>JAQNCA010000005.1:6929236-6939989 GCA_029783725.1 Acanthurus tractus | reverse complement strand
CCCCCCCCCCCCCCCCCCCCCCCCCCCCCCCCCCCCCCCCCCCCCCCCCCCCCCCCCCCCCCCCCCCCCCCGTTTCATGTGTGCACACTAGGAAGACCTCAAGCTATAAAGAGTGGGAACAGGAAGTGATGTGGCAATGTGTCTCAAAAGTGCTATTAGAGATGACTGTGATGAAAAGAAACTTAAACATAAGTGTGTGCAGGAATCAGTTGGTGTGTTGAGGAGGAAGGTGGCCAATTCCCTATATAGCGTGTTCATTGATCGCAGCAAGTAGATGCAGTATTGATAGTGGTGTTCGCCCAAAGGACCCAGATCTAGTCTACTAATAATTAATTGTGATAGAATAAGAGGGAGGGTGTCTTTACTGCATTGCAGCTCTACACTGTACACTGGAGATGCAGTGTATAATATGTTCAGCCATGTCTTTTGTACCACATTTATAACAAATACATTTAGTAGTCTTAATGTAATCTTGTCAATAGTCGAAAGTGAGCGAAAGCATGACAAACGATGTGCAAATAATATAAAAATACAATTCATATCCCAACCTTTGTTTTTTTGTCTAAGGCCGATACCGACCCTGTTCTCAGACAGCCATGACCCGCAATTTTCACCTGCACAAAACAGAAACAGCACAAAAGTTATTACTTTCAAAGCGCCTGCATAATGACTCAAAGAACATGTACAGTACGTTTAACAAAAGCTTTATAACTCATATTCTTCTACCTGAGGCCATGAACTTAATAACCAACCCTCTTATTTCATACAAAGCACATAATGATGGAATTAAATATGTTTTATGGCTAAAAAAAAGTCTTACTCTATAAACTACCTATGAAACAGCTCCATGTTTGGCTTATATCAGATTCTCGGCTATTTATATAATATGAAGATTCAGCTTCCATCGACTCAAGCCTCCAGACGTGTTCCACAGCAGAGTGTACAGCTTGCTTGTTCTCCACCCACACAGAGTGATAGGTGATCTATACTGAAGATAGAGAGCACACTGGAATATAGGCCTAATATTCACTTCAGTATGACACTCTGATACTAACACACATCCCTTACTGTGCGTCTGCGTGGGTGGGAGTGTGTGTGTGTGTGTGTGTGTGGAGACACAACACACAAAGGTTGAATAGACTAATCAGTCAATGCTAATGCAGTCGTATCCATTAGATGGAAAACTCCAGCATTTACTAATAATACAGCCCCTCATTAGACAAAGCACTTTCCTATTTGAGAGAACTAACCTGAGATCCTGCAGTTTCACTCAGGGTCATTTGCAGAGACAAAGCTCTTTATGACAGGCCACAATCACCATGTCCTTCTCCTCATTTGTTTAGAGCAAGTGACATTCAGTGTTTGCAATCTGCTCGGTTCAATAACGCCATGCTTGTGCATATGAGTTATTAATAACAGTGAGTTCTGGCTCTCGTCGGCTGACACTGCAATGTCTTTTTTTTCCCGAGCAGTGTTGTCCAAATTGAAAGTACGGAGATGCCTGAGGTTTATGAGTTCTGTCGCAGTCAGGGCAGGGAAATCACGTTCAACACGAAGCTCAGATGAAATGTGTGATAGGAAAGGAAGGACACGACATCCCTATTATTTCCTGAGTCATCAAGTATCCACTCTAATACCTTCCGTCTGTCCTTCATCTCCTCCTTTCCCTCCACTCACAGCGCGTTTAAAAATTTAAGCCCAACTCAGTTGCTATTTTATTAACTTTCCAGCGTAAAATAAGATTTTGAAATGGAAGATACAGAACATAGTGTGCTCATCCTGTCCGTTCTGAGTCGAGCTCTGTGCAGCTCAGCGTCTGACGGTTATTTTCATCATATCACAGCTGAAGGCTTTGCACCGATCAGCTAACGCATAGCCACATTCACATTTATGCATAAACAGCAAGATTTTTTGTTGCTACCTCACTCATCACTGGGGGATAATGTGTGGTTGGACCCCCTGGGCAATTTCTGAACTCTCCCACTACTTAAGACAGAAGAGCGTGAAAGGTGAAAAAAAAAGAGACGCAGTGAGAAAGGTGTAGTGTGTGTGTGTGTGTGAGTGAGTGTGTGTGTAAGAGCAAAGAAAGTTGTGTAAGGGATAAGAAAAAAAATGTCAGCTACCAACATCTTGCATGACCTTTGGAAATGCAGCTTGGTTATTAAAACAATAGGCTCAGTGCCTATAGAATAGAATAACATTAATTAAACTGTGTAAAAGTCTATTTTTGAGTTCAGGAATCTGGAGGGAACAGAGATAGAAGGATCTTTAAGGAGACTGAGATTATGTCAGTGCAACAGGCATCATGTTACAGCAGAGGAGGTAAACAACGAGGCCAAGACATGCATGGGTTAAAAAAAAGCAAAGCCAGGCATAACGATAGAATCTGAAAGTCAAATTATGAATGTTTTTCCTTTGTATTTGACATTTGGATTGACCGGATCCCCAGTCTTATTCGTCATGCTGCCCATTCTTCACACGCAGACACTGTGTGGAAGCAAAAGCAGAGCTCCTTATTTTAGCATTTGTGTTTCAATCAGCCAATTCGTATGAAACACAAATGCATGATATGAGTAATCATTGTAAAAGCGACTGCACTGTTTCAAAAGTTCACCTAGTGCTAAGATGCTACATGCTAAGTTTAGCATCAAAAATACACCACATGTTAAATTAGCAGTGATGAGCAGCACAGCAGCTTTCAGCTCAGCGATTACAGTGAAGATGTGCAGTAAATGCAGCTAAATGAAATCAGAGGATACAGAACAGTGAAGCTTCTGCCACAAAAACGTCATGCTTTGTGTTAAAAAAGCTGCTTGATTTTGAGTTTTGTGTGGCGAGGGAAGCTGAAGATGACTCTGTATCTTCTGTGACTCCTCGTGAGGCCAGTATCACAAGGAGAAGATCATGTGACCTGCGTGTCATATGTATTTAAAAAACATTTCCGACTTCTCATTACTTATTTCTTTTTTTATCTGTATGTTTACACAAATTACTGAACAGCAAAGTAAGAAGTAACTTGTGACATTGCTTCCCATAACCCAGACAAGTTCTGTCAAAGGTGCCTTTCAAGGACTCCAAAGTTTTCTCGCCCACACATCACCTCTTCTGTGTATTTAACTTCAAAAGAAACAGAAGACAAGACATGGTGGTTTAACTAGCAGCCCGCCTACAGTCTTGAGATGTTTACTGACTAACTACAGCTTCCTCCAGTGACAGCACACAGTCTTTATATTGAAGCTTCGGGGTTCAAACATCCTCCAACTCTGAGCAGAAGTTGGAATGGCCTGCCAGAACCAGCTCTCAGGCTTCACAGAGAAAATACAACCCATCACCTCTGTTAGCCCAGAATTATGTATTCGTTATCTAAGCTCTTCTTTTGTACCTTTAAAGGATCTTTGCTTCCACTCTTCATTACTGTTTCCCTCTCTACTCTTGGTACTTGTGACACTTATTTGATTATACTCAGCAACTGAGTTTTTGCATGTTTTGTTTTCTCTGTATTGTCTGATTGTATGCCATGTGCACACCTTCACATCTTTAACACAAGCCGTGCTGTTTCAAGGAAATCTCTGCATGCCCTGATTAATAGTTAAAGTAAATATAGTTAGAGTTGGATTTATTCTATGGTCCAATCAGGAATTCATTCCAGATAATGGACACCTGCATGGGCATCAGCCTATACTTATTGTCTCATTTTTGTGCCCTCACAAAACAGTCAAATTGTAGTCACCATCATGTCTATTCAGCTATTGGAGTATAGCCTTTGAGTACAGTACAGTGAAGCCTTTGAAGGAATTAAAAAGCTATTTGGTTTATTTTTAGGTGAAACAGAAGTCATCACAATGTCAATAATTTTCAGTAAAAAACAGGCAGTCTTCACCTAGAGACTCCTTTATAGAAGAAACAGGAACAATGGAGAGCTTTGTCACATGATGCAACAACGGTCACCTGAGCTTCATATCAGTAAAACCAGTGAGCTTGTGTTGGATCACAACGCTTCAAACATGGATTTTGCTTCAAAGAAGCTACAAATTCCACTATGTGAATACTTCAAACACAGCTTTAACGCAGCAGCACAGAAGATCAAAATATTTAGCACAGTTTCAAAGTGGGCACCCGAGATTGGTGTCATCATTTCAGTATCCAACCAAATGTGAAATATGGTCACACTTCCCTTCTGTTTCTGAGTTATGGTGCTGGATAATGGCCAGAAGAGTGTTTTTTTTTTTACAGATAATGATGATGTCACAGTGACCTTGTGGGAAAAAATGTCATCACTTAATTTTTTCGCACAAGACTTTTGTGTGAATTTTTTTCATAACAAATTCCTAAGTTATAACCAAAAGCATGTGTGGTGAGGTCAAAGTGAGCTTGATCTTTGACTTTTGACCACCAAGGTTAAATCAGTTCACTGTCAAGTCCAAGAGGTCATGTGTGTCAAATTAGAAGAAATTCATTAATTTATCCCCGATGTTGTATTCAAGAGAGCATGACAACTCTGACACATTAGCCTGTCGCAGGCACAGAGGCATAAAAAGGCCTTTAATCTGTCAGGAACAAACCTGAGTCAGGTGTGAGAACGTGTGAAGAGCCACCATCTGTGAACCAACACATGCTCCTAACCGTGAGCTACCCCTTCACACCACCACATCTAATGTTTCTGAAGACGCTCACACCGCAGGACTGGTGATGTGTGATCAACCTGAGGACAAAACAACAGCATACATCAAACCAACCAGCTTCGTCAGTAACAAGATATTGATTTGGATCCTTGCCCAATGGAATGATGATATGTGTCTGCTTAGTTTGGCCAGCTGACAACAGTGATTTTTTCTGTACTCCCCTCTTGCACTCTCGCTCTAGTCCCATCCATGCCAGACATCCCGTCTGTCATCTCTCATCCATTTCAGCGTCTCTTCCGGTGTGAAGGGAGACCCAAGAGAGTGGCAGGGGCATCTGAGACATGGCATGAAGATAAGGGTTATAGTGCTCAACAGACAGTGTCTGTCTCCAAACCCCTCGGCCAGATGGCCACTGTCTGCCAGGGAGAAGGCCAATCCCCCCAGATTCACACATGCAAAACCAGACAAGAGAGCAGAACGAAATAAATACACGCTACTCTGATATAAATACAGATTTTTAATCACAAAAGGTGTTCACTGATTTAGTAGCCACACTGACATAAAGTAAACATACATGTTCTTAATATGTGCCTTTAGTTTGGAGCTGCCATTCCAGCCAAAGGTAATTAAAGCTCTTCACAGCATAAAAACGTTTAAGCCATATGTGCGGTTTTGCAGTTCATCCCATCGTTGGCAAACACTGTCGTTTAACATGGCAACAGCGGAGCACAAGGCCTGGATACTGAGAATCTGAGTCTGTGTTTGATGATATCAGCTCAAGACCCCCTTCTTCTCCAGGGGGAGATCTAACCTTCTGTAAGCGCCCCAGATCCTCACACACAGATGGACTCGTCTTTCCTCCACCTCCCTCTCTCTTTCTATTCTCCCAGGCAGAGCCATTCATCCTGCCCCTGGGAACATATGTGCTGCTTCTAGGAGGAAGTGCGAAATCTCATGTAACGGCCAACTTTGAGATGTAGCATATTTATTGTTCTGTTGGACCTTCTGGTTTGATGGGCAGGCTTGGATTTGATGCCCACATCACACACACACACACACACACACACACACACACACATACACACATGCAGGGAACGCTGCAGCATTTTTCTGCCAAAGTTTGAGTAAATGTGAGCATAGCCATTCACCCTAAATTAGATTAGTGTAACAGGGAGAGGAAAAGTATGAACAGTCTCCTGCTCGAAGCCAACATTGCTCAGTCTGAGTGAACATCATGCATGTTTTTGGCCTTTCGGTTTGCCATTAAAGCCAATTACCTCATCAAATATTCCTTTCATTTTTATAATGGCTGTGGATGATTAAATGCAGTTTTCATTTAGGTAGTGGGCTAATAAATGTCCCCACCTCTGCCGCCCTGTAGTCAGCTTTTCATTTAAATTTTCCAAAGAAGAATAAAGAAGTGAAAGTGTAAGATTACAGTCAGGTACTTGCAAGGTAATGTTTAGATTAACCTAGAGCTGACTTTTGAGTATTACATTTAAGTTGTCACACATCCTTATTCTTTCTTTCCGAAAATTTTCTATGCAGCCAAAATAGATAATCACATCATACACGCACCTTTCATAACATCAATAATTTATGATGGACTTCTTGTCTTCACTCTTGCAGATTTATTAATATTAGATTGAATCTACAGTTTCAAACCAATCTAGAAAATGTTATTCATATTACCATAAAGTTTCATGGCAGATTATTATCATTCAGTTTGAAAAAAAAATGCTGGCAAAGGACCAATAAAATTTTTGAATACCAGGATGTCAGTCAAGTTGGAGTCCATCAATCAAGAGGAGAGTATCAAAGACACTTCAGCATCATTTTCAAATGCCCCACATCTGTTTATCTGCGTTAGTTAGGTTAGTGTATATGTATACAAAAAGGCTTTCGTGCAACAATTACCTAAAACCATAGACAGAAATAATGGACGGAGTCACTTTGATGCCATTTACTGGTTCATTGAGTAGCATTGTTAATCCTTTAATTCAACTTCTTTTGCCATTCCCATCTTATTTTTTGGAGCCACAAATGATCATATTTGGATAAAAAGGTGAAGCTGAAAAGGATCCACATTGCTTTCAATGACTGTTACAATGCCTAGCAGACAGCTTGCAGCTGCTGTCGCTCAAAACCGTCTCACCCTTTATTCTGCATAAATTAAAGCTTTAATAAAATTAAAATGAGTGAATTGTATTAAAAATTCCATGCCCTGTACAGCTGTCATAAACAGATCCGTAAGCTGTAGAGACCAACACTGCTCTTCATATCAGACTGAAAACATGTTTTTTTCTGCTGTAAAACTGAGGATTTCAGTATGAGGCTCTATAGAGATCAACTAGACTTTGGGGTCTACCTCAAGTGGCCATTCAGAGAACTGCAGTTTTGCCTCTTCAGTCTTGTCAAAACATTTCAGCCATAAAGATCTCTGCTTGCTCCAGAATTTTGATGCATATTTCCAATTTGATTTTCCATGGGCTGCTACAAGAAGCAAAGGTTCTGAAGTTCAAGTCGACTTTCAGCTTCGACTTAATGTTCATGATACAGGTGACCTATAATGTTCACGCTATAGAGGCTGTTCTGACACTTGAGCCTGAGGTTCATGACAGCCTGCAAATTTACTGCACTGGTGTGAGAACAAGAGAAAATCGTGACATTAATATTCTACAAGAAGTTTTGCAGTAACAGGGAGATTTTTTTAAGTGTGACATTGCCTTCTGTGAAAATTATAGCCTTCACTTTCTGATCAGGAGAAATGTCTAACTTAAGCTGAACTTTACTTTTACTTTTTTATGTAAGTGCAACTACTTGTTTATGAGCCAACACACAAATGTGGCTTTTAAGTAGTCTTTAGTTTGGTATAGAAAAAGCAACTACATGGTCAAGTCCTACATAGGTTAATGTGATTTTTTTGTGTTGCATTTTATTGCAACAGATATTCACCTGGGAATCACAGCAAAATCTTTGTTTTTATGGCTTATAAAACAGCATTTGTAATGGTCTCCATAAATATGACACTGAACAGCCTTTTTAACTCTGAAAAGAACAGCAAACTGCAGAAATGCAGACTCTTGACATTATTATTTAAATCTTAAGGTGACAAGGTTCCTTACTACAATAAATTCTACACACGGTTCAGCAACTACATTTAGACACAAAATTCAAATTGATGATCACCCTCTGTACGGGTTGTCTCCTTATGCTCTTTCCTTTTCTCCCTCTTTCTCTCTGAACAAAAAATTGAGTGACCTACTGGAGCTAAGAAAATACATATCATGGCTATTAGCTGTGGATTATTTTAATATAGGCTCCACTTTTGTATCTCCAATGGACCTTGCTTCCATTTTTACATACCTCTTTACCCTTGGCACTTAAAACAATTATTTGATTATGCTCTTTTCCTGAGTCTTACTGATGCATATATATGCTACACTAAACAAAATTAATTGAATTTGTTACAAAATTTAAAAAAATAATGTAAATTTGTGTGAATATATGAATTAAGTGAGATTTAAGTTATGGCTACTTTATCAGCACTTATAGTGGAAAATTGTCTTGGATTAAGAGAACTGTGGCATTAAACCAGATAAAAAGAAACACATCAAAAAAAAAGAAATTCGCAAAAAGCCTGATAGAAAAACAATCAAGCAAATTTATTCAAGAAGTCAATCACACTGTTAGGACTTCCAAAAGCTTTTTATCCAAAATATACAGACCTCTGTGCATACGAGCAACAATACATCTCATTTTACATTCTCACAAGCAAAGTTTAGTTTTTAAAATCAAATGGAGTTAAAACTGCTCAGAGTAGAGAGATGTGTTCGTGACTGGACAGTTTTTACACTTGGGTACTGTTAATCTTTATGTCATGGGTTAAGTTTATATGGAAAATAATCATTCATGCAGTCAAAAGGTAGAGTAAAAAGTAAATTTTTTGTGATCAAAGCATCTATCAAATAAAAAGGATGAAACATAAGAACAGCCAAGCAATTTCAGATCAATCCTGCTGTGACAAAAATAACAGTAACCAAAGCAATTCTTCTGTTTTCCATTGCCTACACTGTTACTGCGCATCAGAGACGTTTGAGGGAAACGTTATATCATGTTCATGAGGTAGGTGCAGGAATAGTAGATTAGTAACAAGAGAAACATTGACTCCACCCCCGGGGCGGGCCTGGGGGAAAGCACAGATCACACGAGTCATCATGGTTCATGACTGAGTGTGATACTAAGAGGGAGCATGGAAAATTACCACACAGCAAATTAACTCGGTAGAGTGTGATTAAAAATAATTTTGTGAAACTAATTTGCACTTACTGTAGCATAAAATTAAGGTTGCGATGGAACAGTTGGTTCAATTTTCAGAGGACCATCAGGACTTTTGAAAATTTAATGAGGATCCAAATTGCCTCTTTTTCTCCAAGTCACATTACGTATTTGTGACAACCCGACGCTGTGTCTGTCGGTTGAAGTCCAAATAGCCGCACAGCGGAAACGCATTAATGCTCATACGCAAATACAAGTGGATCTGTTAGGCCGAGTTTTGAAAAACATCTCTGGTTTATAGCTACTGGTTCGTGGAACTATTAATGCACATGGCACTAGGTGTTTATTCATAATTCAACCATGGTGGACCAAAATATGTGGAAAACCAGAGAGTTGAGTAATTAAAAATGACACCACGTCACCTTGCTCATCAGTGATGTCAAGAGATTATGTTGGAGATCAGAGGTTACAGTTCAAGGTTACATGGACTCGACTACATTTACAGCCACAGAGGGAAAAGAATTCATATCCTTGCAGCAGTTTGTTTAGAGATCAAACCCATGCATACACTCCTGCATTTAAGGGGAAAGCAGAAAAATCCATGTCAGATCTCAATAAATGCATGCAAGCGGACATTAAAAATTGGCCTTAAGATAACACACTTTTACTTTTTTGGAGGTGAAAAACTGTTCAGTTTTGGTGAATCAGTGGTGAGTCTGACACTCAGTGTTTGTGAGGTACCTTTCCCTCATGTGGCTGACAAAGAGATTGGCCCACTTGAAGGGGAGAGAGTGCATCTTTATGAGCTCCTCATGATAAGGCGAGGAGACATTAGGGTGACGGGTGTTCTAGCCCGTCCCCCTTATTGTCATTGTGTGGAAGAGAAATGTTAGAAGATGACAGCAGAGAGAGCAAGCAGAATATAATCATCCTTTACAGCGGCACGGCCTCCATCTCTTCTCTTGTCCTCTGCAGACATCCACGGTCTGTCTGAAATGACAGAATAAGAGGCCGTGACTGACTTTGATTTGTTGGTGCTGACACGGGTGTCCACTCGCTTGCCCAGTTAGTGTCTTAGTCCATACATACAGGAGGAGAAAGAATTTACCGCGATTGTGCCCCTCTAGTGGTGGGTCAATGTAGCCTTGTTCTGACCTCTGAATCCCCAGCCACAACTCAGATCATGAAGGTCTGATGTCTGTAATCGACTGATTCCTTTTTGCATTGGTCAGAAAAAGCATGCAAACACTTAATCAAATACTTGATCAAACATTCACTCAGCGTTAAAATCAAGGAAAAGGAAAATAAAGGCAAGTGAATTAAGTTAATTGCATATTGTGACAGATCAGACTTTTCATGTAGAGAAGGTCTGGACTATAGTCTAGAATATCTATGGAAAATTCTTTTTTTATTAAATGGCAACAAACTTGGCAACAAAGGGGCAATTTAGCCTGATTATTTGGCTAATGCTGATCAGAGACAGTGTATTGAATAGTTGACCCAGCCACTGTAACTTCACATTTTGGTTTTTACTTTTTGCTGTTTGTACCTTTTAGAAAGTGTTTTACATAGTGGCTCATCTGTGTAACTACACATTACATACTGCACCAGTAACACAGTATAATTCAAATAAGTTAGCAATATAAAAATTACTCCTTTGTACAGTTATCACAAGTGGGTAAATTAATTATTTTTGCTGTTAAGTTGGGCATTTTAAGATGGGAGTCAATGAGAAGCCTCAAGTAGCCATTCAACAAACTGCAGTATTTGACATTTGCATGTTGGCTTTTTTTCTCAGCTGCAGATTTTGCCACTTGATGTTGTCAGAGAAGTAATCAACTAATCTAATAATG
>JAQNCA010000005.1:6918744-6929136 GCA_029783725.1 Acanthurus tractus | reverse complement strand
GCATGTTGGCTTTTTTTCTCAGCTGCAGATTTTGCCACTTGATGTTGTCAGAGAAGTAATCAACTAATCTAATAATGGCAATGCACAAAGATCCAAAGTCATGCCAAATGACAAGTTTTTCCACTGTTGTCATTCATTTAATTAACTTTGGTGAAGCTTTTTAGAATACAGTATATAACCTGCACGGTGGTTGTAAGGTGTCAAATAGTTCAAGCAAGATTTCAGAAACTACAGGAGTGATCTGAGTTCAGGTTTTTGTCAAGTCCCCTCTTACTCAGAGCTGAAAATCTTGCAGCAAGATCAGAAAGAGCTGATCCTAGATCTGTGGTTGTGAGTAACCTTGTACCTACAGTGAGTGAGCCACAGGAGGGCATGTTTCTGCCTCAGGCTGGACACCTGTTGTTAAAAGGGCTGTCTTAAAGCGATGGATATAAAAGGCCCGAGCACCGATGAGACGGTGAAGCAGCTGTGTCAGAGGGAGCAGACTGCAAGGAGGGGAGGAGGATTTTTAGGAATAATTTGTGGAGTTTTTATTGTTCAACTTATACCAGATATGTTACAGTATTTTGTAAATGTTGAAGGTCAAACTTCTTTTGGTCTTTCTTCTTTGGTTTGTCAGATTTTCAGAAAAATGCAACCTTGTCCTGAGATTCCACCTGAGATGCTTTGAATTCTGTAAAAGTGAATATGTGAATAAATGTGAGTGGTAGCCTCGTTTTTAGCCTGACGTTTAAATGATCATTTTTAACTGTGAGATTTTTATGTTTCTCTTGATTTGTTTGCTTTTGTCATAATATGATAACATGAAACACTGTGATTTGTCAAATTTGGTTAATGTAGCAAAAGTAAGAGAAACTGGACACTTATAATCACAATTAGAAATCAGTGACAGAAGTAACCAAAAAGGGACACTGATAATTATGATTTAAAATAAATTAATAGTGAGCAAAAATCCACTGAGGTATACCTTATCTTTATGAGGCTGTGAATGTGTAACTTCATAAAAACTGTACTAACTTTAATAAGTGCTTCACCAAAAATAGAATTTAATCAACCTTTGCCAAAAAAAAACTTTGCAAAATTCATAAATGTATCACTTGGGCTGAGAATGTTCTTCACAATCACATTAATCTCCCCATTGTACCTTTAAAAATATACCTACATCAATGCCGCTCCATGTTCTTTCACTAAATCTCACCATGAATTCTTTGGTCAAAAGTCCAGTTTGTGGAATTTAGTGGCATCTAGTGGTAAAACTGCAGATTGCACCCTACTGGCAGTAAAAGACCTCTTTAGAGCCAGTCTTAGGTTTGTCCAATCTGGGCCACTGTAGAAACATGATGGTGCAACATGGCCGACTTCATGCAAGAGGACCCACTCCCTCTGCAGTTATAAGAATCACGTCAAAGGTAATGAAAGGACATTAGCTCTTTGCAGGTCATTATACATTCATGAAAACTTCCTTGTGAATATTACATTCCCATTTCTGACATTTTCTACAAATAGATTTCTCTGAATCCTACACACTGGACATTTATTTTCCCAGGGGTATTGTACCATGTTGTTAAGTGTCATGACCCTCTCTGCCTGATGCATTTTGAAAATATATTTATTTATATATTTATTTATTGTATCATATTCTGCAGTTGTTTTGTTGTTGGCATATTTTGTTGGTTTTGAAAGCTACCACCTTTGTTTCACAGGGTTGTTTTTCAGGGTCACTGTGACCATAAAAAGTCCTGCAAGAGGACCCAAAAACTTTGCCTCACCGTGGTCACTCCCCCGGCCTCAGAGCTACAGGCCTGGCTGATCTCAGCTCGTACTATTTTCCCCCCTCTGTGTGACTAAGTCTCTTCCACCCAAAGTTAATTTTTAATGACACACTTTGTTATGTTGGTCCATAGGGAGCCCTTAGTGGCTGTGCTTTAATAAAGAGAGCCTCACAGCTTGCTCCCTTCTGAGAAGGCTTCATTAAAACCGGTGTCGAAAAAAAAAGGTCTTTGAAGTCCCAGATTTGAGCCTATCTAAACTTTATATTTCTCTGTCCATCCGTCTGCCTGGTGTTTTATGAGTTTCTACGTCAATGATCGCAGTAAACAAATAAGATATATTGAAGGACAGATGATGTGACCCCCTAAGGGCCTCCTCAGAGTTTGAGTGGAGTGAGTGTCTGTGTGTGTGTTATGTGAGTCCATGGGGGTTTCTGAGTAGAGAGACAATGTACACACACACACACCATCAATCTTCACCTATAACCCCTCTCTGTCATCTTGTGATATTCACTTTATCAGCACCACCATCTGCATCTCAAAGCAGAGCCGTGGCAGTGCATTCAAAGCTGAACTTTCAAGGAATAGTTTGATTAACCATAATGAAACTTTACCAATATTATATATATATATATATATATATATATATATATTGATCTATATAGTATCTCTAATATTTAAATAAAATGAATCTCTAGAATAGGAGAGGGTTTTTAATTCTATCAATACTGCTGGAAGTCAACAGGTAACTGCAGCTGCTTGCAGCCCTCAGCCTC
Source organism: Acanthurus tractus (assembly GCA_029783725.1). Classification (NCBI taxonomy): domain Eukaryota; kingdom Metazoa; phylum Chordata; class Actinopteri; order Acanthuriformes; family Acanthuridae; genus Acanthurus; species Acanthurus tractus. The sequence continues at coordinate 6,926,591 of JAQNCA010000005.1, read as the reverse complement.
TTTCTGCTTAATGTTGCTGTTTGCTGGAGTCTGCTTTTGAAAAGATCTGAAAAAATGATCGGAGAGGCCAGTCTTCATTTGGTTTGAGTCATTTTACAGTTGCATAAAAATAGATGGTTTATTTGTTCACTTAGCCACTAAATGCTGTTTTAGAATGTGTTTCCATGGTGACAATTAACACCACCTGACGAAGAAAACATGGCTCAGATTTTTGGGTTGCTAACAGTGATTTCAAGTGGTCACTGCTGAAGTGAGAAAAGGCTGCTACACATTATAATAAACTTTTAACTGAACTCTAGTAATTTTGGCAATCACTTTTTTAACAGATGAAGGTGTGTGAGAATGTGAAAGTTTTTCTGTCTCAAAACATTGGCTGAGTTTGGTTATGACACAGACTTATCGAAAAAAATAGCACCAAAATATCAGTAAAAGTCTGCAGCCAATAACAGGATAGCAAGTGTGGATTTGGATGACTTGTGAATAAAAAGACATCTAGCAATCAGACTGAACTTTGTCAAAAAGTTCTATTTTAACAGCATTTCTTTGATTATATTTTAATGTGTCACAAAGTCTACAAAATGTCCTTCACATATTTCTTTATTAAAGTGGTTAATTTGTAATACCCTTTTCATATATTGCAGTGTTGCTGCATGGTTTTACAACTGAGATGCCTCCAGCAAAATGGTGACTTGTTTACTTCTGCCGACAACCCAGATTAAGCTGCAGGGATAATCAAACAGAGTTGTTTATCAAATGGTTGAATACCTTCACAAACTCAGGTCATCAGGTCATGGAGTCTGTATTTGACTAATTGTGTGGTGTGACAATATTTGATAGAGTGAGGGTGCAGTAATTGAACTAGGAGCAAAAAATCCGATTTACCAGTTGGTATTTTCAACAAGAACCCAAGAGGCTGGATTTCCAAATAGGGAAGTCAAAAGAATCATCCTGCGTGATAACAGGTAAAATGGCATCTTAGCTTCCTTGTTGTACAGAAACATAGTCAGCTCGAGCACGATGTCCCCGCTGTGACGTCGAAAGAGAAAGCAGTATTAGACATCACATTATTCAACAAGGAAGAAAAGCCAGATTAAGGTTTATTTATGTTATTTAAATTTAGACTATGTGCAATTGTTTTCACCTAATGGTCCATTGCATGTGATTGAATATTCCTCCACTCTTTCTCCCCTTCCAAGCATGTAGGAGAACCAATATCATGCTCATTCTAAGGTAATAAAAAACGTGATTATACAAGAACAAAAACATACTTATAAATAATATATATGTCATATTCTGCAAATAGATCTTCCTATATTCTACACACTGGACCTTTAAATTAAGTAAACATGTTTATTATCCATCAAAGAGGATTTCATAATTGTCTTTAGACAATCTGACGAGTCTATGAAATACCTCTAAATAGCACTACATATGAATAGTGAATGAGTTGGACGGTGGCTAAGTGAACCCTCAAGGACCTGCAGGAATTACATTGTGTGCTGCTATGGAAACAAGTGGCCCTCAGCTTCAGTGAGGTTTGGTCAGAGGATCGACACTGTTTTAAATGGAGTGATTGGGCAAAGTGCCAGAGAAAAGACAAACCGGCCTCAGCGTCACAGCAAGAACCGACCAGTCTGACTGTGTTCATCTGCTGCCACAAAACCCTGTCCGACATTTTTTTCCTCCAAGTCATTACAAACCACAGCACTGACTGTAGCTGGGTCTGGTAAACTGCGTTAATAAGGGTTCATCTTCGGCTCAGTAGCTCCCAATTTTAGATACAGGTTGCAGTACCTGTTTTAATGATATACAAAAAACTTTGATGTTGAATGAAGCTGCTAGTAATTGTTCTCTATTGCTGTGAGGACTTGTACTTGTGTTTCCTGCCAGAGTGAACACCTGGCTCCTGGCTTGTTGTCGTAATAACCGAGAGGGGGGTGGAGGGGGGGGCGGGAGTTGGGTGGTGGGAGACTGCAGCTGTGCTGTAGTTGTATTTAGCCCCGTAAATTAATAAATATCTTCTAAAGGCTACAACTGCCTTTAATTGCTGAAATTGATTAGACAGTTTATCGGATGTGTCTCCTTCCTCTTCTCCCATCTGTGAAAAGATGTAATTTTCATTTCCCACACTCTTTCATCAAGAAAATAAGAACAGAACAGAGAGATAAGAAGATGAAATGAATGCTATCAGTGTGCTGAGGGAGGAAATGTCATTATTTCAGGATTGGACAGCTGAGTGGTCTAAGAGAACAGTCCATTTAGACCTATAGCTTTCAATAGACTCTGAATATTGAGAGGTTATTTTAGGTGGCAGTTACAGAGCCGTCACATATTTCTACTATGGGTAGAGACAAAGTACTTAACATTTAAAGAAAAATTAGATATACTTATGACCTAAATCTAAAATAGGGATTACAAAGCACCCAAACTAGAGATACAGGGATTTCAAAATTCAATATTTCTTAAATTGACATTTTGTTTGTTGTGTATATACATATCTGTGCCTGAAAAAAGTTAAAAAAAAAAAAAGTATCGAAACCCTGCTTTTGGAAAAGAGATCACAGACAGACAGACAGAATTTTACTGGTGAAAGCTCTGAAGCTGCAGCACTTCAGAGGAAAAAATATCAAACATGGACATTCAAGGCAACACAAGAAATGACAGCTCTTTCTTTGCTATCCTCAATGCTGCGGCATATAGCAGAGACTCTGCAGAGAGATCATTTCTTAATGTACATCTATGTGCCTGCTGGGTGCACATGCACTAAAACCATGACTGGTTCCTTTTTTTGAGCATTGCTCAAAGAACAGAAAAAAAGGTAGTTTCACTGTGATTTTCCATTTAGTTGCTTCAACAGATAAAAACCTATTAGTCATGGGTCATAGTCTTCTAAGAAGCCTATGAAAATGGCAAGAACATGGACACATTTACGTCAAAATAATGGCATAAATGTTTTCAATAACGTTGAAGAAGACTTTCATTTTCAATTCCTGATTTTTTTTTAGACGTCTACACTCCCGTCACTGCCCACAGATTATTACATGAGAGTATTTTGTAGCAGATAAGATGGTGGGACATCTGAATGATACTTGTGTGCTCTGCAGCGGTAGCATTCTGTCGACTCTCCACTTGTTCTATGTGATTTTGCACTCCCTTCTCACAGGAGGGGAAGAGCTGATTGCAGTGTTCTCCTTGTCTTTTTCAATAAGCTCGGCACTGTCGACTCCTCTTTGACTCAAACTCGTGTGCAGAGTGACTGTCAACACGCCAAAGCCCATTCACTCCAGCACACCCTGCATCAAAACTCCCCGTGCTCCGTCTGCATCACAGCTCCTCCCCAGCTCACTCACGGGCTCGCAGTCACGTTCTGCAGCTTTGAACTTGAATGCAGCTCACCTCCAGTCTCTACCCCACAGTGCCTCTTCACCCTCTCCCCACTCCCATCCCAATCTCATAACCCCTCCCTGCCTCCCTCCCCCTCCTCCTTCCCTCCCTCCCTCCCTCCCCCTCCTCCTTCCCTCCAGCTCCACTTGGGGCTACATGATAACACACTTTGGAGGGAACTGCTTTCCCCCAGAGCGGCCCAAACTGTGAGCATATTCACTCCATCATAACAGCACTGTAGCAAAACTGCTGTCACGCCGAGTTTGCCATGCTAATGTGGCTCCAGGCGCCACTACCCTTCCCATGCACCAGTACTGTGATGGAGGTGTGTGTGGAGTGTTTTTGTGGATGCTTGAGGGAAAGGGGGTTGTTTGGAGAGGTTAAATAGCACGATGTATGGCTTCTGGGGGTGGGGGCGGTGAATGTGGATGCATGGAGGATCGGGTGGAGAGAGGCGATGAAGATGGTCTACATCAAGGGAGCAGTTCCTCTTATAGCTGAGAGCAGTTTAATTCCCAGCAAGGTAAACACTGCTCGATGAGCGGCAAAATGGGAAAACACTCGAGCTAGCTCCTCCCTTTCTCTTCCCCCCATCAACCCTACGAGAGGGGTGAGAGAGGAAGCTTCAAAGGGCTCGACTGACACCTGGCAAGCTTTGAACTATGTCCTTGGACTGTCATACAAAAAAGACAGATACTCCCTTTAATCTCCTACTTACAAACATCATGCATCAAGACAGATGTACTCATATTGTACCAACATATCTACATTGCGTCACTATTATCCTCGCACGCATAAACACACACACACAGAATATAATCTGCAGCGACAGCAAGGGACTGATGGGAAAAACAAGGATTTTCCCTTCCTCCAAATGAGCAATAATTTCCTACTGACAACATGTTGCAGTCATCGGCAAAATCATTGCGGCACCAAGGAGGGCAATCAGCCAATTAACATTACCACATTTTTCCAGGTTGAGGGCTCCAAATTATTCGAGGTGGGACAAATGAAACTGATCCCTCCTGTGTCTGTTTTCTTCACCTTTAATGTAGCATAAAAATCAGAGATGGCCCTGGATGTGTGAAGTAAACAGTAGCAGCTGGAGTTACTGAAGGTATATGCCTACCAGCTCCTCTTAAACTCGCTGATACACTTGTTCTATCTCATTTTCTTGACAATTCTTATTTCTTTGAAGTAACTTCATAGAGTGTCTGGAAGTTACTGGACCCATATAAGATGTAATATTGCACATAATCTCATGTGATGATATAAGCAAGTTTTTTTACTGAACTTGTTTCTTGTGCTCTAATTTACTTCACCCAGAACTCCTCACACAAAGCCTACAACTGGTCAAGATAGTTGCCCCCAATGACTACTGCTACTACTACTACTACAAACCCTTTTACCCTGCCATGTCAATTCTGTGTTCTTGTTAACTAATAAATATTTAACAAATTTGTCAGTTTTCCTCTTATTCTTTAGCTCCACTCAAAACCAGTGACATACTTGATTTCAATAAACAGAGACTCAATGAAAAAGAAGGGCTTGACGTTTTAGTTTCATTTATTCGATACACTGCACATATTAGCTAAAAAGGTGAGGAGGCCTTTTTTTCAATTAGACCCTGCTGTGACATCATTGTTTTGTAGGTATTTTTCACACCTTCGTTTACAGGAAAATTTGCAAAAAGAGTCTAGACACAGCCCATGGGGACAGATAGAAGAATAAAAGCTGAACATCTGGATGGATGTAATGAGGGGTGGATTTTGATGAGCTCACTGGACAGATTCACAGGACAGACTCATTGGACAGCCGGTTCTGATCCAAACTGGAGTTTGGTTGCAAAAATGTGACAGTGAAATGACAACTGACAGCAGCAGAACGAGGAACAGTTTAAAGTTTGAAAGCAACAAGACGATTGGCTCAGAGAAATTGAGGTAAAATCTGATTGGCTTGAAATACAAAACATACAAAATCATATAGCTAATCGATTTTAAAAGCAGGAAAGATTAAGTAAAGAATAAAAATGAAAATAAATGCAAGAATGTAAAACTTCTAACTTTTGTAAAGTTTTTTAACAAAACTATTTAGTCACAATGCTGCTCTTCCCCAGCAACAGCATGCAGGATAAAGAGCAGCTGAATATCAGAGGCCTCAACCTATCTTCGATTTCATCAGCTCACCCACATCAAAACTTCTGCTTCGCCTCTTGGCTACTTTAACTTTTCAGCCGTATCTGGGTTTTTTTTTGGCCAATTCTTTTCTGCAAATAATTGAATTGTAATCTTTGGTTGATCTCCTCTAGTTGAACTCTTTTATCTAGATTTAGCTCAAAGTTGTAAGTCTATGTTCTTACATTTTGCATTCAGTTTATTCTCCGTCTGCATTTTGACATGCTGAGGTTCCAACTCCCTATGTACTCTGTGTGTTTGCGTGATATACAACTAAAACCAGAAGCAGGTCAGGAGTGAAATCAGCCATCAGGTTGTTGGTGTGATGGAAAATAGGCGATTGTTAATTCATGTAGGTGATGAATAAGTGATTGGCTCCAGCGCTCGGGGCCAGGCTTAAAGGCACGGGGCATATGGGGAATGAAGAGGGGCACAGATGCTCCTCGGGGCCAGAGGGCTGATAGGCAAACTTAAGAGGGACACAGAAAGGCAAGAGGAGACGCTGGGGCAAGCATGAGAGAGGAAGATAAAATATGAGGCAAAGGCAAAGAGAAAAGAAAGACATGCTTACCCTGCCTCAAAAGCCAACTCTGGTCCCACTGTGCAGAACTAACCCCCTAACTCAGCCTCCGAACCCAGTGTCTGAAGTGCCAGTTCACCGCAGGGGCCTGAGGAGACGCTGCTTATAGTCTGCCTCTGAGCATCAGGTCCTGTCCTACTCTGACCTCCAACAAAAGTAAACAGCTCAAAGAGGGAAAACTTCTGCATCCCTGCAAGTTACAAAACAGACTCGCCTCACAGGAGTGAAACAGAGAAACTAAAGACACAGATGCGGATATTAAAGTTTCCTCCACTCCTTCAAAATGCCTTTAAAACTATATCAATGATTATAATCACACACATACAGCCAGCACACACACTCACACACACACACACACATACAAATGTACACATTCTGCATTGCTGCCTCTGGAGCATTGAGAGGATCTCGGCTCCATCTACTGGTGGCACTGTGAACAAGCTGCTCCACTGTGGCTGAGGGGAAATAAACACCAACTCGGTTCCCTAAAATCATTTTCTCCAGTGTCTTTGCCAAGACTTCCTTTCCATTTGTACTTCTTTCAAGCCAAGAAACTAATCTGACACGATTAGTTACAGTTTGCCAGTGCAGCAGTACGGTATCTTTAATCATCCATAAAGACCTTTCTTTTATACCAGGAAGGCAGTTTCAGATTAGATATGATCCAAAATTTGATATCAGTCATTTTTCATTGTGATGCCTGCCTGTAAAAAAAATGTTTTGTGTGTTTAAGGTGAAATACAGTTGAACTGATTTTTATTTCATACTTTTGTGTTAAAAGTGAAGCGCAGCTGAACCTGCAACAACTGATGTTTTGGCCACTTAGGAGCAATAGAAACATGTTAGGAACACATGATGGACATATCATTAGCCTTTAAGTTAAAAGGGCAAACTTGTTACCGATAACACAAACAGGAGTTATAAAGCAACATTATGATTTGTGGAGCTGTGTTTCTGGCTCTGATGGACCTAAGTCCATTATTAACTTTACTTTTGCTCTGTTTTTGCTCTCTACCAGCTCATTAGACTGACTTTTTAGCAGCAATGTTCACTAGCTAGTCTCCAAGTGTGTCCGTTTGGTGCTGAGCAGGTTGTACAAAGGGAGCTTTTTACTTTGAAAACAGATGCTTGTTGTGGTCCAAACCTAAACCATGAGAGCAAGTAGAATGAACAAAACAGTGAAGTCGTGAGACAGACAGCTAAAGACTGAGGTGAAACCTGCAATAAAGCTCTGTGGAGTTTAAAGAAGAGACTAGACTGGACTTTCAGCTCTGTGGGCTCATCGCTACAATGAACCTTCTGTCACACTAAATAATTGTTACGTAATGTCAAAGAAGGTCACTTACATATATGGTATTGAATCTTGAGCACCACTTAACTTTCTTTTTTCAGTACCATTGTTAATTTTATAATTCTACCTCAAGCCTCTAAAACACTGGTTTGGATAACATGCTCTGTTAAAGTCTCTCTAGCAGTTCACTAACATGTTAAAATGAAACCAGAACTTCTAGGTTTTGTTTAGGTGGGAAACAAGATTGAAAATGCTACTTGCATTTGTTTCAATGCTAATAACTGTAGACCTAAATTACTACGGGTTAACATCACACCTCCAATTATGGATGTATCAGTACAGACAAAACCAAGATCCAATAAAAAAAAAATGTTATTTTTATTCTAAACACAATTATCCTTATTTAAGTTTTACTTTA
>JAQNCA010000005.1:6896861-6908933 GCA_029783725.1 Acanthurus tractus | reverse complement strand
AAATTGTAATTTGTGTCCATGTACAGGAAATCTTTTGAACAGTAAGTAACCATTGTCAAGCTGCCATGATACTTGGCTGTAAACTTTTGACGCTACAGCCATTTAGCAGGTGGTTATTCTAGCTTATCATTAAACTGTAAAATATCACCAATTCACATGTTTCATCTTCTTCATTCAATCATTGCAAAACCAAGCCAAAGAAATGACAGGTTGCGGGTATATAGGGGGTCAAGTGAGGATAATCTCGGTCAAGCGAAATTCATTTCTTGTCATCAGACTAAAACAGCTGCTGGCTATAGGCTCACAGTTCACTGACAAGTTTAAGGGATGAATCAATCTTCTCCCTTGGCAAGATAGCAAATACATCCATTTTCCAAAATATCAAACTACAATAAAAACAAACTTAAAGATTTCTTCATAAGCTAAATATTAACCATATTTGCACACCACCAAACTTAACTGCAACCTCTTTCTCAAAGATCTCATTAAGGGCTATTTCCATCTTATCTTTACAAGCTCTTCCTCATGTTCAAAGATGCTGAGCTGAGATTATTTTATGAGGATTTTTAAACAGTGAAACCCACTGTGCAGCTTACCCTTTTGAAAAAACACTCTCTCTTTCTCATACAGGTTGGCTGAAAAAGCAGATTTTTAAGTTTCATGAGTTTCCCTGGGCTCTAGAGAAAAGGATTGTGTTTTTGCACAGCATATTGTTCCCAATGAAAATGCAGCCAAACGATGAACAGAGAGAATGACAAATGACGAAGAGGCCTGTGTTTTACAGGAATTATGCTTAATTACATACAAAGCTGCCATTTAGAGTCCATTGTCCTGCCTGAATGTTGGCAGACCTCCGCACAATGTGTTGACTGCATCCTTCCTTTCTCTTTTGTGATTTGTTTTCCTCCTCCATTTTGAGGGTTACACAGCACAACCATTCTGACCTCTTTATAATTTCCCCAGTAATCAGTCTGTTCTTTTTTTGTGGCAAAGCTTTAATCAAACATCCCATAGCTTCTACCAGCCAGAAATGTGTTATTCTGATAGAGACACAAAAAAGCATGCAATTACTCCCAAAGGGCCTGTCCCTCCTTGCTGCAACAGCTGCAGAGAAAGAGGGCACTATTCCAAATCCTCCTTTCTCTTCTTTTTCCTTTCTTCTGTGTGTTGAAAATAACATCTTCATAATGACAGCAGCCGTAAAGATGTGTTCAAGACATGTTTTATGATGTCTATTATGTAGAATCATTTAGTGAAACAGTTTTTGGTTTATAACCTAAATTTGACTTGTGAGACTCTTACTAGACATATATTAAGTGTGTAAAGAGAACATCATTGAACTTGTCCTTTGTGATGGTCCAGCATCAAAATGGTCCCTAAAATATGCTGCTTACTCCTAAAACATGTTGTTATTACATTCAACATTATACATCATGGGAAAACACAGTGGGGCTTTCACCTGACCCAACAACAATTGAGATGATGTGCAGTTAAGATCCTAACTTGCAAAAACTGGAGAATCTAAACCTCTTATGTGCACAAAAACAGAAGCATGCATAGAACAGAGGACAAACTTATATAAATGCAGGAAATATATGGCCTGGTGCATTTAGCACCCTTGAGGGAGCACTGAGCTCAGAAATTGCCTGCTGTCTGTTACATTACTGACATTAGATGCTCTGTGTGAGCTGTTGTTAATTTGTACTGCTAAGCCTCAGTAAATCTTTAGACTTTTGCAATCATCTGACTGTACCTTAGAGAAATGACAGAAAGATTACCTGTATAAACCAGCTACTCAGTTAACAGTTAGCAGATATATTTTGCATTAACATGTTAATAGAGACTGTTTCCTATGATTTCAGATTTGTTTTTCTTTTTAAAAAAATTCTTTAAAAAAACAGAGAGTTAAATTTTTCTTTCCAACCTTTTAACATTAATGACAATACAAGCCCAGTGTGCGGCTATTTTGCTTGAGAAATGAAGAAATGACAGACTCGCACCTTTAACAGTATTGTATGTGAGTTTAAATCAGAGCCATATCCTTTTTAAAAAAAAAAAAAACATTTGTTTTGTTTTTGCTGTTGACTTGATTGAACGGTTTTTAAAGTTGATATTACATTAATTTAACTGAAGCATTACCTTTTATACTTCAGTGGCAGTGGATGAAAAAAGAAAGACAGAAAAAAAGGAAAAATCTGACGTGATCAGGAGTTATAAGAAGTATTTAGCGATGTAACTTATTACAAGTGGACAAAAAATGTGACATTTAAACGAATGCCGCATATATCTGTTACGGCCAGTTGTGGTTTCCCTTGAACGGTTTGTTTTAAACATGCTGCCCGTGAACGCACCCTTGTTGTGCTCCCCTCCTCTCTGTCAGCGGTAGATTTGGATTGGATAAACAAGCCGGTGAGGAAAATGGGAGACGACTTGGGTGACGAGTGGTGGGAGCATGAGGGAAATTCAGGTATCTCTTGTGACATTATTATCATTTTACTGTAGGTGTTTTTTGTGAGACTTTTGGTCCGGGAGGTTCAAGTTTAACATAAAAAGTGGGCTTTATTAGCTTGTAGCTGACGCCAGAGACGTTGGTTTTGTTGAAGCTAACGGTAAGCTAACGTTAGCTAGCCAGCAATAGAGCAAAAGACAGCCGGCCGCTTTAACCGTATCAAACCACCTGTTTCCAGGTCGACAAGTTTAAAATACGAGGTATCAGTGGGTTTTTGTAAACTTGTTCTCTGATATGTCAGGATAGGAAAGTTAGCGTTGGTAGCACGAGTTGTTAGCAGCTGAGGTTGTGTAAACACGTGTGTGAAAGAGTGTCAGCTCGTGGCTCGTCACAGAAAGAGGTGTTATGTACGGCAACGTCTATGTTTTCTGACATGCCCTTTACTTTCCCTTGAACCTCACTAGACTCTCGCTTATACTCATAACTTTCTGCATTCCGTCTGTTATGTCCACCCTCATCTAAATACATCCCCATGCAGAGTTCCCTGCGGCTGTTCATTGCTTAATTGCATGTACTCTGCATACCAAAAGAGGGCAGTCATGTCCTTTTAGGATTATTAATGCGATCGCTTCAGGCAGCAAAGTAATGCTTTGTTGCCGAGCAGAATAAGATTACGTTTTTTAAAAGTTATCACAAATTAATAACTTGCCCAGACACTAACAATAGAAGGTATTCCCTCTTCTTTTTCTTTCTCGCTTGCATGTGCATGTACTTACAATACTCACAAATCTCAGTAATTTTATACGTTTAGGAAAGTAATTCAAATACACACATTCAGGTTAATAAGATGTTTAGCTATCATTTTTATATATATTCTGATTTGCCCCCACGACAGTAAGCCATGTGAGTTTCTTAAGTCTCTGGAAATATTGCTACACATTTCTTTCAGGACACTTCAACCAAACTGGGCCATGAAATATCATATTGTACTCTATAAGTTCTTAGTTTTTAATAGTTTTAATGATAAAAGGATATAGTGCTATAATACTGTTTGAGAGGAACAGACACCAAGAAACACACCAGAACCATTCACTCGGAGGAGGAGAGCTCAGAGTTGTTGTTTTTTTTTAACTTTTGGGATTTTATTTAAGTGAATCTGACTTTACTTCAACAAACAGCCAGCTGTGGAGGCACCAAGCTGTACTGTAATTAACGTTACTTTCTCTATATTTACTGCTTACTGGGAAGGAAGTGTATTTTTTTTCATAAAAATAAAGAGAGCTGAAGGAAATAACTCAAAGAACTGACTCTAGGGAGTACTGAGCTCTGAGCTGGAAACAAATACACGCAGAGATACCCTCCCTGCCTGGTGCTCACTAGCTTTTAAAAGTTATAATAGCTAATTTAAAGTTTCTGGCCGTTTGAGCCTGCTGTTAAACTTGTGTGAGTAATGCAAGAGGAAAATTAGCTTTTTAAGGGGAATGATGTCATAAAATATGACAACAGACTTTCAAAACTGCAGTCAAGAAAGTCTATCCCTTTTCAAATGTAAAAATATAACATCTAGTGCAACCTCGCTGCTGCTCTTGTTTATTGTGTGGTTAAAACCCTAGTGTAACCTGATTAAATATAAACAGAGATTTATTTGTTTTTTCCTAAATTTCAAAATGAAAATCAGTTCTTCACTGTTATAACGCAGTAGTTGGCGGTGGCATCATATTGTAACTTCTGGTGGAGGCTGCTGTTTTAGAGCAACGACTGATACCGAGAAACAAAATCAGCTGTTTTATCTAGGAAAATGTAAGTAGAGTTTCCCTTTTTTGGGGACTTTCAACCTGCCTTATTTACCCTGTCAACCCACGATACTGCAGTCTAATGTGTGCTTAGAGTTACACCAGATGTTTGCAGTTTAAAGTTATTCACCTGTGCATGAAAAAAATCTGTTAAGTTGCTAAAAGGTCTGTGTGACGCTGCTGGGAAATTGAAGGGTCCCATTTTAAGCTAATGTGGTAATGAATTGGTGAATAAAGTCTGAGTGTTTCTGCAGCAAAATTATAATGACAGGTTTATATTTTATCTGTCTATCCAGTCATTTGTTAATTCTTGTGCATTGTTTTTGTTGGAGTTTCCACCTGATTCTGCCAAGACATCAGCATTACAGTTACAATTTTTATTATTAATAATTTTTGCATATTTTATTCTAAAATTATTTTTGCTACAACATGCTGCAGTGTTAATTAACATGCTGTTGTCACAGGCGCGCTGGGCCTTCTTAATGTCAGCATATTCCTTTTATACACTGAGAGGCTTTCCATTTCTCTGTCCTGTATTTAGAGCTCTGTTGCTTCTTCTATTGGTTACTTCTTTGGTCTTGAAATCCATGTCACATTAGGCCTCTTTAGTGACTCCTTAAATATCTAATAAGAGAAAAGAGACAGAACTATCTGCCAGGAATAGCTGTTCACCTTATGTCCTTTTGTCACCATATGTCTTTTAAAGTAAGGTAAAGTGTCTTTTACCACCAGCCTGGTGTTAACACTTAGCCACATCATGGTGTAATTTCCACTGTATGAACATTTGACACACTTATTTGTTTAGGGTTGCCCTTTTGGAGAAGTTCATGTGAAAGCATCCATGCTAATTCTGGCCAATAGTGTTGCACATTTCCCCATGCAGACGGCATCTTGATTGACCCTTTTACCCTGACTGACAACCCATCCCATCTCGTATTTGTTGCTGGACAGAAAAGGCTGTGCAGCTGACTGAAAATTGCCAGGACAGAAAAGGAAAGTTTAAGTCTGATAAAGCATTGGGCTGACTTTGAAGTCTTAGGAATAAACAAGAGCCTCTAATATGAGCATGGTAATGCATTTTGTGGCTAAAAACTCACACTTGCAACAACAATCCTCACGAGGCCTCTGTCACGCTAGTCTCTGTCATCCAATGCCTCATCTGGTTTCCACCTTGCCAGCTGCTGATGTCAGTGTGGTTAATGTTTCTCCATCTTGGTCCTTATAACCTGCTATGAAATCTCTTTACCGGCCTCTCCTACCACTGGAAACACCATGTGGTGTCCCCCAATTGCATCAGCTAGTTTCTAATTTAGACATACCAACTCATCACAACTTTGGAAACAAGATAGACTTTATTAAAGCTATTTGACAAATGTATTTCTGCCACACTGTGTAACCATATATTTTGTGGTCAGATATTTTTTAAATATCTAATTATTGTAATGTTTACTTAAAATCATAAATGCTGTTATTAAGGTTATATGGTTGATACTAGTCTCCAATTTTTTTCCAAGAGACTTGCATAGAAATAACATTGAATTAAGGTTTTGTAAAATAAAAATGTTGACCAAAGTGCTTTAAAAAGAGAGGTTATTTGATTGATTATAAGAACCAAAGAAAAATAGATGTAATTAGGATATAATTAAGTTAATCAAATAGTAGAATAAATATATGCAGAATGGCAATTTTATTTTTTTAACATTTTATTTTCCTGTTGTTAAACTAGCATAAGGCAACCATTTTTTTGCAAAAGTCATCTTTTATTTTTTCGAAATAAGTTCTCTGTACCTATACTTCTCATCAGTGTGCTTACATATAGTTGTACAAACTCAAACTCTCATTCCAAAAATTAAATGTTACACATTTTTTAATCTAACGATTGGATATCTGGCAACTCACCTACCTTTTTAGTATTCTGGGTAGGTCCTTCTCTTCCTCATGACTCAGAGAGCATTTTGAGCAATTGAAAGCTTCTTTTTTTTTCCAAAGTTGCAAAAAAGTGAGCTCTTAAAGTATTAGCATTTTATATGACACTCAGACCAATTACTAGTTTTGACTCCAGTGAAGAAGTAAAGCAGAAATGTCTGAAGAGCTTGCAAATCATCACTGCATGCTGCTAATTTGATGCTGCAAGAGACTACGCATATTTTTTTTTAAATTATGTGGAACATTTGGTTTAGCTGACTGGAGATTACATGCTGAATTCTTTGACTACTATTGCAGCAGACAAACAGAGACACACCAGCATTTAAAGCTTCTCTGTCTTTGTGTGACATCCAGGGGGTTGGCAGTGTTTTAGAGAAAATTAGGGAGAGCTAAGGAAATGTGTCAATGGATTTATGCAGAGATGAAGAGGAATTCAATAGTACATCACTTTTCAGTTTTGAACATGTTAAGACTGATAATTACAAAATTTCTAATTTGTACTCAAATAAGCAGAGTCTTTCAAATAATTCATCCACCATAAGACTTGAACAGGCACACCAGTACTGGGAGTTCCAAGTTTTATTGTATCAGAAAAATATGAACTGAGTTTTCCAGTGCATATTTGGTTAGAGATTTCACACATACACTTACATACACAGAGTTGTGAGGAATTTTGCTTTGGTCAAGATAGCAAGGAAGACAAGATTTGAATCAAATTCAACAAACACAAACTTTTTTTTAATCCAGGTAATGCTCGGTTTTCTCCATTGTCCTCTTTTTGTGGCAAAATTTGTTAACAGATAAGAGTCCACCAATATTTTTTGCAGTTGCTTGATGTGTTGTGCTTTGTAGTTTTGGAGTTGCCTTGGTTTCTTTCTTGTTCTTAAGTGTTTTGTATTTAAATTGGCTAGCAACTCGTTAGCAGTGTTTATGCCCAACCCATGTCAATCATGTTCAGAGTGAGTAAATAAAGTCAACACAATGTTTTAATGAACAAAAACAAAATACATAAATAAAAAAATCATTATATAAAGCACCTAACACATTTATTTGCAAAGATGCCTCACATTGATCTTATAAATGCACGAGTGACTAATACCATATGTTGACAGTAAGGTTGTAAAAATATGTCTAGGGACAGACTAACTAGATCAAGTAGGCTTTACAAAGGCTCTTGTAAGGAAAAATACCACATAGCATTTATTTCATGATTGTTACAAAGTACAAAAACTTAATTCTCACTAGAGGATGAGTATTATTTTAGTTGGCTAGTCTGGAAATGTAACTGAGAACATAGCACAGTATGCTCAGAATAGATACATTTCTACCTAATTACAAAGGCTACTTACTGTAATATTTGAAGAATGCTAAGTTGAGGCGGGAGCTGGGGATATAGTGATGCTACTTGTAATCTTGCCAACACCTTTGACATGACAGCCATTGGCGAGCACTTGAGTCCTTTGCTCATGGCGGACATAGTATGGCCCAACAGACTGTGGGATGCTGTGGGTCATACCATTTAGAGACGCTATATATGGGCTCCCCAGATGGATATGAATCTTGTTTTCCTCTGTGGTGATGATACTTGGACTTGTGTCTGTGCTGTTGGATTTCTGATATTGCCAGCTGTTCTGCCGCTCTGGAGTCTTGCAGAAGATCACTTGATTGGCAGCCTCTGTTGGCTCTGGAGAACAGGTCCTGACTGTGACAATCTGAATGGGAGAGTTGTTGTGGTCAGGTGTCACAGAGCATGATGAATTTGGACTTAACGCCTGAGAGATAGGTGTCCCATTAAGTGGCGAGATGGTGCGGTCAGGACTTGAAGGGGGTGTTTTAGTATTTACTGCAGACAGAGCTGAGTTTTGGATAATGGTGATTCTCTGCTTAGGTGAAGCTCCACTTGTTGGAATGACAGCTGTGCTGGTGTAGGAGGTAGCTGTGTCTCCAGTGGGGCTGCTAATCTCAAGTGTGGCTGTGTTAATTATTTGGTGTGGTGTCACTTTAATGTGCAAAGGCTGACCTGGTGTGTGTGTGACCATCATCACTTCTCCATTAACCATTTGGTGCATATCTATGCCATTGGCTGAAGGGCCGCTGTATTGGCTTATGTTGTTATTTGCACTGTTTAAGCTGTTAAGGTTGTTGACAAGAGAGCTTCTTCTGTTTATGACCTCTGCATTGTGGTTTGGATCCTCATCCTCATATTCTTCATCAAGTTTCTCACTGTGCTTATAGTCAGAATGTAGGCTGCCCTCTTCAGTTTGAACCTCTTTGGTGGTCTGATGATGGTCTGAACACTGTTGTCGGCTTGCACCAGGTTCAGTGTCCTTGACTTGTCTGTACATATCTAGCTCATGACTCAGTTCCTTCATCTCCTTTGCCAGTTCTCTGTTCCTGACTTCCTGTTGGGTCAGTTTTCTCTGCAGCATTGAGTGATCAGTCTGAACCTTGCAGATGGACTCTTCGGTTCCCATCAGCTTCTGGAGTTTCTCTTTCAAGGTATCTACCTCTCTGCCTAATAGTCTGGACTTAACTTGCTCCTTCTGAAGACGACAAAGGAGAAGGTGTTCTTGGTTAACCTTCTGCTTCTCTGCCTGGTCATACCTGGAAAGCTCTCTCTTGGCCACTTCTAACTCCTCTGTTAGTGCCTGAGACCTCCTCTGTTCGTCCTTAAACCTCTTTTCCAGGGACTCAAAGTTCTCTTCTACTTTCATCAGCTCTTCTTCCAACATCTCTTTGTCCTGTAGTCTTTTTTGCAGTCTATCTAGTTCCTGGATCAATTCTTTTACTTTGTTGTCTTCTGTTTGGCAGTGATGGTTAGGGTTGTTTGAAATAGAGCTGTATGTGTACTTATCCTCTTTTTCCTTCCTGTTTTCCAAGACCTGTAACCTTCTCTTCATTAAGGTTATTGTATTTTGTAGCTCTCTGTTTCTCTCCTCCTCTCTTTCTAGTCTGTCTTGAAGCTCATCTTTTTCCTTTGCTATGCCCTTAATCCTTTCCTCTAAATCTGCCTTAGACCTCATTGTCTGCTTTCTTTCGTCTCTCAGTCTTTCTGTCATTGTTGCCAAATTGCTTTGCTCGTTTCTTTTGCCCTCCTTCTTGTTGAGTTTTTCTTCAGCCTGTCTGAGCCTCTCGGCCATGGTCTTTCTGTCCTCCAACAAAGCTACAGTCAGTGACTTGAGCTTGGCCAGGTCCTGACTAATCACAGCTCCACTCTTTTCCAGTTGGCCCTCGGTGGCTTCTAGCTCTCTCACCCGAGCTTTCAGAGTGTCCAGTTCACCAGAGAGCATTTTGCTGACCTCTCTCTCTCGCTCCAGGCTGCCCATCAGAATACTGCAGTCCTGTTTGCTCTTCCCTAAAGCTTCCTCAATCCTGTCCAATTCACTAATTCTGCCACTGAGTTTATCCACCTCAACTCTCAAGCTACGGCAGTGGCTGGTCTCCTGTGCTAATCTGTGGTCCAGATCTCGACACTGGTCCCACATGCGTAGCAGCTCCTCGTCTTTTCCCTCCATTTCCACAACCCTTCTCCTCAGTGCCTCAACATCTGACAGCAGACTTGGGTTTGTCATGGTTTTCTTGCTTTGATTGACGATTGAAACTTGGTTCTGATGCTCCACCTCCAGATGCAGGGATTTAATCTCCTCCTTTTTTGCACTGGGGTAAGCAGCACTAACCTCCTGCTTGATGTGGTCAGTGATGGCAGTCAATTCTTTGACACGATGCCTCTGCTCCTCCAGCAGCTTGCTCAGACACTGTTGCTCCTTTACAACCAGCAGTGCAAAAGCTTTCAGCCTGGTCAGCTCATTCTTCAGAACAGATAGTTCTTGTTCACTTTTTCTCTCCTTTATCTCCTGGTATTCTCTCTCCTTTGCAATCAGGAGCTTGAGTCTGTAGAGAAAAATATATAAAGCTAATGTCAAACAGGGTGTTGTGGACTGTCTTTTATAGTGTAACTACCACTTATTTTACCTCCAAGGTTACTTTTCATGTTTTTAATTAACCTCCTGGCCACAACTTTTAAAGACAACTTTTTAAAATATCAGTTTTGTTTTTCCAGTATAAACTTTTATTTTGATTTTCAAAAGACATTTTATCACAATTTCCACCCCATCCTCAGTCTTCCCTTTTTTTCATCTATCCGTGTGTGTCTGTGTCTACATTGTGTGTGCGCCTACATGTAAACCCTAAAACATGTAGATATGTCCATGTATTCCATGTTGTCTTGCACTTCTCCCCAGGCTGCACGCATTCTGTAGGATGTTTTGACTATCATGGCAGATGGTCCCTTGGCAGGGAGTGTTTGTTAATTAAGAGGTTCCTCTACCCTTGAGTACCCTCAGCACTGCACCCAATCACCCTCCTTCTGTGCACATCTAATGCTATCCCGTATCCTGCAAGGAAAGGGAAGGAATTCCCCTCGGTTCCATAAGTAATTACAGATGAGCTATATTTACCAAGTGCTGTCACTGCTCACATTTCCCTAAATGCATACCAACATGTACAAATGCATTTAATGCACTGTACATTTTATGTCATGTGTTATGACAAGCGAGATACACTTCAAAGTTATCTCTCTCACCAGTTCATTTTTGCTATTAAAACTCAATCTCCTAATAAAAGTGTGTGGACTTTTTGGCGCTAGTGTTGCATACTAAAAGTATCCAGAGTGTCGACATTTAAATATGCTTGCATGTTTAAAGTCTACATTTTTGAAATTTCATAACGTATAGATGCATGTATAAAATGTGTCCATGTTGAAAGCGTTGTCTACTATTAGTTAGTATGTGAAAAGTTAAGATCTTTTGGGGCAGCTAAAGTTGAGTGTAAAAAATAGTAATGCATTGTTAAAGGTTTTTTAGGATTTTGAAATTTTGCATGTAAAGCATCTATACATTTTCTGTTAAGATTCATATTACTGTATGAGTGGGTGAATGTTTTAAAACAAGAAAGATCTAATTTTCCTAATGGTTTGGAAGGCTGATCTGCAAATTAAATACTAAAACTTGTAAATTGCTCTTAGATAAATGGGCTACACTCCCTATTCTCAAGCCTTTTTTATATGCTAAAAGCAAACAACTTCTAAAAAGGATAACTTATATAAAATGCCGTAGTTTTTCAATATCAAGGTTTTAGAGTTAGACTTAGATACAATTTAGATATCTTTTTTGACATGTACTAAAAACATAGAGACCTTTTTGAGAAGCACTCAATTTCTGCCTGCAAAGCCTATGCAGAACAAGTCAGTACTAAGTTTGCTCATATCTTTAAATAGCAGTTAAAAAGCAAGCTTTAAGTAACATGAATTACTAAATGCATTTCATATCTTTCAGTTGTTCAGAGTCTTTTGTCTGTCCTACCTGTGCAGTGCTGTTGGCCTCTGTCCTTTTAAAATCCTCAGAGAATAAATTGTCTCTACTCTTTCACCTCTCCTTTTCCCGGAGATCCCAGTGATGTGGACATTCCATCCGGAAAACCAAACATTATGAGAAGTACTTTGCGCAGAGTCTCCCTCGCAGTCAGTGGCGCCCATTACATCATCAGCAAGTCCTTATAAGGGACTGTACAGGCTCTACTGCTGTGTGTGTTTGTGTGCGTGCGTGATTGTGTGTGTGTATGTATGTGTTGTTACTGGAGTTCAGCCCATTCCAGATGAGGTCATTGTAAGACATGCCAAAGAGGCTAATGGGAAGGACAGAATATGTGTGTGTGTGTGTGTGTGTGTGTGTGTGTGTGTGTGCCTGTGTGTGTGTGCCTGTGTGTGTGCAAAGAAAACTAAAACTTTAAACACACTATATGCTAGACAGAGTGACACCCTCAGTCTGCAGGATAAGCTTAGGCAAACATGTTATTCATGCAATGTAAGTGCAGGATCTAACTTGGCATGTCTTAGAAACTGTTGCT
>JAQNCA010000005.1:6877548-6889942 GCA_029783725.1 Acanthurus tractus | reverse complement strand
TTATAAGACATTAATTTTAAAGAACAATTTTACCTAAATTAAAGTAAGATGCTTTTTTCCTCGTAGTTTGAGGGGTATGTAGCTTTTCAGGCACTTACTTACTTACTTACTTGCTGACATTTTAGGGGTATAATTGTTCTTCTACACATTGATTACATTTTATTGAACCAGTTTACAGATGTCTTAGAATAGAACACGGACTAAATGTAGAGAAAAACTACCCTTCAATTTATAGGTGTATAATTATTGCAGAAGATTCGGTCTAGTACATGTAGCACCTGTAGTGCAAAAAAAAACAAATCTGTGTGATGTTGCAGCTGTGATAGATGCTTTTATGTCAGACAGGAATGCATTCGCCACATTAAATTCGATGATTCACTTCAAATGCAGTGTATTTCTCACTACCAGTACCTCAGCAAGTGGTTTTTTGTACACATCCTGCAGGTGGTACTGCTGGGCCTGGATGGAGTCTCTCTGCAGGGCACGGAGCGCCTTCTCTGGTCTGCTGAACCCATATTTGGCCCACAGCACAGCTGAATCTGTCTTCTCTGATTTCAACACAGTGATTACTTCATCTCTGGCCTAATGTGAAAAAAACATTGCAGTAGAACACTGGCTTTAACTTAAGTATCCAGTGATAGGTGCAGTTACAATAATGGTGCAGTTCAACAGACTTTGTAGTTTCACGTGAGCTGGATTCAACAACTAAATGATTGTTCACACAGGTCGTGAACAAATTTCCTACCTGTAGTTCTCCCTCCAGAATACTGAGCAGAAACAGCAAGTCATCACGGGACAAGTCTTCTCGTGTGTGTCTGCGCTCCCACTTCTCTCTCTTGCCTCGCATTTTGGCCCTCTGACTAGTGATTCCTGGGTTTGAATGAGGTGAAAGAAAGGCTCTGAGTCAACTTTTCTTGAGATAATTTAAAATTCAAGGGAAGCACTTTGTCACGTTTACCAAGTGGGTGCATGGCTTTAAGTCCTCCTTGCAGGAACTATAGAGTGAAAAATGATGGGAGTTAAACATGAAGAGAAATAGAGAAATGTGAGATTTAACAAGGGCAGTATTTTATTTTAATTGCATAAATGGCCATTGTGTGACTGTGATAAGTGAAGCAGATTATGTAGGCCTTTTTGGGCTAACCCAGAGTCAGAGAGCCAACAGTTGGTGTGCATAAAAGGGATAGGCCTCTGCTTGGCATTACTGTACTTTGTGTGAGGCTTATGTCATCTCATAGTCTTACTCTTAACACATTTGCAGGAATAACTGTCAGCTTGGAAGACAAAGGACTGAAGTTTGCCAGAAAGCAGGACCTTGATTTCTGACCACATGAGAGATATGTCACGTGTGGCATGTGCACGTATGTGTCTGTGTGTGTTATTGAAGCAGATCACGTCAGCTGAGTGAAAGCCAGCTTTCTCTGACTTAGTATTCTCATCCCATATTTAGAGTCAGAAAGCAAGAAGGTTCTTATTAGTGAAAGATGATGTAATCTCTCTGCTCTTCAGGTCTGCCTCTCTAGT
Organism: Acanthurus tractus; assembly: GCA_029783725.1. Classification (NCBI taxonomy): domain Eukaryota; kingdom Metazoa; phylum Chordata; class Actinopteri; order Acanthuriformes; family Acanthuridae; genus Acanthurus; species Acanthurus tractus. The sequence continues at coordinate 6,888,418 of JAQNCA010000005.1, read as the reverse complement.
CCAAGTTCTCACAGTGCCTGGGATCGCCTATTATTTCCTAGTTGTTGGTCAAGTTTCTTTAAATAAGTAACTTAAGACCATTTTGTTTCACAACTTGTGGATATCACAAAAAAGCAAATACGTAAAATATAAAGAGATGCCTCAAAGCCTGTGTTTTGACTGCAGTTGGTTAAAAAGTGTGATTAAGACTTTCTCAGACCTTTTTACTGGTGTTGTCAGATATTCTGTTACTGAACGGAAAAGCAGCAAGACTCTTTCTCACTCACATTCAATCTCTTATGTTTCTAAGTCATTCACAAGCACACAAACACAGACAGACAGCATCTGCTTGTTGTAACCAAGGCCTGAGAGCAACCTTGAGTCTTTCTAAACAAGATGAACACTTGTATATGAGGGACAAACCCTGAGCAAGAACACCAAACAAAAAGCCCCTTTAGCTGGTTTAAAATGTAGCCAATAACACTTTCAAATATTGAATTCTTATCAGAGTGTTGGCTAACATAATAGATGAAGTCTACATATTGGCCTCTGTGTGGAAAGAAAGAGTAATGACCTCAAACTCCCTCCCTTCCTCTTGATACTTTCTCTGTATCAATCAGGAAGACAGACTAAGCTGTCTTAGCTGTCCCTGTGTTCCTTTGCTCCACTTTTTCAGTGATAGGAAGAAATGATGGAAGCTTCTTAACATTGCTGTGGGGTTTCTATTAGTTTCCTTTCAAGGCTTACTGTACCGAGGTATCACATTCACAAAACCCAACAACTGCAGAGCCACACCCTTCTACAATTTACTGCATGAGTTAAAAGCTATCGAATCTTCCATTGATTTCATATTGTTTGCTCAGCACAGAGTTTCCATTGTGAAAAGAGTTGTTGCAGGTCCATGTGTTTTGAAAGATTTCAGTTTTTAAAAAAATGGGACAAATTTCTCCACAGATATTCCTGTTGTTAAGCTTATTCTTGTGGGTTTTTTCCCTTACTGGCCATCAGGGGGCGTTGTTAATTTGAACAGTCAAGCCAAGACGTGTTTTTATGCCTTTGCCCTTCAAGTGGTAATAGGGTCAAAACATAGCGAGTCACACTGTGTTCTGTCTATAGTGTGGTCACAGCGTCTAGACAAGCCATGCATACTGATGTTGTCTAAACACAGTCCCACACAAGCCACGCATGTGAAAATACCTCTTAAGTTCTGACTTAGAGCCTGACTCTTCCTTAATGTTGGTCGCTGGGGTTGCCCCACTGAGCGCTGTCCGCTTGCAGGCAGGTTGGCAGTCACACATGTGGCTTGGCTCCTTTGTCTATTTATCTAAACACGACCTAGGAGCAGTATGCCTGCATCCCTGCTTCCTGCCTCTGTCCATGCAAAAGGGCATTGACCGCAAGTGCATCTGAAACAAAATGATAAAAACACTTCCCAGAGTCTCCATAATCCCACTAGATATCAACAGTGGAGGTTACTCCCACTCTATGGCTGACAATGCAGTCTATGTATATGACTTTGATCGTTTTTGCTGTAATGATTTTACCCATGGTGCTTACATGCTTGTTTTTTAGCATAAGAATATGACCCAGGTTTTTGGTCAGCATGTGTAAGAATAAACGGGATTTTCCCTATCAGCATAAGAATTGCATGCAGTGCCTTAGCTTTTTTTTCACAGTGTCTAAACCAAAGAATCAGGCAGCTCCTTTACACACACACACACACACACAAACATAGACACACACGCACACAGACAGACACACGCACACACAAACACATAAACACACATACAGTAACAGTGAACCAAGTAAAGTCCAAATACTATGTCACTTTAGGCTCATGTTATTTATTTTTTTAAACAAACAGTACTTTTTTGATTCTAGCCAGAAAGTTGTAAAGAATAACTTCAAATGGATTTGGTTTCAAAGCTGCACTCCACTGCTGGATAATTTTGGGTTTTAAACAGAATGAAAAAGGAGAGCCCATTGATGGGCAAGAGCCGGTATGTGGACTGTTTTGGGGTTTTCGTTTTTTTTTTTAAGAAAGCTTGGCAATGAAAAACTGGCAAAAACTGGGCTGAGAGTGTACTGAATAACTCTGCGTCTGTTTTTTGTTTTTTTTTGTTTTATTATTTGTATTACATCTCCAATTTCTAAATATATTGTTTGGCATTAAAAGTTCAATTGCTATTTAAAAGGATACATGTTTGTATAATTATGCTGTAATCCAATTAGTTTTAAAAGATAATACTGTTTATTGCAGTTAATTGTGAGAAAGTATATAATCCTACTTTTTTTTATGACGGGCATAGAAGTTTAAAAGCAGCTTAGCAGCATACTATTAAACGGTAGTATGAAGAGAGGAAAGAGAGGAAAGAGAAAGACGTGCACAGCCTTTTCTCTCACCTTAGTTTTCTTTCCCCCGGAGGAGCAGACAACCTGGCCCTTGGCCTGCATGCAACTTAAGCTTTAGACCCCTGCTCTTGCCATTTATTTCCCATGAGCAGCTCATATCCTCTTTATATCCACCTGTCATGGGAGTCTGACCCAGTCTAGGCCCTAGAGTCCTCTTTCATTTCCACAGTTAAGTTGGCACAGTGCTTTATAACATGCACTCTGTATGGCAGATGTATGTTTTGGCACAGGAAAAGTGTTGCTCGCATGGTTGGTAAGAGTGCTGTGAAAAAAACTACAGAGTTAGTAAGCAAGCTGGGGAGAGCTGGGGTTGTTGAACAGCCTGTTAATTTTGTCACCAGAAATGCCAATGTTGTATCTAATGATTATGAGTATGGCTTTGCTGCACTCTTCGCAAAATGCTGCCGACACTGATATTGTCAACATGAAGACAGCAATGGATGGTTGTTGACTAAAGTATGTTACTATTGTTTTTCATGGCCAAGGAATTTACAACATAGAGCAGATCTGTCATTTTGACTCATTTCTGACTTGGTATCTGGACTTGAGGGAGAAATCAGAATTGGTTTGAGTGAAAAAACAAGCAAAAAAGGGTCCCAAAGATAAGTTTGGAATGACATTTGGTGCCTATTACTGTTTCTAGTTTTTGACTCTTATTCAGTTATTCATTTATTTATTTATTTTTAAAGATTGTCATGACTATTTTTTTCCATTTCATGCATAATTATTGTTGCCAGAAGGATTATGAAACAACAAAAATTTTCAGGCCATATTTCAGCTTCCTTCCATATAAACGAGACTTTTTAAAAACGTATTTTTCCTGTCCTAAGCATCATTCACATCATTCATTCATTATTACCGTGTGTTGCTTACTGTGCCTGACAGGAGATGTTAAATATGTGAATCTGACTACAATTCTCTTTTTATTGCCACTGAAAAGTTTTAAGTGACAGATGTGGCAGTGTTCATATAGCTGTCTTTGAAGTATGATGGTGTTGGTTGATGAACAAAAACAAAAAAAAAATTGCAAGGGTGAGCCAAATAGTTTTTACAGTATGAGGCAATGCAGTAATTTGTCTTTTTGAAATTCTTGGCACTCAGAATATTAAGTATAATATTTGTATTCTTAAAGTAACTTGGCAGCTAAAATTAGACTTACAGTTTTATTAATTGTTTGTGTTTTCTTCAGTTTTCCTTTCAAATTGTGTGAGGCTTCTCATTTGGTAAGATTTACTTCTTGTCAGTGGTCTTTCCTTCATTTACTGGGGTCTATAAATCAAATGACAAGCGCAGTTGTGAAAAGCAAAATAACAACCATTTGGTGGTCAGTGTTGTAATGAAATATGGTCTACATTGTTTCATTGTTTGGTTATGATGTAAGGTTTGCACTCTGGATGTTACTTTTGTTGAGCAAGACTTCCCTGAAAGAAGACAAGTTTGTTTTTCCCTTTTTTAATAAGTAAAGATGTAAAACTCTACAGTTTGCTGTTGATTTTGTGTGCACTGATGACTGTGTTTTCGGACAAGCAAGCTCTTTTAACACAAACCCATTTAACCCCTTTTCTCAATCTGGTACGCATGCTAGATTCCACATGTATTACATCAGAGTCTTGTTTTGTGATTAATAGAGAACAGAAGATAGGAGTAGTGTTACAAATACCATCAGTGTGTTACCTGCTGTTGGTTCATCAAGAGAAGAGCGAGAGGAATGGATGCAAAGAAAAGGGTTAGGTCTGCATGTGGTGAAATAAAGGTTCACTAGAACTGTTTGGCTCACGTCATAACTTGTATGATGATGAACGCCTGTTATGAAAACAACAACTGTACAGCTGTTTGTGGCTGTATTAAGACAAAAGTAGACACAAAGTAGATAGTTTTGGTTTTGTATTTTGTAGAAAAAAATGCTGATCCACATTTCATGAGTTAGTAAGGTGTGAAGCTGTGTGTATGTATGTCAGAGTATGTGTGTTAACTACAGCATGCCTGTTACCAGAGGTTTACAGAATGTAAAACATGGAAAATATAGTGCAATAATTAGCTTACTCCCCCTGCTGGTTATAAACCATTTCTGCAATTTGTCATGTCTCAACTCATGAGTCTCATTAATAAAATGTCTAAATGTTGTAACAAACCCTAAGACAAGCACAAGCAACCAAATAGCCGCTACTCATAATTTGGCAATCTTGTTAATCAGTGTGATTTTTTTAATCTCACCTTAATCTATTGAGCTTCAGTTAGCAAGTGCATAATCTGTTATTTAACAGGTTTCACGTCACAGCAAGCAACATGGAAAGAAATAACTGAATACGTGTAAGTTCAAATATCAGCCTGAAGCTAAATAGATTTAAAACTGGATTGGTTTTCTATTCTGTACTTATAACCTATTTGTCAATTTTTTGCATGCAGCCTAAAGCCCTCATTGACTTAACAATAAAACATGCTCAAATTGTGGCTTTTGATAGAAAGCTGCAGGTCTCCAAACCTAATAACTGCTTCATGTTCTCACCCATTCACATCAGTCAAAAGATCAGGAAATAGTACATATCCTGATATGAGTTATTGATTGTTTTAAACAAGCACTGAATTGATTTCCAGGAAGTATGATATTGTTTTTATAGAATCATACAATACAATTCCACAAACAGCATCTTTTAGGATTGGAGGTGCCATGCCCATATATACAGGTATAATTGGTTTACCTTCCCTCTGTGTTATCTTTAATCATTCTGATAAAGTAAACTGCTGTGGTCCTTAATAGCTTCCCTGAGGTCGTGGCCGACACAGTTTGAAGTTGTTGTGTAAGCACAGTGTCAGTTTACAGGAGTGATCATATCACCCTAGTAAACTAAAAACCAGAGCTAAGTGCTGTTTGTCTTGAACTCTCACTGTCAACCGTTTCCTAGAATCAGTCGATTGATCCTCATTAAATCCAGTCAGGGCCATTGACCATCCATTAAAACCAGTCTCTCCTATTGATCACTTGTTAAAGATGACCAGGCAGCCCCATTTGCCTGCATCTGAGCCCTCTCCATAGTCAGTGACTTTTATTGATCTTTGGTTATCTGAGCTTTAAGCTTATTGCTCTATATGAGACTGCAAGCATTCTCTGTTTTTCCTACTGCCTAAACTCTCTAAGATGAGACTGGTATGGAGGATACAGAGGGTAACACTTTGGGGACACCGAAGGTATTGACCTTTTCTTAGGTCAACATCTGCTCTCTTCAGGCATCTTTAGACGTATCACATAATCTCCCTGTGGAGTACAACTACATCAGGTGCTTACCGGTTTCATCACGACTTTTTATTTATGAGATATACATTAAGTTCGTAAGTCATCCTTGTCACAACCTCCATTCATTCACCCTCCTTTTATTCTTAGCTATTACATCCATCAGTTGGTTCCTTTTTTCTTTACTTTCTTTACACACTTACACTATTACCTGAAAGTCATTTGTGTTAATATTTATTTTTAATTCGATTTTTACATTGTTGAAGGTGTTTCATTTGTCTGCGGCCTATGAATGCAAGATTACATAGGAGGTATTACATAGCACTGAAGAGAGAGTTTCTTGCCCTTTCACTTAACCTGTACGACAACTGCACAATGCAGAGGTCTCATGCAATTGGAGAGGGATTATGAATTAAACAAAGACATGCAGTGAGTGTGAGAAACATAATGAAGACATAAGCTTCTATAAGTGTACAACATTATGTCATTTTGCTAGACCAAACAGTGCAGCAGAGTCATCAGGCTTACATGAGCTTGAGCATGAGCTGCAGTATTGTGCAGAACCACAAGAACCACATTTACTGAGCCCTTTTCTTTGCATCATTATTTAGAAGTAGGTGTATCATCCTCAGCTCAGTTTGTGTGCTATTAAGAGGCGCACTATGTGTTTGAACAGTCAATGATTTGTGCTGCCTACTATGCATTTTGCAAGCCTTTTAATAAGTCAGCTGCTAATTACAAACAGATTGTGAACATTGGACGACACAAACCAGGCCCCAGGGTCCAGTAAATTTAGAGCCCCCCTGATAAATGTTGTGTTTCAACAGCATTTACAAAAGTGGAGGACACCGCAGCTAATTTTCAGTCTAGTAGACAAGCATTATTAGGTTTGTGCATGATGGGGCTATTTACTGTTTAAATGGTTTGTTTACCCAAATCAGCCAAATTACAAAAAACATATTCCACTCACTGTTTGTAATACATAACCATGCAACAAGCAGTTTCAATTTAATTTGGCCAGTTTTTGAGATGTGTATGTCTAAGGTTATTGGCTCTACTACCGCGATAGGAGTGAATGGACTTGGACTAATATTTCAAAGCAGTTAAACACATTTTTTGCCAGCTGTGTACAATCATGCAGGTGCAAGTGAGTAAGTGACTCCCTTTAACAGGCCTTTATGTATCTGTAGAGTCTTCTCCAGTCATTTTAATTGGAAATGTCTTTGCAGTGTGGTCCCACAAGCAAAAAATATCGGTCCTCTTGACATCATATAACCTTTGTGATCTGACATTGCTGGCACATATCCGCACAAAAATATGTGTGTAATGTCCATTGCACCAAGTGAATAGAAGCCCTCTTTAGTTGAGGAATTTTCTTTGTAGACTGTTCGCTACATAGCCCTAAATCAGATATAATGCTGAATCAGCGACTCGTGACCTATGGAGTGTTGCAGATTGGTTCCTTGACTAGTGTGCTATGCTTGTCCTTGTGCCATTGGTCAGTTTAAAAATATGAATCAGGTTTTACATCGGCATGTCTGCACACATCAGCAGATCCTCCTCATCAAAAGGTTTTGTTAACAGATGACCCCATGGGCTTATTGTATTGCAGAGAATTTCACAGCTCATCGAGTATAAAACAGCAGTGTCAGGTGATTACATCTCGGGTTGTGAACTCAAGCACATAGATTGTTCCTGTAAAGCATGTAATCACATCAGGAAGGGGAACTAATTGCATTTTATTTCCGTCACAAGCGAGCATATTACCTTGCAGTTGTATTTATTAAAGGAATCCAACCTATACAGCTACTTGTTGTGAAATATTTACTAGTTACTTACAGTCTCTTTATCTCTCTTGCTCTCAAAGCTGCATAATGATCCTTACAATAGATAGATCAGTACCATGTTGTTATAGAAACGCTGTCTCCAAGGTGAACACAAGTTAACCTACAGAAAGGTGCTACTGGATGAGTAAATATTAGCACCAGTTAGAGAATAAAATTCCTACTTACTGCAGGACATGTAGAGCTGCACCATTCAATGGTCACATAGTGCATAGTCCTGGATTTTACTGAAAATATGATCCATTTATATTGAATAACTTTGTATGAAGTCCTCCTCACCTCTTTATTCAGTCCTCCTTTTTGCCCTTGTCTTCTGTTTCCTGGTGTTTGAAGCTGATCCTCACTTTCCTCTTAACAGTCCAGCCTAAAAGTGAGAAAGGGATGAGCACGAGAGAGAAAAGCAGAAAGAGAGAGAGTGGGAAATGGTTGCTTTGGTCCATCAATAGTGGGGTGGGTCTTTGATGATGATGACTGTAGAAGAACAGGAGGAAGGTCCTGGAGTGAGGCATGAAGTAAGAAAAGGCTGTAGTCATGGATTTATTAAGACAAAAAGACTTTCTGCACAGAATTAGGGAGCAAAAGTGAATTAAGATCCCTCAACAATCCATTTGTCTATTTTTTTTAATGCTACTTGACTTAAATTGCCCCCATGGAAAAGATGTGCAGAAAAAAACAGCTGGAGAAGAGTACAATAAAGGCTCAGTAAATCTGTTATTGGATGGGAGATGGGTGGTTGAAGGACAAGGCAGAAAATCTGGAATCAGATGCTACATTTTAGCACATCATCTCTGGCAGGTCAGAAATATGTTCAGGTGTTGTTTATCACTGTGTTACACAGGGGTTTTAAAGGGCTAGTCCCCTTGTGTTTAAAGTATTGTTTTAGTATAATACATGTAAGGAAATAATGTTGCATACATGTCCATAGAATGGAATAACAGTCTTGCAGGTGAGCAGCACATCTTTTAAAAAGCTTAAATTAGCTGCTTTTGCAGTATTACATATAAGAAGCAGTTTATTTTCAAAGTAAAACTAGATTTAAAAAACACAAAATAAAATATCACAAATATCTTCTTTTAAATGTATTGTAGTACTGGATTTTAACTGCCAGCAGCTTTGCAGACATTTGCCTTTGCAGCCAGTCGTTTACTCTTCTATAGTTTTAGTTACAGTGGGAATTATTGTCCCATTACAAAATGTGTTTAGCAGAGTATCACTTAAGTATTAAATGTGTTTGTATGGTTTCTCATAAAGTTGCCTGTATCCTAGAAAACTGTCCTACCAAATTTGATGTTTATACTTCTTGACAACAAAAATCATTTTTCTTCTTCATAAATTATGTATTATGATGTCTTTTTCAACTGATCTCACAGTGATGCTTAATCAGATCTGTCACTACACTACAAGTGCATATGACAGGCCTACTTGTGTGGTTACAAAAATGTGTATACAGTCTGATTGACATGGCTTTTTTCTCAATAGATGAAATGATCTTTTAATGTTGTATTTCCTGTATCTCACGATTTTTTATTGCTCAGTTATTTAACTGGGCCGCATTGATTCAGGTCCATTTCTGTTTTTTGTAGGACATACTCCAAAATGGTATATATAGTTTGTCTGCTGGTGTCAAAATAAAGGTACAAGGTGCAATCCAAAATCTTCCAAGAATGTTTTGATTGCTCCTAAATGAAGCTCTGCCCAGTAATGTGCACAAATCAGTCATAAACTATTACTTTCACAAGCAAGTGTTTAAATTTTTATCAGTTAAAACTCATCAGCATCTTAGCTACAAAAGTTTTTGTTACCGCTGGTACACGTGTTTCTCTGATTTCCTGGCTCCCGAGTAGAAGCAGCACTGTGTCTACCCGGATTTCTGTCCACAGACCTGAGATGACCTGAGCTTAATGTTTGAAGATCAGCACCAATGATGATCAATGTGGAAGTGATGAGAGAGAAGTCAGACATCAGCACACTGAACTTGGACTGTCACAGATATCTGTGACAAATTTGACCCTTGTTCACTTAGTAAAGAGTTGAGGTGTTGTCAGCTTCTCTGCACTGTGATATTTAAGGTCCACAGGGAGAGGTACTGATTAAAAGTGTCTGTATTTTTAAGGTTCTCATTCAGTAAGGATACTGCTATGACTCTTACAGATCTGTTGCCAAGTTCACTCAAGTATCTGTTTTTAAAGCTTGCGTATTTGAACAAGCAGGCATGTATGCCAAAGGGTTTTAGCATGACCTCATACCAGTAGACTAGAGGTATGCACTGAGAAGTGGTAGCAACAGAGAGGCTAAATATAACCAGATGCATAGATTGAGGTCTGCTGCATTGTTTTTCTCTCAGGGAAAGTTAACGTATTTCTGCTTTTCTGTGTTGACAAAAAATGATGCCCCAACTCTCTCACTTAATGAGCAACCTAAACAGTCAGAGAAATAATGGGCCAATGTCAAATGTGTGTTTGGGGGACAGACTATGGAAACAGATTCTGTCTCCATGTGCATGTATCCATGGGGAGAATGTTTATCTCTCAGATAGCGTGGTGTTTAGGCATATCTGTTAGTACGGAAACCTGATTAAAGCTTAGCTGAAATGTCTCAGCTTGGCTTTCTTCTTAATAGTTTCATTCTTTATCCTTGCATCACTCCCAGTTGCAGGTTAACCCATAAATCCATAAGTGTAATGAAGAAATTTCTTTCTTTTCTTTTTTCCAGATCAATCTGAGGCAGAGGAGAAAACACAAGAGAAGCTGCCGACAGAGAAACCAAACAGACAGACTAAACCAGAGAAGAGGAAGAGGCTAACAGAGAAAACTGTTAAGACCAAGAAGAAGAAAACGAGTGAACAGGTTTGGTAATTTTCTGGCTTTTAGAGGGCTTTTACAGTCCACTTTTTTTTCAATCCACTCTGTTGAAATCTCCAGGATGGTATTCTGTTATATTAAATCAATATGTTTATATTTGTTTTTATTAAGAAAGCACAATCCATATTATTTATCATAAGCGTTTGTGTCCATCATGTAAATGTTCCAGATTCAAGCAAGTATATAGCATTTAAATAACACTTTAAGGGAACATGTAAGAGCACACAAGCACGGACAGTAAAATTACAATACAACCACTGCTTCAGATTATTGCCCTGTTTGACTGGTGGGTGACCACTTCTTTGAAGATTATTAGTAAGAGTTTAGAGAGATCATGTTTCTGCTGCTCAAAGCGGAAGGCTGACAACCTAAAAGTCCTTTTACCAGTGTGATGTTTCAGAGTTGTTTTTGTGGTTGCTGTTGTTTTTACAGCATCTTTATTGCAAGAATTTGCTGTTCTTGCAGTATTTTATAAATTGTACATAGAATATATTTGACATTTGGACCGTTATCTGCACAAAACATTGCATTTGTAAAAACCTTCT
>JAQNCA010000005.1:6843387-6868606 GCA_029783725.1 Acanthurus tractus | reverse complement strand
GCTGTCGGAGGTTTCTATAAAGTCAAGAAACTCCTGGAGAAAACTTAGTTGTGAACGCTACAATTGAAAATAAAAGAGAAAAGGCTGCCAAGTACATTGCAACAATGGTGTAACTACTGGTTTTGCTGCAGAGACCTGCATCTTTGAAGATACTTTGACTTCTAAATAATTGTCACATCAAAAAAAAGAAATACTAAAGAAAATACTAAAGCAAAAGTAGCCCAACAGTTCCACATCCAGCTGTTGCGACTCTAATATCTAATTTAAAAGAAAGAATTGCTCTAATAAAAAGGAGTATCACAAGTTAGAATAAAAAAATAGATTTCAGAAAAATCGAAATAACAGTTTTGCAAGGTAGAAAACTTTTTTCCATCACAAAGATACTCCAGTTGTCGCAGTATCAAGCACTAATTGCAATTAAAACAGTTTTTGGAAACTTAAAACTCTGACTTGTCTGTAGAGTACTGCATCAAACAAGTCGCCTGTGGTAGGAAAACTCGATTACTTCAACAGTCACATGTTGAACAGTATTTACCGGCAGGTTCAGCATGTAGTCTGGGAACTGCACCTCTCCCTGTTAGCCGGCCAACCTCACTGCTGCTGTACCGAACTGAATCCTCCGTCTCCACCATCTTGGAGGGCAACAGCTGCTTCATGCTTTTCCACCAGTCTGCAGCAGAAGAACAGTGAGATGCACGGTCAGTTGCACCAGCAAACTGTCACAAAATATGTACAGTCCCACAAGCCTTTGCTGATTACAGAATACAGACCTGTGCGATCCCAGTGAGGGAGATCATATGTTCCTTCAGAGCTCTTTTTCCTACAAAGTGAGATAATACAGTCATGGAGTGCAAAAATTAAGTTTTCAAAGATGATTTCTTTCTTCTCTTTGTATGATTGTGAGAATATTTAAGAAAATGTACCTGTTCTTCCAGTGCCAAGCACAAAATGCAATCAAAATGAGAGCAGTCAGAACCATGACCAAGACTGGCACCAGAACTGCTGCCAGCGCCACATCTAGAAGTAAAAACACCACAATAAACTCCAGATCACTAATGTCTCCACAAGAAAACAGATAACCATTTTTTTTTTTAAATTATAAGTTGGACGCACCATTTCCTGTGTGAGGAGGCATAGTAGTGTTTCGAATATCTGGGGTGTGTGTGGTCTGGCCAAGGTGAGGTGGGCGTTTTGTAGCCAAGGGAGGGGGAGTAAGGTGAGGGGGGGGAGGCATCCTCGGCCTCGCCTCTGTCTTCCGCCTCGCTGTCAAAGAAGAATAAGTAAATAAAAATGCTGAAAGAAAAAATGTAGACTCTATTCCATCAATTCCCTTTCTTTAACATGATGCTGTGTATCTACACATCAACATCCTCCACCTACTTGCAGAAATTTGGCAGCCGAGCAGTTCCAACTTGAGTGCAATTCTCTGGTGCCATTGAGTTGGATTTATCCTCACAAAGCGAGCCTCAACTGGGGGAATGAAGTTGTTCCTCACCTCATGCTGGTAGTTGGTGTTGCCTTGGAAAACCTACCATAAAACAAGAACAAATTCATCTTTGTGCCAAAGATCCGAACCAAACTATAACCCAACCGTAGCAGTAGTTTAGAAGAAAAAAAAAAGTCTAGCCAGGCAATTCTTAATTCAGACTATAAGCAAATGCATTAGAGGCCATAAGCTGATTAATTTCCGACTTGGCAGGCTAATAACTACTTTCCTTCACACAATAGGAGCCTGTGAGAATCCCAGCAGAGAGCAGCTCAGAGACAGCAGTTCCAGTCTAACAACACAGCCACTAAATCCATATCCATTCATTATTAATGCCCAAGTGTCCTGACTTGTCTACTACAGCACTTAACTCAAACCACTGACTGCCCCCACTTCCTGCCATAAACATCTCTTAGTCAATACCAGTTGCTATGGAAACAGTCCAAAGATAATTCCCTGCAGCCTTCTAAAGTGACATTTTTGTCCATTTGCACTAATTTAAAGAAAGAAAAAAAACAACAACATAAAAGCCAATGACGCAACTGTTGAGCAAGCAGGGCTCATTGATTCGGTGCTTGTGTTACCTTGTCTTGTGTAGAATTTGCTTCCCTGTAGATGTGCCACTGCTGGCCATTGTAACTGTACAGGACCCGGTATGCTGAAACATAATACTGGTATTCTCTTAAGGTGGAGCCAGTGGTGATGATACCTACGTGAACAGACAGCAGAAATGAGAGGATGATGTACAGCTGGTTTGGATATAGCGCTGAAAGACAAAAAATAATTGGCACTGCTAGAGGAAACGTCTGGGCATCACTGAAGTCATAAGGATTCTCCCTCTGGGCCCCATGGACATCTGTACAAAATTTCATGGCGATGCATCTAAAAAAGTTGGTGACATATTTCAGTCTGGACCCAAGTGGTGGACTAATGTGGCTAAAATTGATCACAGGCATGCTAAAACCTCCGGGAACTTTTAGCTGAAAAGCTTTATATTAGGCTTAGGGTTAAATTGAACACAGGAGATTTTGTGTACAGTGACATCAGAGAATATGTGTTTGTACGTGAACACATTTATTTGTGTACCTGTGATCCTCTTCTCCCTTTTGAGGTCGACCTGTAGCCACTGCTGTTGGTCGCTCTGAGAAGGAGCCCAGGGTGACCCCGCCTTTTTAAGCCGGGCCCCTGATGGCGCCCACACACTGTGCTGACCAATGATGTTGTTCCACTCCCACACAGAGGAAGCGGAGAGCTGAGTGTCCGCCACTCCGCCAGACTCTAAACCCAGCGTTCCATAGCAGCCTGCAAGCAGAGAAAAGTTATCACTGTTAGAGTCTCAAATGTTTGAGTAACCTGAAAAAGATTCAGGAGGTCTTAACGTATATTTTTTTGATGTTTTCCTTCAGATGATGAAAAAAATCTATATCAAATTGTTAACATTTAAAAAACTTTTGGTAGTTGACCTCAGGTTTTGCGCTGCAGAGACTAATAAAAATTACAGATATGGCAAGATTTAACCTCAATTCAAATATAAGATGCTGACAGTAATGATCACATCGCAGGGTCTCAAGGAAAAAAAACTCACCATTGGTCCTGAAGGTGAAGAGGCTGTTTGACAAAGTTCCTCTGAGGAGAGATGTGTAGGATTAGAGAATTAAGTAAAGAAAAGACCAGTATCGGTAAAGCTTTCTGACTGAATGAGAAAAAGAACAGATCCATGTATCCAAAGTAGATGAAGAATGGAGTAACGCATGTTTGCATGCTGCAGGGTCTTACCCAGTGGAAGTGACGTTGTTAGCCAGTGTGGCCTCGTAGTGAGGGATGCCTTTGCTGCTGACCACGCTGATCCTCCCTCCCACAGCGTTGGACACCACACCTGCATGGATGGCTGCCACGCACAGAGGGGAGGACTGCAGAATTTAAGCCAAAAAAAAAAAAGATGAGACACTCCTCGTTCCCATTACAGCGAACAGTTCCAGTAACTGAAGCCAGTTTCCACCACATCTGATGAACCGTGAAGAGCATTCAAGTTTGACTGATTACAGATTAAAACCTGATTTGCAAGACACAAAACACAACAGTTATTGTGTTTACTTCTCATTGTAACTTACATTTGTGTAACTGTGTGACGTCTGACTGCAGAGTGTGTTATCACACATATTAAGATAGCTAGGCAATGTCTGTGCTGAGATCATTATGTATTGATCAGTGGTTTTTCCCACGTTCAGTAACCCTGAATCTTTCAAAAAAGTACCACCTTGGGAGTGGGGACTTTCTGAGTTACAATATTTGGAACTTAGATGTAAGCAGAAAAAAATGAAAATGTAAGAGTGGGGACAAAACACGTGAATCTCAGGTGTTGATGATGTTCATGTGCTGAAACTTAAAGACTCTCTTAAGAAAGTTTTTACTTGTACAATGCATGAACACGACTGTGCAGCACTCCTTTTGGAACAGTTTTAAGAGTATTTTAGAGTATTCACCTTACATGCGGTAGAAATGCAGGTTAAGTTCCAGAGTTTATAAAAGCACTACCTGAAAAGGGTCCTGTGCTTAAAAGTGACCAATAGGCAGTGATGCTTAGTTAGCTTTACTGCTTAAAGCTTCAAACAATTTGGAAACATGCAAAATAGAACTATTTACAGGTAAGTCCAGGGGAACAGGCGATTCTCTCTTACACTGTGATCACAGAGAACAACAGTTTAACCTTCAGACTGCTGGCAGATAAAGGCTGATGAATCAGCATGATGTCACCTCTCTATAGAGAGGATACCAGGAGGCACCGATGGCAATGATTCACTGCTGGCAGCATTCCTGTCCAAACCTGCTGCCACATCACTAAGAAATGGACAAAACTCAATTACACTCTGGTCACAAGCTCCTTCCCATAAACAGCTGGTAGAGTGAGGTGGAATTTTATTACTGGAAAAGACCCACACTGGAATTCACAGCTGACAGGATTGTGGGAAAACTCTGGTGACCCACAGAGCGACAAGCAAACATACATGTCTTATCACTCACACACACAAACTCTCCTACACCTATCTTCTTGGGGACCAGTCATTGACATAAAGCATTTTCTAGTCTCCGACCCTGAACCTAATTCGGACTCTGATCCAAAAGCAAAGTCTTAACCCTTTCAAAAAGCCGTTTAAACTTGTGGGGTTCAGCTTTTTGGTACCAACAAATCTTAAAACAAAACACACAGGCATTCTTACTTCTCTGCTCGTGAGGACCCTCATGGACCTGCTGCGTTTCATAGCCCCTAACCCTGTCCTCAACCATCACAACTAAATGCCTAAACCTGATCCTGGCCTAACTCTGAAAACCAAGTCTGAAACTTCAGACAACTCTTTGAAGTTGTGCCGTCAAAAAGTCCTGACTTTAAAAAAGCGTCCTCATATTATTGGCTAAAAACTTGTTCCAGTCCTTGCTATGTAGAAAGTACAAATACACACACACACGGCTATCAAATGCTACCACAAGCAATCAACACTTGCCCTGTGACTCTTAAACTTCCCAAAAACACACACCACATCCTACAGAGGGCCATACCAAACCACTGCACCAACATAAAGCTCCAAACCGCCGCACCCTGCCTCCAGCAGAGAAAACCACACTAACAAACATGAAACGACATACAGACACACAGAGATGTGGGAATGTGGAAATACAGTAAGAAACTCCTGAGACAGGTCAAATCCTGTGTGACAGACTAAATTATGCCTGCACAATCACCATATTAGAGCCTAGTGACACACACACACACACACACACACCTAAAAACACAAGCATGAATGTATCACTTGCACATACAAACGGACGCAAAACCCAGTCACAAGCACATACAGGTTTTCTCCAACTCCTCAATAACACTGACTAACTCTCTGGCTTTTCTGTCTCTTCAGAGCACACACTCAGCACACAGCTCTGCTCAGCACCCTCTTGCAGCTGGACTGGATTAAAGGGTTATTATTTTCAGCCAAACTATTATCTCACCTCCCTTTCACCCGCTGACCCTGCCCCTCCTCTGTTCCTGTGGGGCACCTCACTCCCCGAAGCACACCCCGACGCTCCTCCCAGTCCTCCCATCAGCCAGCAAGCAACACCCCTCCATCCCTTCCCATCCCCTACAAACCCCCCGAGCTCCGAGCATGAGGTCATCAGCCAGAGACTCGGCGCCCATGACCTCACGCACAAGGGGGGCTGCTGTGAGGTCATCAGTCCAGGACTTGCATACCGCATACCCGTTTACACAAGGAAGAGAAAGAGGATCTTACAATAATGATTAACGGCAGTAAGAGGCCACAAAAACATGAGTCAGCAAATACTGATGGTCTGAAAGTTCCTGTGGGGTAACAGTGGGCCTTGTGAACAAACATCAGGAGACGACTGGGCACCATGACTCACCTGAAAATGTGATACAGAGGATACACAACAAAAAGAAAACACATCCTGTATGTGGATACATTGACTGTGTGCGCTTACCTCTCTGTATCCATTAGGTATAGTTCCAGAAACCTCCTCTGTAGACGTCAAGCAGCCTGCTGGACAGTATTTACTAGAAAGAGACAGATACACACTCACTATGATTATCAGATAGCTTAATCACTACACAAATATCCGCATGAAATGCAAACATTATTTACCTGTACTCTGCCTCTGGGAAATCGGTCCCTTTGTCCAGGCAGGTGATTAGATCTGCAAAAGACAAAAGTTTCAGACTGGTTTCTGAGCGTCCTCGTGTTAACACCTCACTACTTTCTTTTTCTGTTTCTTTCTCTTGCCTGGTGACAACCATCAACCATTAAACTATTTCATGCAATAAAACGTATTTTTACATTTGGCTTCCAAACCAGGATGCAATACACTGTTATTTTCATACATGATTAATATTCAGAATTTTTTTTATTCCCCAGTCACTCAGTTGGTTGTTCTTTGTTAAAAACAGATAAAAAGCCCAGTGTAACATATCAGAACATTAGAAGACATCCTGTTAATTTTTCACAATTCAAAGGTTGGATCTTGAGGATGTTTTGCCCTTTTACTCCTTAAAAAAGTTTTTAAAAAAATTCAAGATATATTCTGATAATGATCCTTAATCAACAAATCCTTTCAGCTCTGATTACTTTTTTGAGCTGAATGATACCAATTATCAACTGAAAAAAACTTGTTTGGCAAAATTTTTGATAATCCTTTGATTTAAAAAAACTACAAGCTAATTGTCGAGATTGTTGCTGGTTAAAGTCACTTCTTATTGTTTGTCTGTGATAACGTTCAGTGATGAGACAAACACCACACACGTCCAACATAACAGGATGTCGGGTGCTAATGGAACTTCCATGTAACACAGTGGGGGTTTGTTGGTCCAACTCATCTTGAAAATGCAGTCCAAAAATTGGTGTGGTATGGTAAACTGGTAAACCAAACAGTTAGTCAAACTGACAAATTTCTTTAACCACCACAAGTCGCCGTGGTGACCGATTTACTTAGCTATGCAAACTGACCTCACAGGCTCTCAGCTTTATCAGTTACATGACAAGAAAAACTTGCATCAGCTCTTTGAGGGGAAAAACCAGTCGGGTCCATTGATGACCCTGTTTGCCTTCCACTGTGATTCAGTCACTGAGATGACCACTTGGACAGAATTATTACCCTGCAGCACACACGTCACTGCCTTCCTCTCCTTGTGGCTTCACTTATCCATTCATCTGAAGTCAAATGTTCCACATGACAAAGCACAGCCTTCTAAAACCTTTTTATTAGATGAAGAAAATGCTCTGGTTTTAGACATAAGACTTGGCTTCAGAGTCTAATGGTCTGCAACATTGAATAGTCACATTATTCATTTATCAGGTGAACTGATAAATAATACATCTCACTTGTTTTCACAGAGGATCCACTGATATATTTTCACCATTCAACACTTTGAGTGCAAATTTTGCTGCATGTTTTTTAATAATTAACAGTGAACGACTTGACATTAAGATTTTGACTCTTATTTACTTCTTGGTAATTCTTTGCATGCATGTGAGGAAAAAGTAAGGATGACACAGAGGGAATGCTGGTCAGATAGATACTGTGGTTGCACTGTGGCTGTAGTATTTTTGACCCCCTTTAAAATGGTTGCAATGCAAAAGAAAACTTGATTTTATAGACTGATTAAACATAAGAGGGGATCTGGTAAAGAACTTTTAACTGATTAAATCACTGATGGTTAATTAACTTGAGGTAATAAATGTATTACAGTGAACTTTGATGAGTAAACAAGATCTGCTCTTGATGACTCAAGGTGCATGTTTAACCTTGTGCTACCGTAGCATTTATGTTTTAAGCGACACCATTCAATTCAGACTTGTGCTGTGTTTTTAACATGATCCACAAACACTGAATGGTCTTTATAGTAAGATTTCTGTTGTGACGTTTACTCAAAGAGACTCAGCCAGTGTCTGGACATCAGTCCAACATGTTAAATTGCCACCAGATTAAGTTATTAGCTTTATGTCTAAAAAGGGCCTGTTAGCACTCTTCTTCAATAATATGATATCACATTTTTAAAAAATTGTAGCAGCTTTTAACAGGCAAGAAACCTAATAATAAAACCACAAAATATAATAAATTCCTCTTAATTGATTCAGACATCGAGGGCTGTAAAATCACAAAGTGACAAAACCCAGATTAAGACACACTGACTGTTGACAACAAATGGTGAAAGTGTTTTTGTGCAGCTATACACACATCTGCCAGTGCCACGCGTCTGCATTCAGTACTGTCTGTTCTCATTTTAAAGGGAAAAAAACTAATGATGACCAGTGTCCACTTGCATTACAACCCTGCATATTTCAGATATGTGGCTGATCACAATGTAATATTCACGGCAGAGCAGCTCCTTATCTCTTCTGTTTGTTTAACCACACTCTAAATGGTGAGCAAACGCAACATTGTAAAAGGCATGTGGTGAACTTTCTCATTTGGCTTTCAGCAAAACTGCAAACAAGGTTGAACAAAAATGATTGTTAGCTGTTCTTTTAATGAACTGCAGACTCTGTTTACTAACAGGATAATGAAAAATGAACATAATCTTTAAAATAATCTTTGTTCAGATAATATACATTAATCTTGACATCTTGTCTTTCCTGAAGTGTGGCTTAGAGATCTTAAGTGGTCCAAAAACCTTATATAAAAAATTAGACAGTGGAAACCTTATCATTTGCAAAATTCATTTTCCAGACAATACATGATCTAAAAGCAACCTGAGGACAGTTGAACCTGAGCCAAATTTACCCCAGAATAATAACACCTCATCTGTAATTTTGCATCGCTCTTATGAACACATTTTTGTAGAGATGCACAATAGTTAGCAATGTCAAAAAAGGTTAGCTTGTAGGCTTAGCTATTATAGGTTATAATTAAACTGTAGCCAATAATAAGAACGATTATATGGATTGGTCTTAAAATTTGTACAGACAATAATAGTACCCAGATGATTTATCCTACTGACTTTTGTGATGATTTACATTTCCCAATCTGACTTCTGTTTTACGACCGAATACCTGAGAAAAACTGATAATGTCCCCATCAGTCTCAGCTGCACGTAGCGCAGATGTTAGCATACTTACAAGCTAAATCTAGATTATAAACAATGCATGTCAGCACATAAACTTTTTCAGAATGAGCATGCTCACATGTTGACCCTTCCATTCAGCACAAAGCACCACTGTACTTAAGTACAGCCTCACAGAGCTGCTGGATGGCTGCAGACTCTTACTGTAACTCTTCATTGATGGTTATAATGCACCACATCACCAAAATTGATCCACTTGTGTATTAGCAACACTGACACACATCCTCAAGAACTAGAGCAATTAAAACAGGATCTTGTTCCGAGTGACTAGACCAAATATAATTTGGACTTTGTTTCTTGTTTTTTAGAATCCCAGTACACATAAAGACCTCTAATACCTAGATGTTTCCTGATCTGTTGTGAAATTATGCTATAAATTATTTGCTCATGGGTTTTGTGAAATGTTAGGTTTTTTTTCTTTTGCTTTGCACCTCAGGTCACCATGATACCACCACACACATGAGACCTAAGACCTTAGGTTCAATCATGCAAAATGCAACAAGATAAAGCTAAAGCTATACACAAGAGCGTTTTTCACTGAATACAAATTCCACGTAATGAGAGCTAGAGTTTTCACATAACAACAGTGACAAGGCAGTTTTAGACAAACACAACACATTGCCCCACATGTGCACAGTTCTTTCCCAAACAATCTCATTAGTTCAGGACAGTTAAAACTATGAACAGGTGGTGAGGAATGAAACAGCTGTCATGAGAATCAGCATGACTTTAACGCACACGGTCTCCAAAGCAACTCTTATGCCCAAGGCCAAAACAGAAACATAACCAGGCTTGATAATGATGGCTTTGGCAACAACCCCCTCCCTACTGATGATCAACAGATGAGACACAGACAGGTGTGCAAGCTGAGAGTGTGATACCTGTGTGCTCAGTGGTGGAGTATGACAGGTAGAATCCACGTCCACTGCGGTGGGTCCCACTCATGAACTGGACAGTGACCTGATTGCCAGTGGACTCGATCAGCTCTTTGACATTCAGACCCAAACCGCAGTATTTCACTGTTGCACAGTGCAGGCAGCCACAGGACAAGAAAGAAGAGGGAAAAAATACATAGATGTTCTGGTTAGTTATTTAAGCCTGTTTGGTTTAACATATAAAACATACACAACATGTAGTCTACTAGATAGAAGTGCAAATTTCATGGATAGTGCAACTACTGAGCTTTAAACCTCTAGCACTCTTTGTTAAATACTGAAACTTTGCTAATTGATTTGCACTTTTAATATGTTAAAAATGACTTTAACAGCTGTCAGTAGAATTTAAATTCTATTTTCTTGGGGAAGAAAATATTTTTCAGTTGCTAGTGAGGGATTACTGTCTCAGGCAACACAGTATAAAATGCACTTAAATACCTATTTCATAAACATACAGCCAACATTAGAAAACATAAGAATGGCCACTAAGCATTCATGATGTTGTTTGCCACAAGTCCAATGCTGCTGACTGAAGGTCCTAGAAGGAATACTGAACAGCGGCCTGCAGCACAGTCTACTGTCACATCAGTCCCACTTTTAGTTTATAAGTGTGTCATATCTCACAACCCCAAATTTGATACAAAAACTTTACTGCCAACAGCAGTTAAACGAAAATATTCCCACCCTCTGCAAATTATATTTTAGTTTTTTATCAGTCTGTTTTTTAAAACTACTTTTAAGTCCAGAGCGTTGCAAGAAAATAGCTTTCAAATCGCTTCAAACATTCTCATAGTGAAGCGACATTTTGTGCAGCTCCAACTCAGCCTCTTCCCAAACTATTTGAGCATATCATTTTACAGCACCATAAAAAAATCAAGAAATGACCGATTAAATTCCTTATGCACAGCTTGTTTTGTATTAAAACGTACATCTATAGTTCTAATATCCATATTTTTATGCCATATCCGTTTTCATTGCTGGAGACTCTTAATGGAAGTTTGCCTGCAGCACACTGGCATTAGACCAGCTCTGACTTCAGGCTTTTCATGTGTTTGATTCACTATCAGTCACTGCATTTGCATGAATTTCAGTCACCTGGTGCCATATATGGACTTCTCAAACATCATGTAAATAACTACTTCACTTTCTGTAAATATATGCTTATTATAAATGTGGTTGCAGAGACACATTTCTAACAAGCTGGGGCAAGATCAACTAAGGACGGTTGACAGTTAGAGATAATCAAAAAAAACACCTGTTGGAACGTTTGACAGGTAAACAGGTTCACTGGTAACAGGTAACAGTATCGTGATTGGGCATGAAAAGGAAACCCTAGAGAGACTTATCACTTTTTGAACCAAGTAAATGTGGTAATTAGTGATATTACTACATGAGCTCAAGAGCACTTAGTAAGAGATGTGTTTAAGTACTGAGATTATGGTGCCAATTTTTTCAGAATGTGTCTCCTGGAAAACATTTCCAGTCTTGCACTCAGTTGTTTACATGACGTTATAAAAATAGTCAATGTCATAAATGAATGTGCTCATGTTTTTAGTGAATGGTGAGCTAAACAAATGCATTTGCAAACAATCAATGTGAATGGAGCCCTTTTAGCCTTTCACAAGATATAACAATGCTCACGCACTGTTTCCAGATGTGACAGCAAACAGAACAAACACTGCAGAACACTGGAGCATTAAACAGTTAAGAAAAAGTTAAATCCATCTTAATCATTCATTGATTTAATGCCGCACCCAGCAGCATACTAAGCATTTTAAGTGACACAAACCAAAGACACCCGCTCTGTTGCGAGACTAATAGGTTCATGCAAAGTGACAAAATGTTTTTGGTTTTTTATGGTATTATTTTGGCTTAATACATTGCTCTGTAACTTGTACATATGGTGAGTTGTGTGAGGCCTTTCTGCTGTTTCTGACTTTTCCTGTCACAGGTTGGACTGAGAGCCTTCAACTTAAAAATGTTTAAAAACTGTGAGGAACTGACTTGTTCTAAGCACTAAAAATGGTTGCTAACCATGCTGAACCAAAAGCAGAATGATAAGGGTTTCATGGTGCACAAAGCTCTGGGAATGATGTTTAGACAGACGAGTAAAGTGAGTTACATTACAACAACTACAGAGAGGAATATGAACAACCACTGAGTAGCCTAGCAACAACGCATTGTGTACATGTGCACGCACACATGCAGTTCTCTTTACTTTAATATATGAGTGTATGACTGCAACTGCTCTGAAGTATTTACTGTTTATACATCTTTGTGTTTACTGCTTTAGTGATTCTGCTCTTAAAGTGACAGTTAATCCATTTCTATTGTTTAATGCTGCTTGTTGCACCTACCACAGTGTTTATGGCTCTTTTTATTTATTGTTGGTCATTCCTGTGGTACAGTTACACAGAGAAAGGCCGTGGAAGGCTGCAAAATCTGTCTATATAAATGGAGTTTGGGTAATTTATTGTTGAGCCCAAACGTAAAGGCTCGGTGATGTGATGCTCCACTAGTTTTGTCGAACTGATATGTAAGGCAACCATGAAATTGTTTATTAAAGATGTTCTTCAATTTCAGTAAAATCTTGCCTGCGGGGTCTTAAGTCTTAAAACCAAGTCAAACCCAGGCGGGTCAATCACATCATTAAGTGGGTGTCACTGGGGAAAGATACAGAAATTGTCAGAATGTTTTCCTACATTAGAGATATTACAATCTGTTTCCCAAGCTATTCATCAGTCTGATGAGCAGCTCTGTTAAAGTGCACGGGCTCCTTAATTTGAGAGATTTTCTGATAGCAGCAGTCTACGATATTTTAGTTGTCTGCAAATAGAGACCAATATTTTCATTAGAGTTCAAACTAATTTCCTAAAAATGACAGGAGCTTCCCCAAAACCAGTTCAAGGTCAGTCTAGTATCAGCTTGTCACTCTCACCAATCTCACTCCTCTCTGGTCCAATGCCGTTGTAGAGGCGGAGGTAGTTGACCTGGCAGTCGCTGTCTTCTATGTCCAGTTCAGCAAAGCGAAAGTGGATCCTGCTGCCAGGGGACACACTGATTTCCCACTCACACACCGTGTTGTTTGGGTAAGTCCCCGGGTAATCCAGAGAGGACAGAGTCCCGCTGCTGGGACCAAGCAGACTGGGGCCACAGCCATCGCCTGCAGGACAACACAAACACACAGTTTCAGTCCAACAAAAAACAAACAAACAAAAAAAAAACAAAGATGGCAGTAATAAAGCACAAGCAGAACAGAAGCAAAAAAGACAAGTCCATTATTAGAGTTTTGTGTGACTCAAGATTTATAACAAATTTTCACCAAAACTATTTGTGAAATTGGAAACATACTGTCCCTTCGACACTCAGTCAGTTACAGTGTCTGCAAATATCAGGGTTTAAAGTATAACCCTAGTTATACTCTCTACTTTTCTTTATGTTAACAAATCCTTTGAATAGACAAGTACTGTGGACAAGTATTGTATGTGTATCCAAATATGATGATATATCTTAACTTGTCAGTGCCACAGAGCTATTACTATTAAAATGACATCCATAAACCACATTGTTGCACTGGATGGCATATTGCACACACAATGTTATTTTAAATACATCCAACATACTGTGTGCTGCTGCTGTAAATACTCACTAGTACATGAAATGTGTATCTGCAGCTAAAGATCGTCTCAACAAATACACTATTTACTTCTGTATTCTACTTTTGCTAAAAACAACAATGTCCAGTTGTTAAAAGAAATGACTGTTTTTTTTAAAGCATTCTTGCAGCACAAAGATGTATGTATTCTATACTGAAGTCAATACTTAACAACTGCATGGCATTCAGTGTGACTTCCTTAGTCAGAATGACTAATGCAACTAGTTGTGCTTTTTTTCATGGGATGTACTAAGCTCCTGTCCATATTTAGCAGTGTCCTTGAGGAAGACAACAAACCTGAAATAAAGTATGACTGTAACTTTTGGGTTTAGATTGACAAGATGAGTAGATCAACTAACAACTACTTTGATTATTGATTAGTTATTTATGAAAACAAAGGTGACAAATATCTCAGTTCCAGCTTCGTAGATGTTAGAATTTCCCCTTTTATTTTGTTGTGAAATAGTAAACTGAATGTATCTGGGAAATGCAAATGTTAGTGAAAGAAAACAATAAATTTAAAGATATCAGGATGTGTTATGGACCAAATATTTAATTTAGAAAATTACTGGCAAATTATTTAAAAATGATCATCAGTCATACTTTGAATAAAAAACATCTGCCGAATAAATGTCATATACTGTAATTAGGTCCAACAGAGAAGCTGGATTTGAGTTTTATAGACAATTAAAATGTTTGGCTGTTCTTAGCAAAACATAAAATTTAAGAAAAAGAATCTGACTTTATTTGTTTTATTTTTTTGGCAGTTGTAAACCAAAGACAACTTCACAAATCTTAAAAAACAATTTTTTCAAAACTACAAGCTCAGATGATTTTTTTTGGGGGGGGGGGAGCAAGGTTTGTTTGTGTCTCTTTCTGGAGCTGTCAGAGAGCAGAGACATTGTGTCTTGATGCTGTGGACTCATGGCTCTGAGATAACACTCAACAGTCAAGCTTCATGGTGCTAAGTGGATGTTCTGGAGTTACATAAGAGCCTCTCAGTGGACACTATCCAGATGAACAGGACAAAAACAAAGCTGCTCCCCTCACTCTGACTCATAAATACTGAACAACTGCATGGCATTCGGCAAGAGTTCAGATTACCTTCCTGAAGCCAACCCCTCATGCTCGAAAACAAACCAGAATACAACTTAGTTCAATCTGAAATCCACCCTGCTGTTTGATCATCAGACTTAATGAGACTATTGAAATTATCACACAAAATACCACGAGATGACTCATGTGCAGAACTCAGTTATAATTCATGTGAATTTAAAAATTATGACAAACTGTGTCCACGTGTTTACACTCATGCCCCCACTGCTACCCCACCCCCAACCTCTGACCACCTGAAGTTGGCTGTAAGCTCTGAAAACCTAACAAATATCTGGTTTAGATAAAACATGGTGTAAAGTGAACCGACATCAGTTAAAACCTACTGAGTTTGTTGTGGCTTGAGTAGCGAGTTCATGGTAACTTAGATATCTGGCTACCTGTAACCAGAAACAAGGCCACGAGCTCCCAAATGTGCTGTTGTCTTGTACACAGAGATCCTCAACCCAGACTCCATTAAGAAATCTGGCAATTTAAAAGGTAGCTAGCTTATCTGGCAAACGTCAAAGGAGTAATGAGCCTTTAAACTTGTATAAAAGCTCACTTAAAGCCACATGTTAGTTCAGCAAGCAGCTGTTCCGCCAAACAGCAGCTAGTCCTTCACAATCTCAGTCTTTTTAGAACCGGTTTGCCTGGTTTTACTTCTCCCGTCTTTCTTCTAACACACCATGACGGGCGGCGGCAAGCGGTGTAAACCAAGCGGAACTCCACGTACACACGGCCATGTAAGGTAGGTTT
The DNA here is from genome assembly GCA_029783725.1 of Acanthurus tractus. Lineage (NCBI taxonomy): Eukaryota > Metazoa > Chordata > Actinopteri > Acanthuriformes > Acanthuridae > Acanthurus > Acanthurus tractus. The sequence goes on along the minus strand of JAQNCA010000005.1, from coordinate 6,853,055 downwards.
AAGTTTGGCGGACAATAACAACCGTGCCGTGGACTGAGTTTATCTCTATACACCTAAACGCCTGTGTTCACACATTAAACCAGCATGGCCGCATGTCGCTGCGGTTACCCTCGGCTCCCCCACTTGTCACCGCAGCTGTGTGGCACCAACCTTGCTGCGCTCGACAGCCCTCCGCGGTGAGAATGATGACAATCGACAGGACGAGAACCCCGGCCCCTGTCGGTCCCCTGCCCACCATTACCGCTCTGCCCATAGCAGCCTGCAGTCTGAATGCATAATGCTCGCTTCGGGACCGGCTGCACCGCTTCAACTTGTCCCGAGACGAAATTACAAAAACTAATATGTAACTCCTCGAAAGCGAGTCCGCGTGCGATATCCTCGTGACGGTGTCTCTTTTGCTTGTCGTTTAACACTCCAGTGGTTAGCGACACTCTCACTATGGAGGTGAGTGCTCCACACACACATCCAGGCTGTGGAGCTACTTCCTCCACCAAGGCTCCTCCTCCTGATCTGAAACTGGGATACCCGAGTCCCCCAAGTGGTCTGATCCCAAACCTGTCCAACACCCCCTCTGAGTACTTGGGTACTTGTAGCAATTTTAGAAAAATTCGTCAATAACCACAAACATATGAAAAGTTTTGACAACAGACCCCATAATTAAACTTCTGTCATTATTTGGGAATGTTTTTTGTTGTTTTTGTTTTCGATAGATAAATAGCAAAACATTACCAACAAGGAATTAAGTTTCAATATTTTAACAATGATGTTTTCATAAAGCCTACAAGAAATACATGTTGTACACTGAAGACAAAAAGGCATATTGTGAAATAAATGTTGCTATAGAAACAACACGGTCACATATGCGGTTTGACGCAATTTCTTTTTGTTTATTAAATTTCATTATAATAAAATCCATAATAACTAAGTTTGTCCTGTGGAAACAACATAACTTAAGGTCAACCACTTTTCCCATTTTTTCTGAATTTTTGCGACTTTCTCTCATAACATCTCCACATTTTATTAAGTTATTGGTGACTTTTTCTCAGAAATATTTTGACTCTATTCTCAAACTTTCAAAAGTTAGACCTTATGCAATAGACAGACAAACAAGCTGATAGACAGACATATGGGCCTTTTCAACACAAGATACTTAGACAAGTTTATGTTGATCCACTAGCACATTGTTATGTCGTACTGGGACACTTGACTAGAATGGAGCCATCACGGATGTTAAAGTGACACCCATCACCATAAACCATAACCTGGAAGAGCAGGTAAAAACCCTGAGTATCTCTGATTTCTGTTGTAACAGCTTTATATTTTATGGAGGAATTGGTTTCTGGTTTCGCTTCTGATGTTCTCAGGATGCTCTGCCCTCACAAGTTACCTGAAGTGACCTTTGACTGTCGTTAACTGTAGCTCATGCTATAGTTGCTAGTTAGCTGCTGTTCTGAATTGTGTTCAGCGCTTGTACAAACATTGACTGTGGCTTTAAGAAATAAGTTTTCATGACACTACATGTTATGACACCATTGAGTTTTGTTTTCATACAAAGGCATGTCTCTGCATGTCTGCTGTAAAAAAAGGACTTCTTGTCCCAATCCTATTTCAAATGTTTTATTATTGCAAGTGATCAAAGTCGTGGGTTTTGACAATTTTAAGTAATAGATACCTAAAACATAACTTTTAAAAAATACATTTATGAATAAATATGGAACAAAAACAGAAAAAATGTCTCTAATCAGGCAATAAATGGATTATTGTTTGTTTCATCAGCTGCAACTGTGGAGGTAAAACGGGTCTCTTACATTTTAAAGAGCCGGTCATTCACTTTTGTATTTATAAATACTATGTAAAAATTCTGAAATTTCATAACTGTTAGTCAGCCAGCAAACTTCCTAAAAGCTGTCCTTTGGTAGGATGTTCTTTAATTTGCTCCTAAAGGCCATTTATAAATGTCACTTTGGTTGTTTTCTAGCTGTTCCTGAAGCAACCTCTTTTCCTTGTTAGATTGAGGATACCATTTAGGACTTCTCGGGCAATGTTTGTGGTGGGTTTTCTGGGACTGTGTCCCCTCAAACTTCAGTTTCTCCTTCAAAAAAATTATGAGTCAAGGAGTCTCCGTTCCTCCATGTTGGGTGCTTTGCATGAGATTAACTACCCCACCATAAAAAAAAATGTACGTTCCTGTTACTATGACGAAGGAAAAACAATATAAATTTAAGGTTGGATCATACTGTTAGTTCTGCAATATATGGTAGCCTACCACCATATTATATGCTGTGTACATGTATAATGAGCATCTTTAGTGCAAGATTTTCCTCCAGGACCAATGAATTTCTATTCTATCTTATCTGACCACCTTGAGCTCTTTACAATAATGTACATTCCTGCAATTTGATGCAAAATCTGCACAGTTGCAAGTTGTTTGTAAGCCTAACCAACCAATAAATCCAAAGAAAACCAAGGATTAACAAGTTCATCGTGATATTAAAAACCTACTATATCAACACATAGTATTCAGTCTTATATGTTGTTGTTATGTAAATATGCATTGCTTCTTTCCATCTGTGGCTAATGCATAGCAGCAAAATCGACCTAACCATGATGTTGTTGGTCATTCACTGGGATTTATGTGATGACTCCTGTGTTCCTTAAACCAGCTGTTTTGCAAAATGTTAAAATCTGTGTGAGCTTATTGAACTATACGCACACACCCCTTTATCGTTCAATTAATGTGCTGCCCTTTCAGCTGGGATGAGCCAGGGTCTGCACACCCAAATCTGGCACGAGCACTGGGATGTTTAAAGGCAACACAATACAGAGTCATTTCAGTGAGGCTGTCCTGAAAGAAGTTTATTGCGTCTGATTAATGACTGGGTGGCAAACATCATATGCTCTGGCTCTTGCTGGACATTTCAGAATTTTTGAGCAGTGCATTATTGGGAAAAAATATTCACTTATTATTGTAAACTATACACCCTCACTTGGCGAAGAGCTAGAACGTGATGCAACTGTCAGGGTAACCAATAGTAACACGCAGCAACAAACACAGTTTTTAGCCTCTAGCCTGTGAGTAATATGGCAAATGATTCAGAGTTGTTGTTTTTTTTTATTCTGGATGTGTGTGTCTATGTATGTGTGTGTTTGTGTGAGAAAGAGAGAGAGGCTGTGTTTCTGCAGCTCTATGTGCAGACTGTAGGCAGATGTCCATGAGGGTGTAAGAGAGTGTAAGGTTTAGGGAAGTAGCCAAATAGTCATTCATGCTGAAATCGCCCTGCGCTCTCTTTAACACACACCCTCTGCCTCACAGTTTCTTTTTTTACATTCTTTATCTATTTTTCTATGACACATTTGCACAAGGGGAATTCCAATATATTTGCAGCAGCAGGCTTACTTATTGCGACTTCCCCCTGAGGGGCGTTGTTACATGTAACCTCAGAAGTCCAGCATGGATAACATACTATTACAGGATTTGAAAGAATAAAATAAATACATGTTCAGTCTAATCCAATGAAGGAGATTATCCTTGCAGCAAGTATATTTTTGCTCACTTTTCAACCTTTTGTGTTTTGTTTATATTAGTTTACTTCCCCATTGTTTGGCATCACTGAACCAACAGATCTCAGAGCTGTTTGTCTAAATGACAAATCAACCATTTTTCTTTCCTTTAAGAGTTTGGTTTTCTTTCCCCTGACCTAATTAGAAGTGGGGACCTCTTCCTTTGCCACAAACTAGGCTTGCATGTTTGATAAAGGTTTCAAAAAGCATTGCCATTACACTATAATAAATTATATATTATATAAATTTAAATATATTCACCTTGATGTTTAAATGGATAATACGCAAATGCATCAGTCTTTTACAATTAAGTATTCATTTTGTGTTGACAATGACAGAAATTTGTAAATTAATTAAACATGGTGACATTTAGGTGTTGTACTTTTCTACATTATATCAAGAGGTTTTTTGGAATATAAATGAAAAATTTAAGTAAAACTACATAATATTAGTTTTGTCTGCCGCTGACACTCACAAAGAAAACACACAGAATGCAATCCTATACAAAGATATGACATATGTAAAGGGTCTGTTGAGTCATAGAGAGCTCTTATGAATGAACTGTTTTGAAACTCCAGTAACAGAAATCTTATTAGCCTGACTCAAAGCCTCGAGTGAAACTCTGTTGTATTCCACTATGCTTTGCAGCTAAAGTCACAAATAGAAGTAACGTGCAGGTCTTTCCTGAAACATGTGCAAACAATTCACATTTCTGTTGATAAATTATTCACATATACTTAGAGGAAGTCAGAGATACCAATTGGAGTATTAAGAAAGTAAAAAAAGGAAAGTGGTGTATTATTGTCAGGAAGGTGGATTTAAACTGGTGCTACATTGGACGCACACTGTCCCACTTTGCCACTTTTTTAAGATTTTCCCAGATGAAACTAGAGTTAATTTAGCATCCCTTATCCCTCACAGATCCCAAACATCATAAACTTAAAAGTTAAAAATAGTATTCATCGTAGACTGCTTTATTATATTATATAAAAACTGTGAATAAAATTGTTCATGACACGACATCCACCACCTGTAACTGCCAGTGAAAACATATAGTCAGAATTTTACTTAAGACGTCATGATCTTCACACTGCTGCACAATGCTGACATTATTTTTAGCCCTGGAGGTTTTGCCAATAAAGAGACTAGTCTTTGTGTAAGACTTTATGATGCTCCAATATTCCCCTTCTTACTATATGGTAAAGTGTGTAGCAAAATGTAGTGTAAGAATATAGTATAGTACATTACACTTATAAGGTACAACTATATTGCCATAGACCCACCATCTTAACTGACAGCAGTTACACATTATCATTATAGCACAGTGTTTCCTTGTATTTTGGAGCTATACAAGCAATATCTGAACTGGCTATCAAATATTTTAACTGACAGACTGTAATAAACCTTCACAGTGTGGACCTTTGCTGGAAAGCTGCATATTTTTTGAGAAGGGCAGTTCAGTCCACTGCTGAAGTTCAGCTGAAACTACATTGTGCCACTCAGTGGTCACAAAGTGATACAGCAAGCTGGAAACAGCTTTTGTATGTTAACCTACCATGTGGCAGGAGCAAACTCACTGTGACTATCAATCCCTCATTGTCTTGCATTTCCTATTTTATTTGCATGTAGGCCTTCAGCATATACAAGCTAGATTGTACCTGAAAGGAGTGCTACATATTATTTTCATAATTTATTTGTTTCATGCACACCGAAGTGCTACTTAACAGAATGAATAGGTAAACCTGTTGTGTGCTGTTCTGATAGCGATGGTAAGTTGACTTTCAGGAAATCTTTTTTTTTTCATTCCTATGTCAGATGAGTTGATAAAAGTTTGACACGGCTTTTCGGGGGGAAAAAAGACAGTTGGTGAAAGCTGAGTCATTTCATGCCTCAATCGTGTCTGTACCTGCTGATTCCAGGTCTGGGTAGCATTCAACTCAGGAAGGAACCAATATGCAGAACCAGGCATCTGTGCAATGTAGGGTAGACAACACCCTAAAATCTGGCCGTAGTCAGGGCCAGACAGTGACTAATGTATTATCATAGATAGGGAAGATAAACAAGTACAATTACAGGGTCAATTACAATAGAATATATTAGATCTAAAACTATAAAATAGAACAAAATAAGCTGTAATCTGAGCTCTACTCACTGGTACTGAATATACGCTGCTAAGGATAGTAAGTGACTCTAATAAAAAGTACATCAGTGCAATTTAGTAGATAATGCTGAAAGCTGAGGAGTAATTGTCTAGATCACAGTCATCTGCACTGAAAGACTGCAGCAAAGAGTCTTCTGCTTGCCACAGCAGACTGATTAAAAACTCAGCAGCACTTTCCTGCACACTGTAAAAGATATAAGCTTCTATAAGGAATGCAGTTCACTCTCTTCTATACTGTGAATGGTGTTGGTGTTGCGCAACTAAATTCCATGCATGTTAAAACACAGAACAGTTGTTAAAGGTAATAACAAGCGTGTAAATCTTTACTGAGGCAATTATGGATGCTAGATGGAGAGTATTCATTCTGCCAATTTATCATCAAGGCACATGACCAAAAATGGTCAAATTATTCCTGGATACTCAAAGCAAGTTTAGTACTGGTTGTATTGATATTTTAGGCATTGATCTTTACACCCAAAATACACAAAACTATGATCATAGATGAGTATTCAAACTTACACCTCATTTGTTTTTCATACTGCATGTGAATTTTTTTCTACTTTTTTCATGTCATGTCCGTGGAAGTGAATAAATGTTGCTCTCTGACTGTGTGCCAGAGCGTTTAAGCATAAAATCATTGCTCACTAATGGAATTGGATAATGCTTGAAACCAAGCATTGTGTTCGACACATTATAGAAACCTTTGAAGGACATAAATCAAAGACCATATAGCAGAAGGTTATTTAAGTTATTGATCTGTTGCTCTGGCAAAATGGAATTTCCTGCATACATCTGAAGGCTCATCACGTAGCTGTTCTTGACTGGTCAGCTTGAGAGGGTCAACAAACGTAAGGGGAAGCCTGATTGGTGTTCTAACACACTCGGTTGTAAAGTGAGGATTGGACTTTAAAGAATTCAGCCAAGGTTCTGACAGTGACCACAGGGTCAAGAGTTTCCACGGGGACTCAAACCTTCAGGTAGTCTGGACCTTCATGATGAATCCAAATGAGTAACCTTAATATTAAATGACCTGAACATACAGTCCAGTGAAAAGATGAACGACTTTGAATACTTTTTTATTTAATGCACCACTATGGCAGTTACTGTGTCAAGTCTTTTTACGGGTCATCTGTTCCAGGGGATTAAATTTGTGTACTTAATAACATTTCCACTGGGAGTCAGTAGAGGGCACATACAAATGAGAGTCAGTTACCTTGAAAGTATTCTTTTCCCACTCACTTTTTCAAAACAAAAACTACCATAGCCTCCAGCTTTCTCACAAAAATATGTCCCCAAAATATGTGCACAAAAGCCTCTAGTTGGTTGGAAGATTCCAGAATTGCCAAAACAGTTGTTTCATTTTGTGTTTTGCATGCTAACATTAAACTTCTGTCAGATGATGTTGACCTGTAATGTGAGGCTTTTTTAAAAAAAAATTAAGCTAAACAAATAAAAGTAATAAATTATTGACAATAAACACTTTTTTAGACATTTCCAAAACCAGAGCTGATGCCTTATCTTACAGAATCCCCTGCAGACTGCACAGCTACACCCTTAACAGACCACACATAACAAGTTGCAGTATATGTACCTGACTTTGTGCTTGTAATGTGTCCAGTTCTGTCCGGTATGACACTGGTCATGAAGCACGTTCAATACTGAATGAGTTTGACAGAAATCAGCAAAAAGAAACAGTGAGGCCCATAATGCTCCTGTCTTCCTCAGCCATCCCTAAGAGGACAGATGTAGTGGAGGAAAAGAGGAAAAGACTAAAGTAGACTCGATTACCAGGAAGGATGTCTTCACTGCTACACGTCAATGTTCTGCCAGAGGCTACACATGGAGTAAATTTTTTTATTACTTATACTTTTACATTCTCGAGACTATGATTTCCTTAAATGTTCATTTTGATTTTTACATTTTAATGCATACACAAAATATGAATCTGTGTTATCAGCCATTATGTATTCTTATAACAATAAAGATGTATTGGAAACATCTCAGTCCTACTCTCTGGTTAATTAATAGCTGTATAAATTTCAAATTTGTTCAAATTAAAGCCTTGATTTGGGCTAAATTATAGCTCAGAATTTTTCAAGGAGGAAGACATAGTAGATGTCCTCCTAGATGCATTTTAGAGCTTTTCTTCACTTTTTATGTTAAAAATAATTTTAAACTAACATTAATCATATCAGAGTATTTTTACATTGTTTAAAATACACCTGGAGAGGGACTTATGGGTTTTCTATATTTTTTTCTCTCATATTTAAGTTTTAGGGATGTAAATATGAACAGTAAATCTACCTCAAAGAGTACTAAAAGTTCTACCCATGAATCTTTGTTATTGTCTGGTTTGTTTCATCAGGTTGACTTTTAAAACAGACTTTGTTTTTAGTTTAAGTTTGACATTGAGTTATTTTCCTACTCCTGGAATCAGCAGGTACAGACATGATTGAGGCATGAGGTGACTCAGCTTTCACTAACTGTCTTTAAACCCCAATCAGCCGTGTCAAATTCAATTCATCCGTAGGAATGAAAAAAAAAAGATTTCTTGAAAGTCAACTTTAGCTGAAAAACCTGATCACTCTGCTGAGGTCATGGTTTATTCGTTCTGGCCTGTGCGGGGTCACTCACAGTCCTTAATCTGATCTTTTTTGGGTCCAGATTCGATAAAGTCACACGATTCGTTGCTGTTACAACTGAACAGGCTCATAACATTCAGATCAACGGTCAAACTAGGCAGTGGTGTTCAAAAATGAGTCAAGGTTCTGATACTGCATTGCCCTTTTCTTATCTCAGATCTTTCCAAAAGATTTTGCATTGTATAGCTGTAATTCAAGAATGTTTGTGACTGTTTCTTCCTGTTTGTCACTGAATCGAGCACTGCCCCAACCTGCATGTGTTGCTCACATTTTGTTACTCTGATAAGTTTCAGGTCTGTTCACCTGCATCCAGAGACACTGTGTTCATTGATCATTCATTGACAACACCCCTTGAAAAATCAAAACTAAACTGTGAGGTACTAGGCCAATGTGTAATGCAATTTAGTCTGCAAGGCTACCCAGTCTTTATTAATCTATTCAGGAGTTCCCGCAACATGTATAGAAAAAGGAGACCTCTACTTAACTAGACTGCTGGGGGGGGTGAACTCTAATTGGTGTGTGGGATCTGCATGATTATTTTTCCTCCTCAGATTTATGTTCAACATAATCAGTGTAGCTGTGGTTATTCAGACAGAAGAGGCACTGTCTGACTGAAGGCAATGACTGAATCTGCAAGTGTTGTCCATGCATGTACCTTTTGTTTGTATGCATGTGTCTGAGTATACTCTAGTGCATGTGAGTTATGTGTCCTCCTCCATCCATCATCACAGAAGTCTGGCAGAGGAATAGTACAGTTTAAGTATCTGAGCGTCCGTGACTGTGGTTTTTTGAAATGTGGAAGGAAACGTGGTTTTCTGGTTACCGCTTTGTTCCAGATTTTTTGTTTCATTAAATAAACACATGTGACCTGATGAGTCAGTCTCAGTATCCTGCCCAACAGCCTATGGGAGATCATAGCCGGTGGTCCACTGCTGTATAACCATTAACCATAGTTCTTTTCACACCACAGCACCCCTGGGAGGGATGGTCGACATGTATACATACATCAGCTTCCTACATACCTCCTCACACAAATAGACATTTTGTGGAGGACATACATACAGACAGAGTTAATCAGACCCACACACGAATTTTTGTTTTCAACTTAAGGTACAAGCTCCTTTTATTTGCAGACTAAATAATCAGCAGTCGACCCTCCAAACCAGTGGTGACTGTAAATGATTGGTGTCGCTCATCACTTGGAATGCTAATTCTGCTGATAAACAACTGAACAAGGAGTTCAATATCTGCACACATAAGCCCATGAAAAAAAACAAAAAGTATATGAAAGAATGATTAAGGTG
>JAQNCA010000005.1:6826621-6837447 GCA_029783725.1 Acanthurus tractus | reverse complement strand
AAAAACATAAAGAAAAAAATATGAACAAAACAATGACAAGTAACAATTAAAAGAATCAAAACATTACAAGTCAATAAATTAATTACACTTTGTATCAACAAAATGCTCCACTGACACATGAAAATAGACAAGACAAAAATGAATGCACACTAGGCAGCAGTTTCCCTGCTGATACTCTACATAAGATGCATCAAAATGCTGTCTGAGTATAACAATGGTTGGCATACTGGCTCTCCTAGTTGTTTTTGGTAAGAAATTACATCCAAGAAATGAATTAGCCAAAAACACAAGCTTCTTATTCTCAGAAGAAGCCAAAAATACTCTGACCTTGCCATCAAGCAATGTATTACAACATTATCATCTAGTGAGAAGTAAAAAAAGCTGAAACTCCCTACCCCAGAAAGAGTGATGATCGATGATTCGTGAAGAAAAGGTATGGTAGGTACAAAAGGTCCCTTACCAAGACTTCTTTGTTTCTTGACACTCACTCTTCAAACATAAAAAATAAGGAAGTACAAAAACATAAAGAAAAATATTTTGAACAAACAAAAAACAAGTAAAAATTAAAAGAATCAAAATATTACAAGTCAATAAATTAATCACATTTAGTATCATGACAACACTCTCCAAATATCTGAAATATTGGCTTGTGACCTCACACTTATTTCCATTCTAGAATTTTTATACATCAACAACATCAAAGGCATGATGTCATGGAATTCTGTGACTCACAAACACACACACACACAGGATGACATCATAGGCACAGAATTCTATCACACACACACACACAAGCGTGCGCACACACACACAAGGAGTGAAGCTAAGTATGCTCTCATATTATTATTTTAATTTTTTTTTATTATTATTAGTAGCAATATGTATATTTTACAAAGATCTGGCCGATATTTGCCTCCATACTCAGTGCAGCTGAAAAAAACTTTTCTGTGAGGATATTTTCAGAAAAACTCCCATTTTAGTGTCCTCAGAGCCGAATATTTACAGCTGGAAAGTCAAAGAACACAGTTTGGGATATCTTGATGAGAAAAATACTTGATGAGAAAAATACTACTTGAAACTTCAACAAGGGTATATTCAAATTAAAAAAAACACCAACACTGTTATTCTAAAGTTGCAGATGTTTAATGTTTAACATTAAAGCCTGGCACCCTGTGTAACTTTACAGTGGACTGTCTGATAAATATACCTTTCTTTTTCTGTTAGTTATATACTTTTATTACAAGGTTTTACTGAATATTAAACTTGGGCACAGTCAATTTAATTATATTTAGCTGTTCATCCTGTGTTTTAACCAAAATAGGATTTTGGATTACAGCACTTTCATTCATAACAGAATATTTTTATGTCGTTCAAAGAAGTGAAAGAGTGCGTTCCTCTCTTAACTGTTTACTGGACTTCTTTTCTGCAGCTCTCCCATTTTTATTTTGACAAAAGAACACTTCACACATCTATTTTAAAGTACATAGTGTGGGAGAAATATTTGCAGATCACAAAATTGCAAAACATACCCCTGCACACTGTCTAGCTTGTATATCACATTTATTTGTGATGTTTCAGAGCTAGTTCTTCATGGGTCAAATTGCTTGATAGAGTGAAAAGGCACCATAAATAAGCAGTGGATGCAAGTCTGCAGCCAATCACATCCCCCAGCAGCACAGGCAGCACAAAGAATTTAATACCAAACATTAATTTACTATATGACAGTGTCTGAAAAAAAAGGGAGGTCAGGGCAGGGTAGTTGGTCACACACTGGACTCTCACCCAGGAGACAGGTGAATGACACCAAAAGAACTGAAACCAAAAGATGATGTTTCTTTATCTAATGAAGTAGTTTTGAAGCTTTAAAGTAGCCAAGCTGCAACCAAGGCACGTTGACCACATGTTCAGTGAGACTTGCTTCTTGCACACTGTTGCTGAAAATGTGTCTTGTTTGTCCAAATGAGACACCAAAGTGTGTGACAAAGCAGCTTTTTGATTTGACAAGCTAGGGTGACAATGTCAGACCTGAACATCCACTGAGGCTTTGCTTCACTAAAAAGTCATCAAAATACCAAGACAAATTCACCAAATCTTTATGGACTAAGAAAACTTTAAACTCCTTCATATTTATACACAGACAGCACATCCTCTTTTACAAATGTTTGCAAACAAACTATAACCTAAGTTTTAGAAGAAACAAAATTTCAGTTGGTTAAAAAACACTGTAGGAGAAGACAACATACTGTAAAACAGTATCAGACAACAGGGACAGTAGTTCGGAGAAAGACAAAAGAAAGGTGACACCTTTTTTCTTTTCTATGCATGAATGACGTTGTGCTACATGACTTCATGCCACTGTACTTTCTCTACAGCTGAAAACATATTTTTCTAACATTCTCTTGTTTCTCCCATAATGACAGTTTCTTAAAACCAAATGTGACCACTGCAGGCATCTACAAACTGTATGTCTCACAGTTTATTACTGAGATAATTCTGACTGCAGGCCAAGTTGTGCATACAAGTGTACAGAAACAAGGCAAGAGTACCACCATGTGATAAGGGAGCAGGTGGGCTTCTGTACATATGTTACACAACAGTGTTTTGGGTTATCCAACAAATCTGAGTTTACATTCCCATAGAGATTTTACTCAGTAGCAAAACCTGTTCACAGGGATCACAATTACTGTGACACATTAAAGGAATAGTTCAAAATTTTGAAACATATGCTCATGTTCCTTTTGATCTTTTTTTTTTCCAATTTTGATTTGTAAGTCAGCGTATTCGCATTGTGTGGGATGGGAGATAATGATGACAAAATATCTGACATTGGAGTTAATCATGAGTTTTTAAAAAAATATATGTACATTCACAATATAGCACTGTATCCATTAAATCTGCATTTAATCACAGTGGACAAGGACTTCGGCTGCTGTGACACATTGTGTCTTAAATTTTCTTAATTTCATCAGTTTGTACATGTTTTATAATGTGACAGCGCTGTTCAGATCTTCGTGTACTCTCTTCTGAGGGGAAAGCGAGGCTAGCTGTTATCCAAGTCACCAACTGCTCTAGTTTTTAGTTAGATTAACCACATCTTATCTTCAGCTCTGTATATAAAGGGCATTGATATATTGTTTTCATATCAAACAAAGAAAGAAAAAAAACATTAAAAAGGCTCTCCAACATCAAATACCGTTCCCTAAAAAAATATCTGATGAATTTGATGCCCTAAAAAATACTTAATTTGGATAATCTGCTGCGTTATGTGGGCCAACTAGAAAGCCTTTTGAATCAGACTTAACCCACCGAGCCACCTCATACCTTGTAAACGGTGCGCCCGTCTCTTGTGGTAGAGTGATGTCATCATTGGATAGCCCTGGGTGAGAGACTGGAATGTTACAGCTGGTTGATTAAGGCAAGGGATCGTGTGTGTTTTTTAACATAGGGAATGAAGAGACTATGGAAGACAGACTGTGCACATGTTTGTGCATGTGTACACCTATTTTGGTGTAACACTGTTGTGTGAAGACTTGTCTTAGTACAGGCTAGCTGTGAGCAGGGGAGTGTGTGGACTTTCTGTACATTCACAGTAAACTCACAAAGCTGAATAATCCCACTCCTCATGAAGAGGCACCGACACATGTCCAGGAGGATGGATACATGATTGTAGCCACAGGGTCTGTGTTGCTTGTACCGTTAGCCACATTCCCTGGGCAGACTCAGTGGAGGCCCTGGTATTTGTGGTCCCTATAACAGTCATGGTGGCTGAGCCCTGGGACCATCTGGTGAGGGATACATCAGACATTTAGTTCAACTTTGGGAGGGAACTGGCTAAAATATATGATCAAGTAGTTTGTGTTGTCCTTAACCCAAATTCTGTAGCAGATAAAAACAGTGCACATATGACAGATGACTGATAATTTTCAGATTAAGTAAAGGTTATGGGATTTTGACCTCATTGGAATGCCTCAGTTCTCAAAGCTAACAGTGTGTATTTGTTTCACGGGGTAGAGGTCTGGGAGAGAGGGAGGTTGTGGCACAAGTCCTGGGAGCCCCACAGCGTGAGCAACAAAGTTGTTTTCTTAAAAAACTGAATAACGAACCTCTGGCCTCGCTGGTGTTGAAAAGGGCATTTCTGCAGTGACACAGGGGACTCTTAAACCCAGTGATTTACTGCTAGATCCATGGTAGGGGACAAGAAATGAAAAGTACTCACCCTGAGTGCAGCAGGTGTGCGCTGAAGGCTGCAACAGTACGATAATCATAACCCATGATGAAGGGGGCAACACTGAACTGTCAATTCTGTCTGTTAGCAAGCCAGATATGGAGTCAATTTTGCAGTTTCTGAGTTTTCCAAAAAAAAATGTTAAATAGCAGGGACAATTAACACCACTTTTCAGGAGGTTATCAATCTCTTCATATCACAGTAGTGTTTTTTTTACTTCTGCTTTTTTGGAGCTCTGAAATTTTGATTATCTTTAGAAATAACTGAAAATATTTTGTTATCTTATATCTTTTATTTTATGTAATATCTTGTTATGTTTCAAACACCTTGATAAAAAAAAATATGAAATAGACACTTCTGTTTGGAATGGAGACAGGATAACGCATAACATGGAACTATTTATCAGAATTCTTCACAATAGTTAAAATATAATTTTTCCGTGAAAGTTATTTCCTTTTTATTTTGTCATAATAAAATGTGATAATTAAAACATTAAATATGGAGCTCACTGACTGTTCAACAGTACCATCCCTAAAGCCATGATGCTAGCATTGCTAAAAATTGCTAAAAATTGCTAAAAGAGAGAGCATTCTTGGTATGCTGCTGCAACAGTGTTTATACAAACATGATTTGTTGAGTGCACTCACCTTTTCTCAACATAGTTTTGAGTGTCTTGGTTTACTGCCCTCCATTGTTCATGTGTGGAGTTAGTTCAGTGTGACCTTTGGGGTCAGAGAAGGATGGTCAAGGTTCACTGTCCTGGGCACTGGGGCAAAAGTTCAAAATAGTAAAAGTCTCACAAGAAAGAAGCTGATCACACACTGAAAAGTATTGTAGGCATAACCCTGACATAGTTGTTTCTGCTGAAAGACTCTCCCAGCTGGATGCCTGTGAGTGACATCACAAAGAGGTAAATATTAACTTAGTGTGAGTTCACAATCTGGCAAGAGGGACATAAATATTTTCAGACTTTATTAAGGTAATTATGCAGTATGGGAATGCTCCTTTTTTTAAAGAAAGCACTGGTTGTGTTGCTAGAAAAGTAGGTTACATATCATCTGTATTCATGTCAGTGACAATGATTGTTTAATAGATCACTAGTATTTTCAGGTGCTTTCTAGTTGGTCTAAATTCCACAGCTCTATGTCCCTATGGTCGAGGTGACACAGACACTTTCAGTTGTTTACCCGTGTTTGCACTGCAAATTCCAAGATTGCCTCATGGTGAAGAGAAAAGGAAGAAGGAATGTGGAAGCCCTACAAAGTCAGATGCCATAAACTCATCTGAATATGTGACGGGACTATGGCTTAGCGACTCTTAAACTATTAAAAAGAGATTCTTAACAGTGAGTTACTATGGTGATTTGCTGATTGTTTCAGCTTTATGACTGTAAAATGTAAACTCACAGCTGTGCAAATATTAAAAAATGCATCTACAGTTGCCATGCAGAGCACTGAAGCAGAGACAGTGAGTTGCAGGGACCCTGCAAGGTTTGGCATGCATGCATTCAGTGCACAGAGGCATATTTAACTGGAAGAGTTGGGGCCACAAAAATAGTCTGTGAAAGTTGTTGACAAAGCAAGAAACAGACAGTGATAAATGGCAAACTTGACGCAGATTGCGCCGTTAATATTACATCTAATTTCCATGGACTGACATTCATACTGTGTCTTCTGTCTGAATGCCATTCAGTCTGCCATCTACTTGTTTTGACTATTGATCAACAGCATTTACAGTATAAGCAGTGAATGTTTTTGTACAGCCTGTAAGTGCTGCGCCACAGGAACGCTATGGCAAAAACACAAAAACCTACTGTTACTCTCATCAGGGGCTCTGGACAGTGTCATGCATAATACGCATCATAAACTTTCTCAGGGAACAGAGGAGGCGTGCCAGCTGGTGGGAAAACAAAGACACTCTATAGTATGTACTGCTTGCATTTCTCTGTTTGGGTAGGTGCATGAAAGATATGGGGGGGTTGTTTATGTATGTTTGTGAGTGAATTCTTATTATTCATTCATGCTCACTGTGAGCATTCACATAGTGAGGAAAAGCAACATATGTCCGTCACTCTTCATAAGGGCTCACTTGTGCCTCTAATCTTTAGACAGTGGTCACTGCAAATACACAGCTATACAACTGAGAATCTTTGTAGCTGTGTATTTTAGAGCTATTAGTTTTGTCCCTTGCTAAAACTTAACAAAAATAAATTAACAGTAACATCTATAAATAAAATTATATTTTAGATATTTTAAATGAAAATAAATAATTATTTTGTCACTTGAGGCTAGTGCAAAAGGCTTTACACAGTGCATTAATATAAATCATCGAATAAAGTTGATATGGCAAGTATGTTAGCAACCTCATGCTTGTTTGCACATCCAGCAGATGTGGAGCAACTTTCAAAGTTGCATGGTAAATATAAGTCCAATACTTACACCCCTTTTTAACTCTGATTTGGTTTCTGTAAATTCCTGTAAGAAGTACGTGTGTTTTCCTGCTAAATGCTATGTTCCGGCTGCTAACTGTGTCCGGCTGCTGTTTGGTGCAGTATGGTAAGCATTTGGTTCTAAGGGGTGTAAAGGTTTTTGGTTTTTTTTTTTTATTATAAAAAGTACAGGACTCAATCAGAGTCTTCTTTCACATGTAGTGGCATAGAGTTAAAACAGGTGTGGGCTGGCTGGTGAGAGGCAGCCATGAGGCCCATTGAGGCTTCATTAATTGCACAGGAAGAGAACTGAAGCACAAGGGCAAACACACACAACTCATTACCTCCTGGCCATCGTGTACCTTTCACACCACAACTCAAAGTGTGTGTGCGTGAGTGTGTGTGTGTGTGTGTGTGTTTGTGTTTCATTTATTGCATTTCTATAAGTTTTGTGCATAAATGGGCAGGTGGAGAATAGTACAACTTCTGCCTCTTAGAGAGGAAAATTGCATCATAGTATTTGATTTTAAGCTTGCGGGTAGCATTAGAAACGCAAACAGTTTAACAGTGTAGCAAACAGAAAGATGGCTCCCAGCTTGTTACCTTATTAATGAAGGATCATGTCATAGGAGCTTTTTTGCACAAATGTAAAACAACAAATGGACTAATGTCTCCTCACAGACACAAACTTCAACAAGAAGACTGACAGCGTTGTAAGCTGACTAAGCTGACACCTGGCTGTCGGAGATGCAACAGGACATCCGCCCTTTTACACCACAGTGTCAGTTCGGAACTGCACACACCCACTATCCCTCATACCCACACATATTAAACAACACCTAATTAGGGCACACTGCTGGCCTCTGTTCTGCATCTAAAATTACCAGAAAGAGAGGCAGAGCGATTGACGCAAAGAGAAAGCACACAGTCATAGCTGACGTTCATGGCAAGGGGGTCACGCTGTATGTACATACTGTATAACAGCTGAGGCTGCACCATCAGACTTACTAAGTTGTTGTAGTCAGGTGTCAAACTGCACCTGGAAAGTGTCTGTCATCATGGGCCAACAAAGAACCTCAGAGAAATAAAGTATTTTGGGTCTGGGGCTGTGACTGAAAGCTTCCATGAAGTGCTCATCAGACATCTTTTCACCACATCTGATGCTGACTAAAAGTCTCACACTGTTGCATTGACATGTGTGAATGCAAGGATGTAATTTTTTCCCTCTGCTTCCAGACAAATGCAAATGTTGAACTTACACCGAATATGATGCGTGTATGACTGAAACGATAGAAACATACAACCTGACAAAACAAACTTTGGTGTTGTGTGGCACTTTGCACACTGATGGAAAAAAGTTCTCATATAATGATTAATGAATTTGAATGGAGGAAAATATAATATGTTAATTTAAGTCACCATTACCAGTCATGTTTTACTTAAGTAATATTACAGAAATATCAGAATTAAATATATAACGTTATATGTTTATCAAAAGTATTGATGTATAATCAAGAAACTCATTCTGTACCTGTTCGAACTGACTTCCATTCTGAATACAATATAATGTAAGATAACTTGAACTAGGAAAGTTGACATGTTTCCTTTCTTCATTAAATATTTTGAATGCTAAATCTAAGGTTTATGTACAGCAAAACATAATGTATTTGCTTGGCTCATGTTTTGAGTGATAAATCAATGATTAAGTACTTTGAAATTGCAGCTGTGAAAAATAAAAATCTTGAAAGTGTGTGTGATTGGTGAGTGTGTCCTTGGCTGTTTTACAGTCTTTTTTTCCCAGGTGTGTGCCAGGACAGGTGATATTAAACAACCAGCTCCAGTGTGTCTGGGCTAATACACAAAAATCGTGAATTGCTCTGCACACAGTGGCCACAGATCACAGCATTAACGAGAGGAACATCCCTGTTTGTCACTGTCATCCACTGTGGGCATTCAGCAGTAATATGTGAGCATGTTTTGCTGCTATAAATTATGGCTAAACTTTCCGGAAAGTTATTTTTACTGTCAGTCAAGTCTCTATCCCTCCATCCCACCCTACTTCTTATTCTCCAACCCACCCAAGTGGCTCCACCCTCCAGCAGATATAAGCTGTGTCCACAAGGTGTGCATCTGTTATGAGCACATAGGCCAGGGTTCCCTCTGCCAGCTAGTCTGTCTGTAAGTCTGACAGCAGTGATTATTTCACCATAAACGGCCACTCACAAAGGTAAGCACTGTCCTATTTCCTCTTAATCCTGAGTTTATACACTATGTATTTAATTAGCAATTTATTTGTGTAAAATATATGAATGAGTGATAAGTATTTTCTTGTAAATCTGCATGAAGGTTGTTAATTTGGCTTAAATGAAATTTTTTTAGCATTCTTGGAGTTTAGTTTCTAGTGTTTTTCACTCCTATACTATGTAACTACACATCTTCTGAGTAACTGTCAAGTTAACTTTCATTTGGCAGGAATACATTACAAAAACAATTGATAGGGGGATTAAGGGATTTCATTTCATTAAATTGAGACTTCTTGCAACACTCCAAAAGACAATTTTTGTTCTCTTATAATGGAATGCTTTATTTAAGAAATCCAATTGTAGTTTTGATTAAAGTATTAAAAAGAACCTCTAATTTGAATATATGTCACACAAAATTTGCTTGATATTAAATGTCAGTGAAGCTGTTTTGGTCTGCTCCTATGTATATATGGCCTCAAGCTATAGAGTTTGCATTATTTCTGCAGGTCGTCATAAAGTAAATGGAACATCTTCTAATTTTAGAGTGGTGCTTTCCATGCAGTTGCATGAAGTTTGCTAGTTAGTCTGCTTTCTCCATGGTTGCACAGAGCTAAGGTATGGACTATACATCCATCTGTGTGAAGGATGTCTGTGCTGAAGGCAAATATGCATCCAAATGTTTTGTGTGCATGTGTGTGTGTGCTGAAAGCTGAAGCCAAACTGTCAGATGAATGTGATTGGGGCAAGAGCAGCAGTTTGGTGAGAAGAGACTACAGAGCAAACACCGTCTTTCTCTCTGAGCAGCCCAGTCTCTCAGGCCTGATGTGCTTTTTAACGCTCTCTCTCTGACATTACTCATCAGTCTGATGCCTTGTCAGTCAGTCAGTCACAGTGATTAAAGGATGAAATCTTTATGACTTGGTTATATTCAGAATTCCTCCTCTGGATCAGATTGAGCAGAAAAACAAAGGAATAATTTGTATTGAGCCTGAGATGCGACAGCTTTCTTAACACCTCGGGCCTGACACTACAGCTGAGATGAAATTTTAGACCACCTGACATGTATCTTTCCACACAATGTGGGTTTTCAGCCATGCATACAGGAACAAATGGAAGTGTTTTATAGAGAGAATAGTTTAGTTGTTGCATGACTATGAATGAAATGTAAGGAGAAATATTCTGATCTATTTCAGTCAAATGGATGAGCTCTGAATATATGACATTAAAACAGATCTGCCGGTCTCCTGAGAAAAAAAGAGCAATGTTTTTTGTATTTTCTTGTTATTGTACTTTGTTAGAATAATCATCAGGTCTTTCTTCTTGCTAGATTTATATGTAGTTATGTCTTCTAATGTACCCTAACTTACCTGTGTGCTTAATGTTCCGGGACCTACAGTAATAAAACACTTAATATAATGTGCAAAATTTAAATATTAAACGTGTCTTTTAAGGGTTTCAGTGTTCAACACCTTCCCTTTTAATGCACAGATTTTTTTTCATGTAAAGTTCTCCTCTTTCTCTCTTTTTCTCCCATCATCCTTTCCTTTTTCTATCTTTGCATGGCATCATGTATGGCCCTGCAGTGACCTTAGTGCGTGAAAAAAATTCAGCAGACACTAAAATATGGTTGGTCCTCTGGCTAAGAAGTAACCTGTCAAGCAGTGTTTGCACTGATGAGCATGTTTGCATTTGTGTGCGCAAGCTGCACACACAACAATGTAACCTCCTGTATACATTATTCAGCAAATTTCAGGAATGCACAGGACAAAAGGACCCAATGAAGACCAGGTATAATGGCAGAGGGAAAGACGTAAACACTTTGGTCATTTAGCTGCACAGCTGTGGCAGTGTGTGTGTGTGTGTGTGTGTGTGTGTGTAAAGTGGTTATATTCCCTCTGGTTTGTGTACGAGGTTTGTTTGAACAGGGACG
>JAQNCA010000005.1:6761495-6792306 GCA_029783725.1 Acanthurus tractus | reverse complement strand
ACACACACACACACACACACACAACCACTGAGCTGATGGTTATTCCACGTGCTGCACTCAGATGTCCGGGCAGCAGTTGGGCCAGCAAACCCAGCCCAGGGGAGGGTTCTGGTGAGTTCTGAGACTCCAGATGCTGAGATCTAATTAAAAACTCAGTGACCCTCTCCACCCAGATTTCCTCAGCTTTTGTTTCATTTTGGCATTTTATATGTGCACAACCAAACACAATTTACGACTTGGAAAAGCACTTGTATTTGCAAAAGTACGAGTGAATAAAAAAAAAGAACTTTAAACAAAGCAAACTAAAAGCTTTTTCCCATTTCATTCTCCTCTCTTGATGAGATCAACAGTGAACAGAACTAATGTAATCAGACATTAGTTCAAGCACACAGTATATGTTGTGAATCTCCTGGAGTTTTCTTGTAAACAAACAAAAGTCATGTTTACTTTTGGTGTTACTCACCAAGCTGCTGCATGTGTCCTTCAGCAAACATAATGAATGCATTTTCCTCCTCATAAAGCATTTGCAGAAAATTACTTTTCAGTTTCAGTTTGAAACTTTAGTTGTCTTTTTTTTTGGGGTGTCTCTGTTGGTACATCAGTGTTTTTCATGACATGCTATCCCACCTACTGATCAGTAGGACAGTGAAACACCACTGACAGGATTATATATCACATCACCTGCATGCACTTGAGTACCAATGTCTGTCCTTGGGGCCCCACTCCTAGAAAAACTGCTCCATAGCTTCAGTTGAAAAACTCTTCAGGGAACCTTGAAGTACAAGATTCATGTGGACAAACTGATGGTTTTTTTTCTTTAGTCATTACCACTGATTGTAAAAAAGATAGACGACACATCTCCACTTCCTTCCCTCACAAAAATAAAGGTAAAATATACTTTACACAGGAACTGCCTTCATGTGCTGTTGACGTTCTCAGCTGACCACTAATCTTTTTTTATTGCTGTGGAATCTCATCGCAAAACTCATCCAGAAAGCTGCAACAGATCTTAGGCTGCTGCCAGTACTGTACAAGTAATCCCAACTTCGTAATGCTATTAGAGCAACTCCAAATTAAAATCAGAAGTTGAAATGAGACATAAAAAAAGCTACCCCTCGTTTCTGTCACTGTCTCAACCTGCTAAAAGCAGACAGCCTTCATGTTAGTGGTGTAGGAGTTCCTCTGTTAAATAGGAACACAGACAGGTGTTAATGACCACATTAGGGTTTTAGTGCTGCAGATCATGGGTAATTAAAGAGCCTGTTGGGCTTAAAGTTTAGAGGATATGAGAGTCCACTCGTTCAGCTGAGCTTGAAGGAATCCCTGGTGAACATATAAATGCTTTCTATTAGACTGATAACCATGTGTTTACTCGTGTCTCTCCATCCCTGTTTCTCCTCCTTGTCCTCTGTTTTGCCTTCTGCTTCTCTGTGCTCGGCCGTCCTGGGGCCGCTCTCTCTTTCTTTCCCCCGGTCTCAATGTCTCATTCCAGATGTTTTGGATCTGAATCTTCATCCTCCAGGAGATTCAGCCTCTGTCTCTCAACCTTGTCTCTCTCTTGCATGCTTAGTGTCCTGGCCTCTGTCTGCCTGTGTTTATTTGTGTGTGTGGTTGTATAGTCTGTCCAGGTGTCCGTGTTGGAGAGGAGTCTGTGTGGTTCAGGTCTGTTTGGCAGCATATGAATTTGCTTAATGTCCTTCTTCCATTATTTCCATATTAAAGAGTTTTTGGGGAGTTTTTCTCTATCTTTACAGAGGACATGTCTTATGCTGTACCAACTGTGAAGCCCCTCAAAGCTTAATTTAGATTAGTGCGCTAAACTGTTAAAATTAACTTGACTTAAAACCAGTAGGAATACCTGTTGTACTGGAAGACTAACCTAAAGAAATTGTTAGAGGAGCATGTCCCACTTTTCTACAGCATGACTTGTCTGACATTTTAATGTCAGAGTAGCGTACCTGCTCTCTGGTTTAAGATTCTCCACAGCAGTGTGTGTCTGGTTGGTTGTCAGTATGGACACCTCTTCTCCATTTGGTCCTTTAGTCTTGGATACAACCTCATACTCTGACAAAGAAGCAAGGAAATCAGTGTGCTTTCAAGAACAAGAAAGATCACAATTCAACTTTTTTAATGACAGAGAAAATTTAATGAAAGAAATTAAGTTTAGGTTTCTTTAAAAATGAAAAATTTCGTATGGATGCAACATACCTCTAGTTTCATTGTCAGATTTCTGCCAGTCAAGAATGACGAAAGATGGGCAGCCCTCCACAGTAACCACAGTAAGGTTGGAGGGAGGTATACGGGGAGGACCAGTCACGTTCAAATCACTGCCCTCCTCATCAGGGAAGTAAGCGAGGGAGGAGGTGATGGAGCACGGCTCATCTGGCTTCTTATCCGTCTTGTAGATCACATGGGGAGCTGTAGGCAGATATAATAAAAGCAGCAGTTATTTATTTATTCATGCAACACCTTTTCTTACCCTGTTGTTTATTTATGCTGGTAAGGTGCCCAGCAGTGTTGCCAAAGAGCTCATAATTTTAACGATTAGGGATTGAAACCTGCCATAGAGGTGTAAAATGGGCTGATGAAATCTTACCTACAAAGCGCTTCTTGCCCATGATGTCCACCTCTGATGCAGGCAAGGGCCTGAATATAGAGGAGTTCTCATTTATGTCAAAACGGCTGCCTTAAAAAGAAAACAGGAGAGAGGAATTTGGGTTAGTTTGATGTGCCAGCAGCCCCTGGCAGTTCTCTCTGTCCTCATTTTTACAGTTCTGGCCCCGGTCAACGACAAGCCAGTCCAGCACTTGCTCTGGCCTGCACTTCATCTGCCTCTTAATATTTAAAATGTAATCCTTTTTTTCCTCTTTATTACGAGACACACCTGCAAGCTGCATCACCAATATCTCCTGATTACTACCTTGAAACACTTTTTACTCTCCTTCATGGAGGTACTTGAATATTTCCTAAGGGTTGTGAAAGCAGTTATGACAATGATTTATAACTTTTCTCCTGAGAAACATGAAAAGCTGACGTTACTCATACTGTTTACTGTTGGGGCAGGAGTGGTTGTTTGCTGTCTGCGCTCTAGCTTGGGCTTGGCTGTGACCCGAGCGAATGGCTTCAGAAAGGACTCCTTGTCTCCTTGTTTAAGGTCCATGGGTTTTTCTGAGGACAGAGAGGAAGGGGAGAAGGACAGATCAGTTCTTCATCCTTGTCATCTGACTCACTGTCATACACAGTTGTGATCCATCTGCTCTGGCCATCCCCACTGAGCAACTCCATGGCCTTTTCCTGGCTGCTGAAAGATCAGAGATTGCTTGTTCAGTAATAACTCTTCTGCTCTTTTAAAGGGAAAAAAATATCTGCCAGAAGACATCTGCTGAGACCAAGGATGCCCAGATGTTTAGCACCATGCACCTAACTGTCACACACACACATACACACACTTGCTTTGTGCACATAGGCACATTTACATGGGGACAAAAGGGCAAGATTAAGAAGAAACTGACAAAGAGAACCGTGTGAAAAAGTCCAGAAAAAAGCCTTAGCAACAAGACCACTGACATGAGTGGTAATGTTAACATGAATAAATGCTGTTTTGATCATCAGTAAAAACTAAATTTTATTGCATGCATTTTTAGAGTTGTAAGCAGTTTGTTTGCAGAAGATAAGACAGTGGTTCTCAAACTGTAATGGAAGGTGTAGAGGCATCGCAGCTGAGACTTGACCTTGTGGAAAACTGTGCAACTTAAGTTAAATATTGAATCGAATTCAGCTTCATGTGGGACTAATAAATAAACAAGGGTGCTTTCACGCCAGTAAGGCTATGAAAATTGAGTTAAGAACGCTTTTTTGAGAGCAAATCTATGTTCCCAGGGTCCTGCATTCCCCAGTTCAGTATCCTGTTAACACACATTATCCCTCCTATTGTGTTCAGGGTATACCATAACCTGAGCTTTGGGAGCACACATGTGGAACTGCAGAAGATGTTATCTTCCCATTATGCACCATATAAATCCAGGGAACATATAACCCAGGAAACATGGCACCTTGGGAAAATAAATGTGAATCCATTTCATTCAGACAACATTAGTACATAAAAATATTTAGATGACAAAACAACATAAAAAACACAAGATTGACAGATTTTTAACAGGACAGAAAAAAAGTAAAGCTTCCATACTGTGTCTCAGTTTACAAACTGTATACTAACACTTGCTATTAAAAGTACAGAAGTGTGTTCACACTGATAAGTACAGAAAAGTAGAGTGCACTTGGAATATTCTGACGTTGCAGACGATCAAATAACTAACTATGAAATGGTGGCCATCTTGCCTACCAATGTTTGAGAACCACTGGTTTATATAGCAGTATAAGTAAAGTTTTCTCAAGGTATGGTGTTGTATGCTTCATTACAGTATACACAAGGTGCAGCAGTGTTAAGTACAACCATCACTGTAGCCCTCACCATGGTCACCAAGTTTTCCCACCAGGTTGGTTCTCTTGCTGACAGGAATAGGAGGTTGCAGAACTGGAGGGAATTGTGGAAAACAAGAGTTCATTTCAGGTTGAGAGTCACACTGAAACATATCAGGTGGTTGTCACTGTAGAGGACATACAAAACTGAAAACAAGTTTTGTTTGTTATTTTAATAGTGCAATAAAGATCAAAGATTGCTAAGTTTATAGATTCAGAAAGATAGCAGGGGGCTGAAGTAACACTTTGTGCTGAAAGAAAGAATAAACAAACAAAGGTCTAACACAAATAACAGTTAAGCACATAAAAGCTAAGCAGATTGCATGTGAAATGCCGAAGAGTCACTTTGTGAAGTGCTGCCACAGAACGCTGCCATGGCACATGATGAAAGAAAACAATAAGTTTAAACACCATGTAACTATAGACCGGTGCTTTAAAAACTCACCTGACACCCCAAGAAGAAAAAACATGACACTTAAGAATTCTTTGTTAATCATAAAGAGAAAAGTGAGAAAGTATGTTCAGTCAGCTTTTGGTAGGATTTTAACTTTCCACTCTGAAAAATTATCTTGATTTGATGCTGACCACCAGGTTTTCCACCAAATTCCTGCACTACAGAGAAAACAATAGGGATCAAATCAAGCTGTGAGAAGAATACCAGATCAGTTTCATTCTTAACTGTGTAAAGGAACACAGGGATTAATTGGCTTTGGTAAACTGGATAAGTAATCACCACAAATAGGAGGACTTTCTCATGAAAACTCAGATTTCTCAACATGGTGGTTCTGCCAGGATTTCATGTTGCAAAAAAAACACAGTCTTCTTAATTCCTTGTTGTGATATCTTAGAGGAGGTGGGGAAGCTCTGGGAGGCTTGACACAAAGTTTCCTTCACACATTACATATCTAAGTTGCTTAGGGGTAAGCCATTTGAACAGTTTGTATCATTTCCCGACCATCCACTCCCTCTGCCATTTGCCATTTCCTTATCTCAGACATTTATTAATAGTCATTCTGTTGACAAGATTTTGTAATTGTTCCTTTGTGAGGCCAAAAACACCTAAAAAACATTTCTTTTGGATTCAACTTCTCCCTGGAACTGACCTTCTCCTGGTCAGCATTAATCACTGACCTCCCTTGAGAAAACAGTTGAGACTATCAAGACAAACTGACAGAACATCTGCCAAAAAGTCTCCCTGATTACCCTTGACTCCTTTGAGTGCCCATGACTCACACATGGTATAAATGACAGCTGATGGCAAACATATGTTAATACATAAATGCACACAAAATGATGAAGCAGCATTTTAAATGCCGGTCTCAAGATACAAAAAAAACATAAAAGACAGGAATACATAATTTGATGGACTAACAGCTCATAAGAGTGATGCCATGAATAACTGAGAAAACATGAAAACAGGAAAATCAAGGTAAAATATGATGTTATGTCAACAGTAGGCGTGTGAGGATGTGTCTATGTTGTAAATAGTGTAATCTAGTCACTGTTAACAGTTTCTCACTAAATGTGTTTGATTTGCTATCCCATAATAAGCTCATCAAACAAATGACAGAGTCTCTGATTTACTAGGGGCCTTGAACTCAGAGCTTTGATGTAAAACAGCAGCTGTAGTGCAAGAGCTAAGTTTTGTCTGAGAACTTCCTCTTCAGAGCAAGGACATGAAAATGCAAACAAACAGAAGAGTTCTCGAGTCCAAAGCAAACAGTACCCACTTTTTTGTGTACAATACAAAAATGCATAGCACTATTTAGCATAAGTAAGAAATGATATATTTTGTTGAACGTTATTTACTTCGTGGAGGCAGGAAGGTGAACATTTACATTCACATTTACATTAACATCTTTTGATGAGGTACAGAAAGTAATTTAGAGCTTTATGTTTGGATATGTGTGCAGGGCGGCAGGCAAAAAAAAAGACTATTCTTTTCTGTAGAGTTGCTTCCAGAGAGTCTTGTGACTCCTTGAAGACCTCTGAAACTGTCAAAGTTTCCAGAAATAACACACACCAGCTGTGACATGGGACTGAAGCACAACCTCTCTTCACATTTTCAGACAACAAGGAGTGTGCAAACTGTCACTATTAATACATGTGGTTCAGACATGGTTTGCATTACTACTTGAGATGGATTTAATTACTCTAATTAGCCAAATCTGCTTGGCAGTACGGAAACAATGTGATTGACTATAAAAAAGAGGGAAACCACGCTCACCTTTTACAACAAGCAGGCTTGAGCTGCTAATAAAACCATTTCTTGATTAAAGATCCATTTATGTAGTGAACTAAATAAGTGGGAGAAGAAAGACGTGCCAAAATTAGAACTATAAATGGCTTCAGTCCCTGTCAAGCATAAGTTATTGGGGCTATTTGTATGAAATGACACAGACCACACCCAGACACAAAATATCACAAGACAAGTTGAAAATAAGAATGCATGAGAGGGTTGTCACTTAAGCATAGATCAGTGTGACTGTGTGGGATGGGACATAACAATGCCTCTTGGGTTAGTGATTAAGAACTGCTGAAGGCAATTTTCTTGGTTTATCTTTACCAGGTTTCTCTTTGGACCACACCACAGGTTTAGGGAGAGCACTGCCCCTATGATGCGCCCCATCAGCTGTTGGAGGGAGAAAAAGGTCTGTTATAAAACATTTTGTGTCACTGTGGCAAACATACCAATACCAAACCAGTAGAAAATATAAGAGAGAAAGGGCTTTTTGTTCCTCTTTTGTGTTATGCATTTTCCTACTTTTTCTTTTGGTTGAATGTCAGTGTCAGTTACAACAGAAATTTGTCTGTTTTTGGTTTTTTTAGATGTGCTGGATATACAAACATAATAACAATGACTTTAAAATACATTCTTTTACTTGAGATTTGCCACTCCCTATTTATCTGTAAGGGAGTGTGAAGGTGTGTTCAAGAGAGAAAGACACATGGAAACATGGAACAGAGAAACTGGTTGTAATGGCTGTACTTTCTACATAGTGGTTGGCTTGGCATGGTTGGTGTAAAATGAGGTGTGTCCTGGCCAGTGTTGTGACCAGACTTCCCACCCGGCCAGCAAGAGGAACCATAAATCATGTTAATGATCCTGACCCCAGAGACACCACTGCTGTTCATGGTAAAACTGTGAAATACACACCAAGCACATGTGGCAGAGCATAGAGAACATATGGACTGTATGAGGAGGTGAAGCAGAAGATCAAGCATGAGAGGGAGAAAGGCACAAGCATTTAAATGTCTATCGTACGCAGTCAAATAGACCATGTACTAAATCAAGAGCCATGAATATGTTTGTCTTCTTCTGTAGATGCACAGCTGCAGACAAGAGTGTGAGAGTGCTGACAGGAGAGGATATCCTGAGGTAGCTGCTTGGGAGGAGAGAATAAGAGGAATGGAAAAGAGTGCTCCATTACCCCCAGTTGTGCTTGGTTTGGTGAGTGTCTTGGATGGATAAAATGGGCGGACACTATTACGAGCTGAATGAAGAGGAACCCTGGGGCGAGACAGCGTGGCATTTCTTCCTGCTGGAGGAATTGATGAGCTAATTGGAGAACGAGGAACTTCAGCAATGGATGATCTGAGAACACCAGCACCTAAATGAGCAGAAAGGCAATTGGGGAGGTTAGATGTTATTCAAATCCAGGGTTGACAGCCTTACCTAAATGGAATAATGACAGAGCACATCAGTGAAAAGGATGTAGAAGAGTGGACCATGAATGAAATGACAGAAAGGAAATAAATGAAATCTAGCTAGCTGGACTGCTGTGGTTGTGAGTGGGCAAGGTGAGGTGAGTGTGCTGGGCTGAAAATGGAGGCACACATAAAGGAAGGAATAATAATGGGGTGGGGTGGTGTAGGGTGGCAGGATGGAAATGGAGATGGGGAAGCAGTGACATCATCCAATGGTTTGAGGAACAACTGAAAGCACTAGTTTCCACGTGACTTGACGAAAGCAGAGATGACAATGGGACAAACTTGTCATGGTGTTTACCCTGATTGTAACTACCAGCCTTCTCTGAAGCCAAGGCAGGTCTTGGTAGAGGCTTGCCCTCTTCTGGTGGACTAGGAGCTGTATGAAAGAAAACTCACTATTTATCTAAGATAATATATATGAGTATATTCTTGACTTTTAAAGGGGGCATATCCTATGATTATATCTAAATATATATATAAATATATCTATATATATAAAAATTAAACAACTAATCGAGACCACCTTAAAATCTGTGGAATTTATTTAACCAGATTCTGACAATAACAATTTCTATCTGCTTTTGACAGGACTTTCTTAGAAACTCAGTGTATATACAACCAAATTTTAAATCAATATGCCCCCTTTTAAAATTTATAATTTTAGGTTAGGGCTAAATTCTTGATTATGGAAATTGCTGATTGCAAAATGTAGGGTCTTTACCCGTCGGGACAGCCTGCCTTGGGGTAATCTTGGTGGGATCAGAGTAGGTCCTGGTCTGAGACTGAAACTGAAGCCCAGGCTGAGGTTGTGGTTGAGGCCTAGATGCAGGGTGTGGCTTGGGTAGAGGATCAGGTTGGGACTGAGACTCGGTCTTTGGTGAAGGTTGTGGTGGGACAAAGGGTTGAGAATGGGTAACAGGCTGAATGTGGGTCTTAACTGAAGGTTGAGATCCGGGCTGTGGCTGAATCTTTGGGTCAGGTTGTTGTTGGTCCCTTGCTCGGGGCTTTTGCTGCTTTTTTGATTGAGTTGGTGGTTGGGGCTTGGGTTGACTCTTTGACTGGGACTGTGTTTTCAGCTTGGGTTGGCTTTTTGGTTGTGGTTGTGTCTTCAGCTTGGTTTGGGAAATATGTATATTTAGCTTAGGCGTTGGTCCAGTCTTAGCCTGCTCTTTGGATGGTAGTTGAGGAACTGGGTTGGTTATTAGTTGAGGTTGGGCTTGGGGTTGTGAATGATTTGCGGATTGTGGTTGAGATTGTGGCTGGATGCGAACATGTGGACGTGCTTGTTGGGTCTGAGTTACGTGCTTGGGTGTTAACTGAGGTGTTTTATGCTGTATCACAGGTGTGGGCTGGGAAGATTGTTTAATCTGAGGCTGGGTCTGGATGTTGAGATGCAGTTGTGTTTGAGGTTGGGCCTGGTGTTTGGGCTGCTGTGTAGGTTGAGGATGGGGATCAGCCTTAAGTTGTTTTGTGGTTTCAGGCTGTGACTGATGCAGTTTTGGCTGAGATTGCGATTGAGACTGAGTCTGGAGTCTGGGCTGGAATGTTGGTTGGCTCTGGGGTATGGGCTGGAGTCTTGACTGGGGATGGGGTTGGGTCTGAAGTATATGCTCTGGTGCTGGTTGGCCTTCAGGTTGTGGTTGGGTCCAAAGCATGGACTGAAATGTTGATCTGGGTTGGGGTGGGGTCTGGAGCATGGGTTGAGGTGTCGGCTGGTAATGTGGTTGAGTCTGGATAATGAGCTTGGATTTTGGTAGGGAATGGGTTTTGGGTTGGGTCTGTAGTGTGGGCTGAAATGTTGGTTGCTGTTGTGGTTTTGGTTGAGTCTGGAGTGTAGGATGCAATGCTGTTTTGGGTTGTGGCTGAGGTTGGGTCTGGAGTTTAAGCTGGAATGTTGGTTGCATTTGTGGTTTTGGTTGGGTCTGGAGTTTGGGCTGAGATGTTGATTGGGGTGGGAGTTGTGGTTGAGTCTGGAGTAAAGGCTGGATTATTGACGGTTGTTTGGTTTGGAAACCTGGTATCAACTGGAACCGCGTTTTTGTTTCGGGTTGTGGTTGAGGTAGAGTCTGGAGCTGGGATGAAGTGCGGTGTTGGGGTTGGGTCCAAAGTACGGGCTGAACTGTTAACTGGGGTTGTGGTAAGCCCTGAAATATTGGTTGGGATGTTGATAGGGGTTGTGGTTGTGGTTTAGGTTGGGTCTGGAGCTTGGGCTGGAATGTTGGCAGGGGTTGTGGCTGAGTTTGTAAAAAAGGTTTTGGTGGAGGCTGTGGTTGAGGCAGAGTCTTTGCCTGAGGTTTTAATTTAGGTTTTTGGGTTTGAGGTTTTGGGTGTGGTTGAAGTTGAGAATGGAGGTGGGGTTTAGGTTGAAGCTGTGTATGAGTTTGGAAAACATGCTTTTGTTGAGGTTGTGATTGAGGCACACCTTTGGCCTGAGGCCTTGGATGAGATTTGCGGGTTTGGGGCTTTGGCTGTGGTTTATATTGTGAGGGGAGTTGGGTATTTGGTTGAGTTTTTGCATCAGCATGGAAAACAGGTTGTTGTTGAGGTTGTAACTGTGGCATAGCCTTTGTCGGTGGCTTTACTTGAGAATTTTGGGTTTTGGGCTTTGACTGTGGTTTATGCTGAGACTGGAGGTGGGGGTTTGATTGAGGCTGTGCATTAGTATGGAAAACAGGTTGTTGTTGAGGCTGTGAACGTGGTTTAGCCTTTATCTGGGGCTTTAGTGGAGGTTTTCGGATTTTGGGCTTTGACTGTGGTTGATATTGTGAGGGGAGTTGGGGGTTTGGTTTGCTTTGTGCATGAGTTAGGGATTTGGGCTTTTGCTCTTGTTGACTATGAGGATACCCTCCATGTTTCTCCACATTTCTCTGGAGAACTGGCACAGACACGGTGGTTGATGTAATGTGTAATGGAGGATGGACCTTGGGAGCTAACTGGACCTCCATTGAAGGAGGCAAGACAGATGTGGAGAGGTCTCCTCCTCCTGGGTTATGTGGGAGAGAGAAAATATGGCCATGAAGCCACAACTATACTGTAAAATATAAATTCAAATATAGTATTCTGTAAAGACGGTTATTTGACAAAACGGAATAAAACAAAGTGTAATTTTAATAGTCTACAAAATAATGAAAGCAAGACACAAGGGAGTCGAGGAACAGCTGAAATTCAAATCAGCAAAAATGCCAACAGCTACTGGCATAAGAGCTTAGAGAGCTATCTTGGCATTTTGCACAGGTTACACAATAACTTTTACCTGGCACAAATATGATAGAGGTAGTCTAAGTTCAATGGCAGACATACCATATGGAGGTATTTGCAAAGTAACAGCTGTGTTACTGCGGACAGATTTAACTACTACAGCCAGTGTGCCTGTGAGCAACTGCCATCCAAATCCATTGGCTGTGCCTTGAGGGTCTAATAGTTGCTAATTGATGGCTCGCTATGGGACTCCGATGGACCATTCTAAAGTAACTGTTCAATCAGATCAGATGTTCACACCAATGAAGGAAAACGAGAGAAATTAGACAATAAGTTAGAAAGAGGTAGTACAAAAAAACACAGTATGAAAAAGAGAATACTCATTCAGTATTTCGACTCAAATTTATTGACATGCTAAGTTTTGAATACCTCTTATTTTAAGGTTCCTGGCCAATTCAGTGAAATGAACCAATCAACCAAGAACAGGGATTACAACCCTAGCCAAATGATTATTTCTCAGCTTCCTGTGTATTTAAATGAAATGGAGACGATAGCCATGGCTCAATACAGGGACTAGATCCACTGAATTCTCACAGACGATGATAGTGCATCTTTTAGAGTAAGTGAAGGTAACCATTGACTCTAAGTCCCTTGTAAATACGCGCCCTAATGATATCTTTTGTCATAATAACTTAGTAAAGATCACATAAAAGTTACAACTGGTCAGGGCAAAACAGAAAGTAAACAGATCTATGGTATTAGATAATATTCAGGTGTATCCAGGTCTTGAATTAAGACAAAGCACTTGTATAACAAAATTCTAGATTTAATCCATGAATTAAAGATAATTTAAAATATGATAAAAGATAAAAGTTAGAGACGGGCACACAGAAAAAGAGGTAGGACCAAAAATAAAAAACTAGAAAAGGAGATAAAAAGTCCATAAATGCTAAAAAGAGAAATGTCTGAGGCAAGCAGTTTGACATGCAGACTTTACACCATTGTTTGTGCTGCATTTAAAGCAACAGCCTCAAGTTTATAATGGGAAAAATGGTTTTGATATCCTAAAATATTGGAAAAAAAGTAACCATGAAACTGACTTCAGTTTATCTCATTCAATTACATAAGTGTGTATATATATATGTGTGTGTGTGTGTGTGTATATATATATGTATATATGTATATTCTTACATGCTATCACTAACTGATGCAAGATTAGGACAAGCTGACAAAGGATTTACAAATGGCAAGAAAAATAATAGATAGTTAATGAAAAGTTAAGAAATACTATCTGTATATGAAATACAATTAATGTTATATGTGCTGTTTGGCTGAGCAGCACCTAACCATGTGCTGGTCAAAAGTCACCATTTTTTCCGGACTGGAAACAGTCCCAACACAACTTTTGACTAGTTGGCTAATCTAACTACTCTTCAATTCGAGTCATGGCCTCTGATCATAATGTGTAGATTTTATCCTGCTAATCAGTCACTTTAAATATAACTTACACAGACACACATAACAAAACCTGTAAACCATCACTGACAATCCCTGCAAGCATTGTTGTCTCACTAAAATGCCATGCAGCCAAGGCCACCTACCTTACCCTCAATGCAGCCCAACAGCTGACACCCACGGTTTCCACAAGAAAGGTCCAGCTACTGTGCTCACTCAGAGCATGCCTCTCTTGCTCATGCAGCTAACAACAAAGGACACTGTAAAGCACTGATAGCCTCTCAATAAAAGTCTGCCAAGTCTATGACTAAAGCCAGAACGAGTGCCATGAAGCTTTTTCAAAAATAATCATGATTCATTGTTTACCGATTGGCTGTTTGGTGACCATAGGCAGTGTGGGTCCAGGGGTCGACAAAGATTCCTGTCTAGTTGTTGTGGTTGGAGCTGAGAAATATATTGTATGTTAGAAGACCTGCAAGAGATTACTTTATGTCCTGTAGAATTCACAAAAAGTTGGTGTGTGTTTAGTAAACTAGGAGCTAAGATGTGCAAAAATGCAATAAAGATGTCAGTTCAAATGGTCAGATATAAGGTCAAGACTTTTTTCTGACCTCTGAACTCAGCTTTAAGTCAAAAAAGTCATTACCAAGGGTTGTCTTTGGGGCTATATTCCTGGAGAGGGGCAGTCTGCCCTGGGTCCTGTTATGGTCAACTGACAAGGAACAAGGGAGGAAAGATAAAAGTCAAGGTGTTACATATGAGATGTCCCCATAGTCCTGTAAAAGAAGTTACGTAAAATAATTAAGTTCAAGCACATGTTGCAAACTCACAAAATATTATTTTTGCAGAAAACAACCTCCTCTGCAATATATTATTGCATCACCCATTAGTAAAAAAATCAGTGCTAGTGTTCATCTTATGAACCTGTCATTTTTGGTTCATTGGGCAGTTGTTAGTTGCTAATGTTGTCAGATGTTCCACTATGTTCACCAGCTATTTGCTAACTCTCTTTAAGGCAAGGTATGCAGTGTAAACAGAAGTTGTTTTTTTCTTTTAGATATCTTTCAGAGAAATGGCACTGATTAATGCAGTGACAGCAAATTAAAACAGCAAGGTAGTGCGATGAAAAATTAAAAAAACAAGTTTATAGATCCTGAAACTGTAGAGCTGATCATCTTTTGTGCCAGCCCAACATCAAGGACACAGAGTTTCAAAACAGCTTCACTAGACATGGTATCTGCAATAAACCAGCAAAATGAAAACTGTGAATTTGAAAGAAGTGAAACATGCTGAGGTCCTCTCTACAAACAATACATCAAAGTTCTAGTTAAAATTCTTCCAGTGTTAAGTCTTAAAGCAGAGGTCAGAGAGAAGGGCTGAAAGAGACATTTCTGAGCAGCTATAAATCACAGCATGTTATTAAAATTCTGTTGCTGTATTAAAAAGAGTTCAGTGGGTTTGACAGAAGCAGCATTTCTCTGTTGGCTTACCATGGCGGGGAGCAAAGGGCAAGGACTGTGGAACTTGTGTTAAAGGTTTCTGAAGGGTGAAAGACAAAAGACAAGGGGAAGAATTAGTCTTTGTAGTTATCACAACTAGCCAAAGTGATGGCATTTGACCTCAATGCCATCTTTCTCTCTGTGTTGCATAACTCCTAGGTTCTCAGCGCCATGTCAAATTGGTTAAGACCTTGGTAAGAAACTTGTAATTTAAAGTTTCTCTCTAGAAGATTACGTATTGTAGCTGATTCCCAACAGCTGTGACACATAAGCACTGCATTCCCCTAAATCAGTGCCATCTTTCTCCTCTCAACCTATTTCCACACAATATCCTTCCTCTTCTATCTTTCTATATCCATTCCTCCTCTGTTTTGTTCCACTCTAGAAAGTTAGCTACAGACTGCTGTCTTGGCTCGGCTGGTGCTGGCTACACTGGTGCTGTTTCCATTCGGTAGTCGGATGGAAAATTAATGAGGCAAACAACCCTGAGAATAGCGTAAGCTCACATAAGTGCACAACATGTACTCAAAAGTAGATTGCCTTTTCAAAATATACACCCTGTTTCCAAAAATGATCATTTTGAGCAGAGGAAGAGTACCTGTGCAAGCTCAGTTAAAGCAGTAGCTTATGACACATCATTGTCTACAACTATTGGCACCTGTATCCATACATTAACCTAATAATAATTTTATGAAAGAATATGTACAAAATACAGCCTCATAATATTAGTTATGATTCTTTGGTTATGTTGTAACAAGAAATGTATGTGTGTCTCATACATACCACAGGGCTGATAGGACGTTTAAAGATTTTCCTGATGGTCTTCTCTAGAAACAGGACACAAGATAAAAAAAAGAATCATTAAAGAAATCAGTGGAGTGAAACTAATAAAAAGTGTGGCAACATAAAACCACAATACAAACATGCTTTGCTCAAGATGCATTTTAATTTGGAAGACGAATTAAGAGAGTTCCTTAGTTGTGGTTTGACACAAGTTATCCAAAGATGGTTTTGATTCAGTTACACTGATTAGTATCTCCTGGCTGGAAAGGGTTCATAAAGCCACATGTGCAGCATATACATATAATGTCATCACTGCCACTCAAATACTAAGTAGCGTCTTTTCTAATTAAATTATATATTTAAAAAAAAACATGGAAAACACTGCAAATTTAGCAGGAGAGCAGTTCTCTTAATGGCTGGGTAATCAGTTTTATACATAAAAAACATTATGCATGCATGCTTTTTTGCATGCTTTAATGAATAGGAAGACTAAAAAGAACAGAAACAACATTGAGCAATACTTTTGTAGGAGGTCTGTAGCACTAAACAACAAGGCACAAGGTTGTATTGATTTAACACGTAATTAAAACAAAATAATTCTTCCTTAGTTAACCACCATCCTAGTGATTTGTGGAGGGTTTTTAGGATTTATGTCAAAGTTAAGGATGCAACAAAAAGAAAATCTTTTTCTCACACTTATTGCAATGTGCTTTCATTTGGATTTACATGCCAAATAAAAGTTCTTGACCACTTTTAAAAATATGACGCTTTCCTTATTTATTCTTTGGTTGGAGGCACATTCTGTGCTTGAAACTTTATTTGTTACATGAATACACATGTTTAACCTTTTGTCAAGACACTTAATTTCTGTCCAAACCATCCATACATGACTACTTTGGATGGACCTTTGTTGATTCTGATCAACGTTACTGGAATGGAACAAAATCAGACCTGTATATTCAGACTATATTCATACACAATATATTGTTTATCTCTGTATTTTTCAATGAAGTGAGCTAAATGTGTAGTTCTAAGTCAAAACTACATTTTAAATCACGATATCAATGCAAACTCACATGTTGCCCACCCTGCTTTGTTCTCAATCTGTAACAGCTGTAGTGAGAGAACCATTTCAGTTGGGCTGAGAGGGATTATCACTGAAAACTTGATATTAAACATACCCTCTATGGTCCCTGTGCTGACGTTGTGAATGACCGGCTTGCTCCACGTTCCAGTGCCATCCTTGGTGCTGGGCTGGACACCAAACTCATAGACTGTGTTAGGCTTCAGATTGTCAATGACTGTGTCACTTGTTGGGCAGGTCTGGTAGTTCCACTTCCTGTTCCTCTCACGATAACGTACTGTGTAGTGCCTGAGCCAAAGACAGAGCAAAACTAAACATGAAGATCAACACTATGTTTACTTAAAAACTGCAGATGAAAGGAGTATTAAATCAAAATGTTATTTTTGTCTTTACACTTTGTTATTTATTTAAGGGGTAACTTTCAGGGGCATGTATACTTAAATTATATGGTAGAGCAGCCCTTTTGAATGAAAAATCCTTTTTACTTGTCCTTTCCATTATTGCTTTTTAATGCTTACAATACTGACAACAATGTGGTATTATACCAACTTGAAGAGAAATGTGTGCAGTATACCCCAATCTCAAGTTTCCTAGTGTTATAGTCTAACATTAATATTCCTGCATGAACTGCATAGTCAGGATACAATGTTTAATTGTGTGAAAAAAATTAAGTTATTACTCCTCCCACGAGGAGCAATGCATGTTTCTATGCCTTTATTCAGAAGATACCCACCAGGCTCATACAGACATGAAACCAAGAAAAGATTTATTCCATAAGACAAAGCAGAAGTTTTTCATCAAAATGGCTTTTGAAATTTCTTTTAGAGGAGGACTCTGTGTCACGTAGGTTGTGTGGGTGGACTCCTCTCGTAAACACCTGTGTGCACAGGCCTTCTTGGATCCAGCGCTCAGTAACCTGAGAGACTTTAGGGAATCATTTACTGTTCGTGCAGTTATACCAGATACAGTTTGTGTGTGTGTGTGTGTGAGGGAGAGAGCAAGTGACTTATCCTTCCACCATCTGTTCCCAAGCTTACCAGAACTACAATACAGCCAGTGTACATGGAATGAAAAGGCTGAATATGGAATTTCTTCCAGTACACCTGTGCATTTGTATCAGTCATGGTCTTTTTTCAGTGGCAGCAAAAGGGCTCAGTACAGGTTTGAATTAAACTTAACACACTTTCAAAGTGAATTAATTCCCTGAATCCTCATTGTCACTGACCCACTGCCTGAATCAGTAACTTCAAGCAGTGGAGATCCATGGTGACTGACCTGGTGCTGTCAGCTCAGCTGTAATTCACAACAAGCCTCTGTTACTGCCTCATTAAAAGCTTAGCCCTCCATAAGACTACAAAAGCCACAGGGGCAACCAGTTTGGTAAAGTTTTTATCAACACAGTCAACTGATGATACAGTTCATGGTGCAACTGAGGTACTTTAAAGTGCGAAAAACAGCTCTGTCAAAAAGGCATACTTCATCTTGTATTCATAAATCTAACCGAACACGATATATTTTTAGATGCAGAGTGACTGCAGTCAAGCACGTAGCACAAAATTCTGGACCATGTTTCAGTTTTGTCTGAAGAGGGAGGGCACCACAGTGTGTAAGTGTGCAAGCTTACCCGTCCTCGAGACAGTCATTCATGACGTTGCCTTCATAGGGGGTTTTCAGCAAAGTCCCCCACGACAGGAGGACCGAAGTGGGTGTTACTGACCCGATGACCAGGTGAAGGGGCTTCTCCAGTTCCACTTTACCTGAGAACAAATATGCATTTTATTTTTACCTCCATGTCAACCGCAATGATTTTTCCTACAAAAGCACTCTTGTAAAAAAGTATTACCTTTGCACTGCTTTTTCACCTCATTGGTTGGGATGGGCTGGACAGCGACCAGGTACTTTGGCTCAGCATCTAAACACAGAGGAAGAACCAATCAGAGGTCATTAATCCTTTGGGCTTTTACAAACATAGTCATTGCTAGTCACAGCTATAACTCAAAATAGAGCTCATGAATGAGTCACTGCAGTCTGTTCCTCATCTCATTGAAATTGGCAAACACACATATCAACAGTTTTTCTTACCAAACTCAGATTCGTACGGCTGTCCATTCTCAGGCAGCTGGATGTACTGTTTGGAGAACATGCTGCCGCCATAGCCTAAGATGTAACCCTCAAGCTTGGTGTCAGGGTTGGGGCGCAAAAACTTCATCACGATAGTGTCGCTTGTGGCAGTGATTCGGACTTTCATGTTCTGGCGTCTCACTGGGAAGGCAGGAGAGGACACAGATGTTTCATTACATATTCTGGTATTTTCTGTGATACTATGATAATTCTGTGATACTTGTTGGTTGTAAGAATATCACCAGGAAGTCAAATGTGGAGAAAAGACGGGTCTGTGCACTTGAGTTCAATGTTAAGGGTTTAGATATAAAACCAAGCGTTCATGCATTTAGTCATCACTGACCTTCATCAGTTGCACCACATCTGTGCTTTTTCATGCAAATATACTGTGAATGGAAACTCTACAAATTTAACTTACGAGGGTTGATTGATAAGTTCATGGCCTTATTAAAAATGATTTAATATTAAAAAAACCTAGCACAACTATTATTCTGTATAGTACCCCCTACATTCACAGATAAAGTGCATGGGTTTGAGGAGCACACATATTTCTTTTTTGTTGAGGTCATTTTGGCCTCCTGAGAGTAGTCCACAGAAGTTATGACATTGTTGCCATCATCACTGTCAAAAGAGCAGTGACTAAGCTCCTTCTTAATCTTGGAAAAGAGACAGTAGTCTAAAAGAGCCAAATACACCACAGAATTTTATACTTTAAACTTTCTGATTGGTCACTTAAACAGTTGAAATGCTTCTGCATGTAAAGAGAGCTGCGTAATTCATCTCCTTCTCCCTTGGGCCAAAAACGTATCAGTCCCCCCTCGTAATCCAAATCCTTATAAAAAGGATGCAAAAACTGGATAAAAGCAGTAACTACAACCCTTAAAACGAGACCTTTATTCTTTTTTCTTTTTTTCTTTTTTTTTTACCTTGAAGCCCTTTTTGTGAGGGTAGAATGGAAGGCTTGCAAGGAATAGTAAGAGTTATATAAAATCCTTTTCTACAACCTCCACTTACTAGATTTAACACTTCTGCTCTCCACTTCTGCTCTCCATCACTTCACGGGAACACTCAAAGAGTACATGCAGTTACAGCAAATTTGCTGCTGGTTTAATTTTGCAGAGGTGTAAGTTTTACTGAGGGTAAATAACAGTTATTTTATTAAGCAAGCTCAAAGCTAGAAGAAATCTCTAATAGCACATCCTGTGTGCTCTCTGATTGGATAACAACATAACTTTTACAGAGTGCACATACTAAGCAGCTGCCACTCAGAAGCACCATAAACTGCTAACATTGATGTTTCTTAATGAGTAGGTGCAAGATTTGTATACGTGTTCAGAATGGGCTTTTAAAATACAGATACTGCTATTATAAATCAAAATCTGTGAACACAAATTTTTAAGGTCAGCAAAGCAATCCAAAGCTTGAGAAAACGGTATGATTCAATACTGGCACACACAGAAAATATTTCTCGTCTTTCTCACACACACACTGACATCACTTTACAAGAAACTGCACATTTTCTGCCAGAACTGACTTCTACACACTACAGCCCTCATCAGCACAGCTTGGAGACAGATTTGAGATGAGGACAGCCATTAAAGGGTGGGTCACAATAAAACAAAGCCAAGAGAGGCCACAGATGAGCTGTTTTTTATTGCTCAAAGAAGCCATGAAAAACTGACTTTGTCTGAGGTCAGAGATTACAGAGAGTATCTTGGCAAAATACAATAATCAAAAGCAGAAACAATTTTTTTGAAGGTAGTTCTCATTGATAACAAATCAATGAGAACTACCTTGAGTGAGAGAGTGAGAAAGAAAAAATAGCTTTTGAGAGTGCTTACTTCCGTAAGTTTTAGTGGCCTTTTTAACATTAGTTTGTGATTCTTTGTTATCTTTTTACATCTTATGTTAGTCATTAAAATCACCCTGTTCTTGCTATACAAATAAATTTGTGATAATTTGCCTTGCCTAGTGTCTGAGTTTTGGTTAGTTCTAGCCTTGAAAAAAACATTAAACACTGGTTGCTGTGAGACATTCTTTTTGGTGTTGCATACAGACATGCGCTGGTCTTTCTCTCAGGGATGCGTCTTTTTGAATTTAAAATTAATAGTCTACATGAATTACGGCTGTTTGGTTTTTTTTGGTCATGCACAACAGTTTTTCAGACAAGCAGACACGCACATCACAGACAGATGGCACTAATGAAATGAAAGTCAGAAAATATATTTTTTGTCATAGATGATGTTTTATAAAAATTCACATAAAACACAGTAATGTGTTTTTAATCAATGCTGATTAATTTCAGCATTGAGTTTTGACTTTCTCATCCTTTAGTGTTAATTGACACTGAATATCATGTATTCCCAACTGCCCTGCCCCAAAATTCCCTCATTTTAATCTGCTCATCCTGTAAGTAAGAAAGTAAAAGTACATCAACCATGTCTGGTGCAATTGCTGTATTTTGTTTTTCTGTTGTATGATTCATACGTATTATTTTAAGGTACTTGCGTAACACCATACAAGTTGTTTTAAGTATTGGTAAGTCACTTGAGACTCAACCTGTGATGGTAGAGTGGGTGTATCAGTTGTGCTTTGGGGCTTGAAGACATTTTGATTATATCCAGGTCACTAAGGTTTGACTTTGGAGATATCAGCTGCCTATTTCTCATGGGACACACACCTATCAGATCATAGAATTTTGACAATGAGGCTATGCAGTATCCCCCTGCCTCTATCTGGGAGAGCAACTCTAGAACCGTACAAGCACAAAGAATTGATGAATTTGTTTATTTATCTCTCATCACATGCCTCTGCCATGTGGCCTTGGAAACTAGCAAAGTACTGGGCATGTTAACAATGAGCCAGTGTAACAGGCATGCTAATAAACAAAACGAAACTCAGATGAGTGCAGCTGGGCCAGAAATCTGACTTATGACTGGCAGTTGGCTGACTCTCGTGTAAAACAATAAATAAGCACACAGTGCAGACGTGGATCATAAACAGTGAACAACGGCAATAGAAAGATATACAGTTTGTCAAATTAAGCCTGGTTTGAATTACTTGTCATTCTGTTTTTATCACATCAAGTGCATTTTAATTGAATGATTCATGCTCCTCTTAAATCAAGTTAGAATTAATTAATTAAAGCTAATTCATAAATTTATTTTATTTACAGTTTTATCATTATTTTTTACCATGGAAAGTTGCTCAAAACCCCCCCTTATGGTCGAAAAGGCTTTGAACAATAGACTTTTTGCTTGGATTATGGCTCATAGTACGCACTCCACCACTCATATTTCAGCATTAAATGATATAATGGAACTTTGCATGAGAAATATTGCTAGAGGCTGCCAGACACCAAACAGACACTGACAGTGAAAAAGGGGGAAGCCCCGGATTTGAAAAATACCCTTGTGCTTTTCCAGCTATGTGTTTCCTATCAAAACTGCATTTGTTTTGATTTTACTGTCAATATTTCCAATAGAGCACAAGTGGCTCACAGGGAAACAGGCTCGGAGTGTATGAAACATTTGGAAACTTCTGGCTGTGCGCTTTAAGCTCTAGTACAAGCAAACACTGGCTCATCCCCACAACAACCCATCCAAAGCCCAGCCATTTGGCCCAAGCACTGCTTAGGGACCGTTAAGACTTATCAGTATTTCCAAAGTAAAATGAACAAAGCTTTAGGAATGGATCCAGTCACGATCCAGATAATCAATCAACTACAGTGCAAAGGACAACTACCAACTATTTATCCAGCCATAAAAAAATCTGCTAAGCCACAAATTCATGCTGTAGTGTTTCCCTTGAAAAAAAAAGAGAAGAAAAGAATTTATTTTTCAATTTAAAGTTCTTCTGAGGGCAACTATAATTAAATCCATAATCTTGTCCTTAATAACCGTGTAGAAGACGACTACAAAAAAGAAAGACAACCTCTTTTTCGAGTGACTGTTTCAGTGTTTCTTGCAAGAAAGTCAATCAATAGATTGTAGATATAAAATGGGTTGCAAATGGCCATGAAGAAACATAAAACACCATGAAAAAACCACAAAAGGGCTGCAAAAAGACCAAAAAGAGATGCTAAACAATCACAACAAGATGCTAAACAACCATAAAGAGATGAAAGAGTCCAAAAAAACAACCACATGCTGAAGTAATATTACCACAAACTAATGCAAAGTGGCCACAAAGAGACACAAAACATCTAAATGATCCAAAATACCCACAGAGAGACATAAATGACCACAAGGAGGCACATGGCAATAATGCAGATGCAAAATGACTGAAAACAGATGTAAAATAAATATAAGCTATGTTAAATAAATACTTCAAAATGAATATTAGCTATGCTATGGACAGTTAGTCATGGATAGAGAGGGAGTTTCAAGAAGGTCAGCTCTGCT
Organism: Acanthurus tractus; assembly: GCA_029783725.1. NCBI lineage: Eukaryota > Metazoa > Chordata > Actinopteri > Acanthuriformes > Acanthuridae > Acanthurus > Acanthurus tractus. Next base: position 6,769,573 of record JAQNCA010000005.1, on the reverse strand, counting down.
TTCTCTGTGAGTGACAGTCTAAACACCACACTGTAAGATCTCACAGTGAAGACTAATGTATTAAACTAAAACACAGTAACATTAGCAGTCTACCCTCTTGCAAAAAAGATAACAATAAACGAGCCAGCTTGCGTAATACACAATGCCACATCATTCAACAAACACTTGACCATAAAGCTAGTTCTGTTTTGGACTGTCAGGGGACATTATACTGCTGGCTCGAAAAGAAGAAAAACCCTCAAACTGGAAACTTATTCTTGGCTCAGTGGTAAAGGATGTTCCTCCAGGATACTGCAACGACAATAAGGTTTTTAGTATCAGTACACCTTTGATTGCAATGCAACATGCTTTTGTAATGTGTTAGGTGTTTAAAAAATAGATATTTTTACATGTATCTGCACAGTATGGGCAGTTTCTGCATTTACACATCCTGGAATATTGTCTGACATTATCGAGCCAAAGATTTCCACTGTTGGCACTCCTATTCTCCAGTATCTCTCTCCTGTCTTTGTTCAGATGAAGATGAAAACAGTATTTCAGTAAACACTCACAGAATAAATACACTAAAACCATAACAAGACTTTTCCACTCATTCTGCTGTATGAAATAATGAACTACAAATATCCAAAGCAAAGCCTAAACAAAAAAAAATTGGAACAGGACTACAAGGCTTGTTTTGTGTCCAGCACATGCAATGGAAAAGAACTTTTTTGCTCTGTTTCACTTTGTTGAAATGAATCTAACAGTATTGAAGGATGGAAAGGACACTAGTTATGTCACAGCTGAGCTCTTTAGCTTTACAGTAAAATGCCATAAAAACCCCTTGCACCACAGGCTTTCACGTCAATTAAATCAGTACAGTCGACTGTAGATGACACCCTTCCCGCCAAGTGCCACACATAATATCCTGCCTTTGTACACTTGGTGCTCTGAGTGATTTCATGCAGCTCTGGCGTACAGTATTTTAGCCTCTCAGGTTTCTGTCCTGGCAGACAAGCGATGGAGAGGAGACTTGGCTTCATGCACCATGGAGACAGAGGCAGATGTTTTATGGCTCCTTGGTAGTCACCTTCATTTAAGGCAATGAAGTGTGAAAATCTCTCTGAGCCTTCTGAGATCTAAGCCACGGAGGGTTTGAAATTATTTAGCCTTTAAGTTAAAGACAGCTGAACTGACCTACATTAGCTTTGATAGGAATAGCTCAAGCCTGCAGCCTAAGTTAACTTTGAATATCTACTGTAATTTTGCATGATTCTCTTTGATCTAGTCCTTCTCCTCGGTTCACGTGAGACCTTACCTTGCAGCCCGGTAGAAGTGAGACGTGCCTGTGTTACACCCCTACATTTCCCTCCACCATGACGGTTTCCACACTAGTCCCTATGCTCTCACACTATATATCCCCTCTGTCAGATTCAACAGAGCAGCAGCTGTTTTGCCTTTCCCTGTGGCACCCCTCCATCCCATCTTTTTCCTCAACTCAATTTCTGTTGTCCTATATGTGTCAGCAGCCATCTTTCCATCTACCTAATCCTCTTTCAACACAAGTTCTTTGAATTTATCTGTCTTGTCCTCAGATCTCCTTTACTGTCTTCCTTTCTTCCACATCTCCCTGTCATTAATCTATATGTGACATTTGGCCATGTTTTGTCTGGCTCAGCAGCAGTTTCCAGGCCATATATCGTGCTGAGGTGGGGTTGAGGTAAATCATTTCTTAAGCTAGAAAAAACCAAAGCCGTTCATGCACAGACCATTTCAAATGTATTACTCAACTTATCCTTAATAAGGACAAACACAGATGGGACTTAAAAGCCATGGGGAGATATACACATCATCTAACAGTGCCTTGACACCTGTGTATTATGCTATACTATCTATGAAACGAGAAAGATAATATCTCATTGCATAACATGTTCCTACTGAAACAAGGGGCTTGATCCAAGAACACACATACAGACCTTTAAGTCTCCTGCCAAAGCAAAAATAGACACACAGCCCTTTTCATCCAGCTCCCAAAGCTGCACACTGAGATTTGTCTACAGGCCAAGTTAAGCCAGCCAGTTACGCTGTGCTTATCTCTTCATACTGACTTTGCTCTGCTCACCCTCAATCACGTTTACTACCATCAAAGTCTTGAAAGGGTGCCCAAGTTCAACTCGCACAATAGAGCACAGAGGCTGCAGAGTAAAAAGTCAGGGATGGAAAGCCACTGTGAAGTGTGTGTGTGTGTGTGAGTGCGCGCGCTGACATAGCAGTGAGGTAATGAGACATTATGGAAAACGTTTGTGGAAAACTTGATCCAGTATGAACAAGTTATCTAACTCTTGCTATATTCCCTCCCTAGCGGTATGTTGGGAATAAAAACACTTCTTGTTGGGGTGAAGGGTTCAGGAGCTTTACCTTATTACTTGAATAGTGAGTTGTTTTGTGATTTTTTACACGGTGCAAAGATGCTGGTGATTATCATGTTGCTATTATTATTTTGCATTGTACAGAAATTATATGTCTTCTAGACTCTTGTTAATTTTAAAGACTCTCCTCAGGAAGTTTGAGAAAATCCCTAAAAAGAGCTGTTATAATTGTATGTTTGAAACAAATGAACTAGTGAAAAATCTCTTGCCTAAGGCATTGAATGGAACTTGTTATTCAGCTCAAAAAACAAACAGATTCTCTGCTTGATGGGCATATTTCCAGGAAAGACAGGTTGTCTACAAGTCTAACCCCTGACCTCATAACCCGGGAACACTTTCATTTAAACCTGTGAGCATGCACTGACCTATTTCACTGTGTCTGCTCACCTCATTTCAGGGAAATGTGGATAAACTGCAGGGATTGTAAAAACAGTAAAACAGTGCCTTCTAATCAGGGCAGTTGGAAAGCCTAGCAGGTGGCTCAGGAGGAAACCTGCTTTTTTTCTTTCAGGTTTGGGGCTCATCAACATTTTTAGAGAATCAGAGGTGAGTATTAAATCCATGTGCTCAGTATGAACCCTTTAAAATCCCCAAATTTTGTTATTTGGCTAAATGTATTCACACATGAAGAACAAATGTGTACCATATCAATATGTCATTGCTTGCTTTGTTTTTAAACACAGAGAATAAACACATGGTAAACTACATCACAGCCCTATGTGTACAGAGTTGCATCTAATGAGAATATGTTCTGCAAATATCACTTTATAAGTAGAAGTAAAAATGTCTCGGAAAAAGCACATGCTTCCTTATTTATATCCACGTTTTAGCCATTTAGTAAGTGTTCTGCTCTGTATGTGTTTTGGGGGATTTTTGCCCATCACAACTTTCCATAAATCTTTTTCCCTTGTCTTCCCTAAGATTTTACAAATGATGTGCAACAAATGGTATCCATCACTTCATATACTTTACAATAAATGGTTTTCTCAATATGGTTACAAAACCCTCTCTTGTCATTTATCATTAAAGCAAATATCCATCTTCCTAACTACAACATATTTTCTTTCCAAGCATATCCCAGCATGCATTTGGCAGAAGGCAGAGAAAGACCATGGAAAAGCCATCAGTGCATTACAGGGCGAACATAGAAAGGCAATCACACTGGTGATCACTTTACATTTAAATGGATACTAGAGTGTGGGAGGGAGAAGACCATGTGTCAATGCAATGAATACATCTCTACACAGGCAGCTAACAGTGTCTCCTGATGCAGATGTCTCAGTGGAAGACAATGACAGTGATGGAAGTGTCACCTACCTCTGCTCCTGCGGGGAGTCGAGGAGCCAGAGAGGACTATCCCAGAGATGAAGAGCATGAGGAGAAGGACCAGAAAGCTGTGTGAGTGTTGCTGCATCCTCATCATTATCTTTGCTGTTGGCTGGCTCTAAGTCTCAGGTTAAATAAGCTGCTGTGATCTGAATGAGCTCAGTTCAGCTCAGAGATCTCACAGCAGAGTGAGACTCAAATATGAGGCTGACACTCAGTGTCACTTCACCGATTGAATAAATCTTTGGTAGCAGGTATACTGTGCTGCAGCTGCAGGAGTCACACTGGAGTCTCTGTAGTGGCTGGACTACTTCTCTGAGCTGGTGGCTCTCAGGACTAGTGCAGCTCACTGGACTGGACTTTTGGGTGCAGCGGGCTGCTCCAGCACCATCTATACCTCTACAATGGAGGGAGGGGACAGAAAAAGTCAGACACACCCACTTATCTTTCTCTCTCTCTCTCTCTCTCTCTCTCTCAATATCACACTCTTTTTCTGGTAAAGGAGTCAAAGTTTTCTCCAAAGTAACCACCCTCCTTTGTCTCTTTTTTTCTAGTCTCTTTTTTCCCTGTTTGGTCTGGTGTGTCCGCAGTAAACAGATTTACATCTGCAGGAGCCTTTTGACATTTTCTATTGTTCTTATTGCACACATATCTACAGTCATGACTTTCTTATTCTTGGTGTAGCATTTTTAGGGAATTTAGGTAGCCTGGTTATTCATATTCATGTTTACATGACTCAAAAGTATCCAGGTTTCTAAACATCTTAGCAAATATTCTATAATCAAAAGGAGTGAGTATTTAAGTACACTTTATATTTTGTATGAAACTCAGATGTTCTTTAAACTCATATTACTTTCTGCCTGTCTACATGAAGGACACAATATTTCCTTTTTTTTTTGCAGTGAAAGTTGACTTTGGACTTACATCATGAAGTGCTGTTCATTATGAGTGTAACCGCCAGGATCTAATTATGTCAACATTCAACCACTCTTCTGTCTAAGTCAAATTAGCATTTAAAGAAAAAGTTTGCCATTTGAACTCTGTTTCAGTTACCATCATGATGGAATTGGCTGCTCGATCTGGTCACCAGAAATAAAAAAGACGATACTATCTTATTCTTTATTTTACTGGGATTTAACATTCACTTTATTTGTCCTTTAGATGCATGACAATCTTCCCCTGTCATTTTGATATAGATCATCACATTGTTTATTATTATATGTATTTAGTTTTCTGGCCATCTGTAACCTATCCAATAGATACATCTGCAGATCTGCAGATCTGGCAGAGGGATCGGAAACCTGAATAGGGTGTTTACATTCACATTATCCCAGTATACCCTGGAGAACTTCAGCTAGTTTACAATAACAAGTTCACCTCAACAACATTTAGAATATGCATAGTGTTTGACACACCCTAACTGCAGAAAAGGAAAAAAAAAACAATTAAAAAACATGGATGAACTTCAAAAGCAGACAGATCCCTCTTCTTGGATAAACAAACGTTAACCATAGAGATCTAGACAGAACTGAGACTACTCAAGGTGCAAGAGCCAAAAATACCATTCACACAGAAGGAAACACAAGATGCTAAGGGAAGATAAGCATTGGATGACAACAAATACAAGATCAAGAATGAGAAAGTCCAGAAACTGTTGCTTTTGAGCCCAAACTGAACACTGCACACTAATGTGCATGTAGCAAATGCAAGCAACAACTTTGGTGTGTAAGTATTCCAATATCATCGCTCAATCATGATCTGCACCAGCGTTGTATACATTTCTATGACCATTGGCCATTTAACAACCTGATAATTAGGTCTACAGCTATGACCCAGAGAAAATTAATTTTGCCCAAACAAAAAGACAACACCACATGATCTGATACATACTGTGAATGTGCGTAAGATACAATGTAATAAAGCATTATCCAGGTTTCTGAAAACACAAGTCAATGTTTACACACAAACCAAAATAGAAGTGAAATTTACATAAAAATAAATTAACATTGCCATGCCTTCCACATCTTTTATTTTCTTCCACCCTAACCTAAACTTAATTCAAGTCTGATTCTAAACTTTACACAAAGTCATAATGCTAAAAATGCTGTTAAACTTGGCCAAGTTCCTGCAAGTGGGCTTCAATATTTTGGTCCCCACAGAGTATTATCAACATGAGCAAACACTTCAGACCAAAATCTGAGGGGTAATCTGAACAGTAAACTCTGTGTTTAACCTGTGCTTAATGGAATATGGCTGCTGTTGTATTTCATGGAAATATTGGCTCATCATTCTATCTTTAAATACATTCTCTGTCAATGACAAAAATCTTCCCAAACACCACAGATCAGCTAACAAAAACATGCCTTTTGAACACGTTACACATTTTACATTAATTTCTGATGTATCGCAAAGACATGGCGACAGTTTTGCGTCACTGGCTTTCTTTGATGTCAGACTCATAGTGTCACTCTGTTTACAGCCTGTGAGTTCAGCATTTGTTTGTGTGCACATTTGTGTGGATTTGTTGCCTTCAGCCAGTTTAAGTCCTGGTCAGCCAAAACTCTCAGCCAGAAATTGGCTTCAAGAACAAGGAATGTCTGCACTTGTGCAAGGCGCACACATGTCTGCTTGCACGTGCATGTATGATTGTGTGTGTGTGTGTACTCCAACATCTCCACCCTCAAACAGAGTCTATTATATCCCACATGTCATCACACGAGACAGGAAATGATATCACGCGCCAGAGGAGGCGTGTCTCCCAAAGAGGTCCCTGAGCAGACTTTTACAGTGGAACTCAAGCTGTAGTTTCACCAGAATCCATTAAACACAGATGAACTGTAAACATCCCTCAGCTTGAGGTGTAATCAGTTTAACCTAATCTTATTTGCAAATTGAATGTTGGTCCATGAACTTACAGTGATATTAGAATGAGGGGAAAAAGTCAGACTGCCGCACCATTGATACATTATTGTTTTTCACCCTCTCTTCCTATGAGCAGAAAGTAACTAAGTACATCCACTAAAGTATTGAAATATATGCCAAAGCACTTTGGGATACTTTACTATGGCTAAACTACCACACACTAAGTACCTAAAACTAAACTTAAACAGTTAAATCGGTAGAACACTGCATGCTTATAAATCAATACATTAATCAATACTTTTAGCAAAGTACTTTTACTAGTGAGTATTTATAAATTGTTGTATTAGTGCTCTTGCCTAAACTTTAAGTAAGCAACATGAAATAAACTTTATTACATTACCTCATCCATAAACATTTCTGCCCGAGACTGCCAGATTTTCATTTGCAAGGGTGGCTGTTAAACAATAAAATAAAATAAACAAATTCCATGATCCCACACTACTTCACTGCGTCATCACAGTATGTCTTTTGTTTCACTGTTTTGACAGATGGCAGAAATTACATATTCTGCATTTAGGTAGGATTTTTTATGCAAGACTTTAACTTCTTCCAGTCTCCCTTCACCTCCTGCTCTTTGCTATTTTCTTCTCCTCCTGTTCCCGTCTCTCCACTCAGAAATGTATTTTTCCCAAATAGAGGCCTCCTTCTTCTCCACAGCCCCTACCTTGTCACTTCGGCCAAGACTCTCCTGTGTTTCCATCTCCTCCTCTATTCTCTTTCATCTCACTTGCTCTTCCTCTGGAATGCAGTCTGGTTTGTATTAACAGAATAATTTACCTGTTAGATACTCTAAATGCTCAATTGGTCATAATTTGCCCCTATATTTCCTACTTAATTTGTAGGGGTGTGCCAAAAAATCGATTCGCATTAGAATCGCGATTCTCATTTGCTACGATTCAGAATCGATATAAAATGTCTCAAAATCGATTTTGAAAAATAAAAAAAAAATCCGCTGGCTGTCCACCTCCATTTTGTAACTACGCGGGACGTCCTGACGTCACCACGCGGCCGGTTCTGGAACGCACGCATGCACGGAAAGCACCAATACAAAGGGGAAACAACAAAGACGGAAGAAAATGAGATCCAACCACAGCAAAAGGCTAAAATTTGGCGTCATTTCGGTTTTTACTGAATGTCTGGAAACACCGAGCTGGACATGACGCACACAGTGTGCAAGCATTGCAAAACTAAGATCAAGCACTTCGGCAACACAAAAAATGCAACTTATTTTATAGCTAGCTACTTAGATAGCAGTTAAGGACCACACAGTTTTTGGTAAAGGCACTTTCCTCAAAATTTAAAAGGCAGCATGTTTAACTGCACTATTTTTTTTAATAAAGAGGCCCTTTTATTTTTGTTACTTAAGCAGTATGTGATATTGCTTTTATGTAACAGTTGCAACAATTCCATCTAAGCATGGAT
>JAQNCA010000005.1:6712150-6740978 GCA_029783725.1 Acanthurus tractus | reverse complement strand
ACAGAAACATACAGTTAAACTTACCTGCAAATGTCTCCTCGGTCCATTTAAATGCTGGTGTGGTACTAATTTTTCAATACCACCTCTAAAAAATACGCCATCCATCACTTACAATTTTTTAACCTTGTCCCTTACTTCCTAATGGGGCTTAGTGTGCCAGCTGTGAGCAATCAAACACATCAACAGCCTCTTCAGCTAGTTGAGATGGAAAAGTACTATTACTAATTTCCGAAAAACGTTTTATTAATAAATAAATAATAATTAAGTTGAAAAATGTATATGCAATTAGTAAAAGCTAAATAAAAATAGATGTTGATATTTTTTTTATAGCAAAATGATTAAATGTTATTCCAGTTTAAGACTGACAGAGCTGCTGTCACATGTTTTATTGTATGAGTGGATCCTTACAGCAGGAGAAGCTTACTGGGCACAAGCCAATTTTTTATTGTTTATTTTAAATTAATTTTTGTACCTTTTTAAAGTTTGTGCAAAAGTTAAATATATTTGCTGACATTGTGTAACCTAAATCAAATTCTGTTTGGTACATTGGCAGCAGCACACAATCTATTAATATACTATATACATATTAAGACATTAAAAAGTAAGCACAATGAACATATGCATATTTACATAACAAATAAGAACAACAGTAGCAATCATTTGGAGTTTGCAGTCAACTGAGGAATGTAGGTTCAACTCCTCTTGTTCTGTTTTAGTTTAACCACTTTAATCACTGAGGGGAATGTCTGTGCTGATTGCTTCACTGTGCTCTGCAGATCTGCTGTACAGTGCTGAGCAGGTACAGAGGGTTGTTAGAGCTGTCCCAACACATTCAAAGTGAACCAAAGCAGAAAAGTTCCTGTTGGAACAACCAAAACAGAGAGCTAATTAATGCTAATTCACTAACATCAGTTTGATGAATGAGGGCCCTGAACTAAGCGTTTAATAATGGGCACATTTAAGCCTGTGGCAATGACCATCAGGCCAGCAGGACCTGGGAAAAACTAATGATGACTTTCTATCAACAAGTGAACTCTTAGTCACCCATTACATGCACTACACTGCTGGTGAGGCACATGGGCTGAAAAGAGAACAGATATCTAGCCACGTGCCTTTAAAGATCCTTTCTCCCTTGATTCCAATTCCCTCTCCTTTCCTTTTCCCATTGACACACACCCACAGAAAACATACTGGAGACATTAATGAGTCCACATCAGACTCACATCAGAATGCATAGTCAGAAGATAGAAAAGGAAATGAGGAGAGGAGGGACTGGTGCAAGAGAGATTAAAAGTGGTATTGCTACTATAGTACAAATGATAAAAAGAGATGAATGTCAGTATAATCTTATCATATCAGTCGTTGGAAAGTGAAAGATAGTTTCCATTAAGAATGTGCCAAGTACTGTTACTTGTCAACATGTTGCAGTAAAACATCTTATTTATTAAAACTGATTAGACATGCTCTTAATGACAAAAATCTTCCCAAACAGCTGTCAAGAACAATAAATTGAAGTCTTACTCGTAAACAGGGTCACATTCAGACAAACCAGTTTGCCAATAGATGACTGCGGTGATGGGAGACTCTTTTCATGCTGCACAGGTATAGGCGATAAAGTTCGCAGTTTCTTTGCAATGTTTCACATACAGCTGGTGAGGGCCAGGGCTGCACTTCCCACTAACTCTGTCATTTATCTGCTCATAAATCAGTAGACTTTTATATGACACTTAACAAGAGTCTGCTCAGACATAAGGAAATGAGCTGCAGACTTATTGAGATATCAAATAACACCTATGCAGGTTTATCAGTATAATTACATGCGGTGGTTGGGAGGGAAAAGATAACTTTCAGAGTAATGATGGAGAATGGATTAGGTGCATGTCCAAAAAGCAGAACTGTCCATTCAGGTATTTATTCTGTGTCATGAAAACATCATCATGTCATTTTTGTGCAGACAAACAGATACATGGCCCCCTTGTGGTTGCACAGACACAGAAACATCCAAAGTATCCCAGACCTCTCACCTTGTGTAAGCTTTTCGATACGGCTGGTACCCACATAGCCCATAGATGTAAAAAAAAAAAAAAAAGCTTTTGAAAATGCATTTTAAATGCAAATTGAAAAATTAACCTTATTATTCTGTTTGGTAAATATTTAGTGTGGTATTAAAGAAAAAAAAAAGCTAAACCCATGAGACTTTAAAACAGTTAAGTGTTCATCATTAATCACGGACATAAACATGTCAAGATGCCACCCATATTCATGACTCTTTTACTGGTGTGAGGAAGGAAAACAAAAAAAGACTTTATATTCTGTGACCGATAATGTTCTGTCAATGGTTTGGAGACCACACACCTTTTTTAACAACTCCAAAAAAAGATTTGACAGCAATGTTCCTCGTGACTTTTATTAATTTACTGAGATTTGCCAAGAAACTTGATTTTAATTACTAACGTTTTTCAAAAGTCCCCTAATTAACATCACAGCTTCTCTGAGTCCCAAACAATGTTTTCAAATGTCCTGGTTTGTTCAGCCAGCAGTCCAAAATCCAAACAGACTTGCTTTTTTATGCAAGAATGCATGAATGGGTGCTGAGTGACAAAATCCTTGTAAAGTGCTTTGAATAAAAGCATTAACAAAATGTAGTCATTACCACCTCTAACAGACATCAGTAAGGCTGCAATATCATGTTTGACCACACATATGGGCTTACATTACAAAGCTGCTACAATACAGAGGGGCGCTGTTGGACTTACTTAAACAAATCATCATTTTAGTATTTTCTTAATTAAAATGTTGAACATTCTCTGTTTGGAACTTCTGAGATAAGAAGATTGGCTGCTTTTGTTTGTCATATGTGTCACTGTATCAGTGATCCTTTTGCATTGTTCATCAGACAAAACAAGCAAAGTGAAGAGATTACCACTGGCTGAAAAAAAAAGATTCACAATTTTATTTATTAAGCAACCAAAAAATAATAATCAGCAGACTAATCAATATGCAAATAATGATAAGTTGTAGCCCCACTGTTTTTTTTAACAAAAAACATAGTGACCACTTTTTTGTGAAGTGAGTGTCCGATGTTTCATTTGCCCCTAAGAAAAAATGCCTTTGTTTTTTGGGGGGTCACAAGGGGGTGGGTGCTCATTGCAAGATGGGTACTGCCACCCCCATGGCCCACATCCGGAACTGTCAAGGGGTCAGAACAAGAGAAAATAAAAACTGGAAAAAAGCAACACATTTTTTTGTTACCCCACCATAATCATCCATACAGCTTTCAGTCTGTGGGACCTCTGTGGGAAAGAAGTAACCCAAATGTAAACTAAACACAAGGATTGAATTAGTCTTTTCTTTTTTAAGGACTGGTTGCACACAGTTGCGTTGTCATAAATTGCACATCAAGCAACTTGGCAGCAACTTGAGCAGAGGTCTGCGGCTGGAGGCAGATGCTTTTCTCATCAACCCACCTTGTCAGAAATATCCTCCACCACTGGGACTTTTTATCTCATCCTCTTTCCTCTACCTAAATTATCCTCCAGCATGAAAATATTACAGGTCACTCTTTCAGCATGCAGTCATGATTTCCTCCCATGCTTGGTGTTTTCCATATTTTACCTACTGCCTTGCACTGTAGTGACACTGACTTCACAAAAGTTACAAGTAAAAGATTCAAACCCAGCCAGTGCAAAGCCACTTGTTGCTGCTGCCGTCACTCGTCATCCACCATTGACTTTTAACATAGTGACACTTAAAGCAAGCACACCCTTTTGCTCCATCACCATGGTGATTTTGATTCTCAAAAATTAAATTAAAATCACTGACGCCATCACTGGCCAGCAACACACCCACTGATCTCACCAAACCACACCAAATATAATTCAAACCTCTGGAACAAAGCTCACATTAAAACATAACAAAACAGCAGCTGGTTCAAATTTTTTTTAAAGCTTACAGTACAAAGACACACGGTTCATTGTTGTGCTGTTTCACTAGACCAGCGCTTTGTTTACAAAATGTCTTTTACTTGTGCATAGGCATAACATTACACAGCCAAATCCGGTACATGTGCATGATTGTGTTGCCTGGGCTGATTACTGGTATACCCTCTTTAGTAACCGTCACAGCCAACGAGGAGCCCATAATCCATACCTGCTGAGGCTAATCTTCTCTTCAGATTATCCATGAGCGGCTACACACCTGGTCCAACAGCAAAGCGGAAAAGGTCAATATATCACTGACTCTAAGAGAAAGAGCACATCTCCTTCCACTCTTTTTATTTTCTGGGAAATCCCAAGACCAGCTGTAGAAGTATTTACATCCTTTACTACAGTACCTCAGAATAAAAAAGTCACATATTCAGAACTTTAAAGGAAAAGCTTGACATTTTAAGATACATGCATATGCCTAAGTTGCTTAAAGTAAGATAAGAGGATTGATACCGGTCTCAAGTCTGTACTGCAAATATGAAGCTACAGTCAGTTTACAACAAGCTTAGCATGAAGAACAGAAATACAGGGAGAACTTATGTCACAGTTTCAGCCCCTGCCATGTGGGTTCACTCTGGAAAGTTACTGCTTCAGGCCAAGAATTAGTCTAACATATAATTCTCTATAAACGTTTTTTTAGGTTTGTGTTTTTTGTTTTGTAGGCATTTAAACAAACAAATTATTGCACGTCAATGAGTAAGTTTTAGAGGTGCTGGCTGGCAGATTTTTCTACCTTTGGACAAAGCCAGGCTGGCTTCCTCGTTAAGAGTCTTAGGCTAGGATGCATGCAGACAAGAGAGTGATTTCTTCCTACAGGTCCCTTGGTAAAAGATGCAATTCCCACAATGTTTAACTATTTCTTCAACTGTGACAAAAAAAATGTTACTAGCTAAATTTTCAAAAGCAAATGTGATCATTTTGCAGAAGATCTTCATTATTATAATTATTTAGGTTTTTCTTTTATATTATCATTATTATTACTACAGAATCACTAACATGTAAACATCAGGTGGTTGTAGCTGATTGATGTGGAGCTATTTGGGCAGTTTTTATTTGATTATGCATCATAGTTGCATCATAGTTTACAGGTTGACTATGTGTTTGTTAATAAATTCTTTACCATAAAAGTAACCAGTAAGTGCACCTTAGTAGAAGTACAAAACTGAGGTTAAGTTCTTTAAAAGCCTACTTAATTACAGTTCTTAAGTAAATGTACAAGGTCCTATTCCACCACTGAACCAGAGTCTGAATTTTATATAAAACATTTTAATTCTGTACATGTTACAATTTGTTGTTAGTAATTTACACAGCTGCACGGTATGATAATACTGTTAAAATGGTAAACAGTATCAGTACAAAAAGAGTATTTTCATACATTGAAACATTTAAGATGCATGCTTTACATCCTACAACTGTTAATTTATCTTCAATGTTATTTACACAACAGAACACTGTATGGGAGGATTGGCCGTTTGTCCAGGTGGCAGATGTAGACATTGACAAATTACTGTGTGCAGACAAAAAAAACATGCATATAAAAATACAACAGATTATGAAGACAGCAAAAGGCATGACACTGTCACAACAGCCTGCTTTACCGGTGTTTTTTGTAGACCTCTAAAATAAGAGCAAATGACAAAAAGCATGTGATGTAAACAAGAAGCTAGGATATGATATATGCATCTGATTCTGACCTCTTAAGAGAACTGACGATCACAACAAACGAAAACCTACAGATCGTAATCAGTTGCAGCTGTAAGGGTCCACTCAAGGGACAACTTGGATCAAGCAAAACAAGTAGAAGGAATATACAACAATACCAAAGAAAACACTGGAATTACTCTGTCAGACGATATCATTTTTGAAAAATTGCTGGTGACCTTGAATATTTATCAGCATGAGACGCAGCTTGAATTTGTCTTCCTGAAAAGCTTGTGTTGTTCATCAGTTTGCTTTTCCTGGTTTTCCCTTTTTCCCCTTGCTTTACATATAACATCCGAAATCGGACCACTTGATCAAATCCCTGGGCCTCTTGCCCAACACCTTTTTTTGCACTGAAACATGCTTCATTTATTTCTAGACTCCAGAGCTGTAGAGGGTCTTTGCTCTCTGCCTTCCTCCTATTACCACTGTTTTCACTTCCTCTTGTCTTTAGCCATATATTCACAAACATACATGACAGCCTCTGATTGATGGAGCTGTAACAAAGGCAGAAAAATCATCTGCCAGTAAAGAAAAAAAAACAAAGAAAAAATGGTGGAATAAAGTTCCACTCAACATTAAGATTGTGAAAAGCTGCTTTTACATCAATAAACAGTATAATGTATACACTATCTCTGAATTTGGCCACCTTAAAGAAATAGATTGTCACTTTAGGAACGTTACTTTGCTTTCTGGCAGAGATAAAGATGGGAAGATCGAAACTACTTCTGTAATTGCAAATTACATGTATGGCTACAGCTACCTTAGCTCATCTGAACACCAAGACCTGTAATTAACATACACTGGGCATTTTTCAAGGAAAGAAAGGTCTTTCCCTTTTTCAGTCTCAAGCCAATTTCTGACCAAAATAGCTGTTTTTAAAACTGCAGATGTGTGTGGATGAAAGGCTAAAACAAAAAAAGCTATGTTTTGATACATAACTGTACAAGTGGACGAAGCAGAGGGTGGGGAGAGGGAGGAAAGTTAGCCCACCTCTATGCATCAATCACAAAATCCATTTCCCAGCCTCTCTTGGGCTTAATACTTAGCAAGTTATGTTTTAGCATTTTAATTTTTTGTTTTATTTACACAGGCAAACTCCAATGCCTTTGGACAGACCCAGGCTAGCTGTTTCCCATGGCATCCTACGTTAGTAGTTAGCTAAGCTAGCTGCTGCTAGCTGTCGCCAGTGAGGTCAGATAATCTTCTCATCCAACTTCCTGCCAAAAACAAATATGTGTATTTCCCCAAATTTAAAACTATTCCTTTAACGTACAAAAGTAGCCTATATACAGAGCTGATCCATTGCTTTTAGGCATCTTAGACCACTTTAATCATAAAAATAGTTTAAAGTAAGATAGCACCATTGACTAAAAAAGAGCAGCTCCCTCGGTGCCTCTGTGAGAAGACCTGCTAAGAGAACATCTGAGCTTTTTAGAGACATATAGAAGAAAAAACTGTTAAGAATAATATTTTGACTTACAAACATCCTAAAAGTAATACTATATACATATTCACAGTTTAAAGTTCTTCCCCTAAAGAATGTATAGATATGACAATATGATGATATGAAAAAACAAAACAGATTGTTTTTCTAAACCAAACTTGCTAGTGTAGACAGTATTTTAATGTGTCTGAAAACATTTCAAGTAATAGGACGGGGTCCAGTTTTTCCCAAAGGGAGACATCCAGCAGATGAGCAGCCTCACCAAGTCAAGAGAAGGCACCAAGGAGGGAGAACAGTCAACACTCCTGTCCACACAGGCAAGGACATATGCACACACAGGGAGGAGTCGCTGGTCGGGAAACAGAAGCATGTTTCTGTACAGTGGAAAAAGGTGTGTCAGTATGCAGGATCCACATTTGTCTGTGAGACATACCAGATATACGCGCTGTACAATTGTCTCCTATCATACGTTTTTTACATGAGAGTGTAATTTGTCCTCTCATGTAAGCTCACAAAGCAAACACACACAGCAATTCAGACTTCTCCAGTTGAGTACAAATAGTAATGTGCACATAGTAGTGGCAAGCAATAACTTTCATAAATAAATGCTCCAAGTTACATCACTTGATTATCATAAGCACTTGAGTTTTAAGCATTGCTGTGACCACTGTTAAGCACACTTTTGAGATTTCAACACAGACCTGACATTTGGCTCCATGGCTCCAACCCAGACACTAAACTTTAGTTTGGACAACAGGAAGAAGTCGCTTAGAGCTAGTAAGTACGGAGGTTGAGGATCGACTGATCAAAATATCACAAATGTGTACATACTGGTGTTCACAAAAACAATAGTGATTCAGCCACTGAAGATGATCAAGCAATAAAACATAGAATACAGATTCAGGAAAGTTATTGCTTGAGCACCTGCACATCACTGTACAGCACTCCAGTCCTGTGTGACAGGCACGGTCTCAGAATATTTTCATCAAAACACAAGTGGTTTTCCATGGGTTTGAACTACTCCCTTTGATTTTTTTAATTAAAGAAATAAATCATATACAAACCATTTTTTAGACACAAAGGTTATTTTTATCCAGAAAGTAGTTTGCTAAACATTTCTATCTTATGAGTTGGTATATATTTGTAAGTATATAAAAAAAAACTTGTTTGTTTTTTAACCTAAACAAAACTAACTAAAAACTAAAAAGCACTTTCCATGCACACATGCATATTTTAAAGTTATGTGTTCAAGACTGCAAGATATAAACCTCTTTTGTTCCTTAGTCTATGATTGTTGTCCCCCTTCATAAAAAGTAGATGTTAATTTCCTATTGATTGAAGAAGTATTGATATTAAAAAGTGTAATTCATTTATGAATTTATTGGCGTTTAAATACACTTACAAAATATGCCAAAATTTCCCCATGTTAGCTGTTATTGTTAACAAAACTGCTGAAGAGAATTGTAATAAAAACTGAGAACCTGCTCTGCAGTTGTTATATGAGGAGAAACTACCTTGTCGTTCACAGGAGAGTTTCATGTCTGCGTGGAGGAGCTCTCTCTGCGGGTATCCAGTACACTGCAGCACAAAGCAAACACACACACACACACAAGCACATTAGATTCAGTCTTTCTAGGTAAGTGAATTACTGCATTTACTACACAAGCAAGTACCCACAACTTAACTCAGGTTATCTGGCACATGGGCAGTTCATGGCACGGAGAGCAGTGATCTACAGCCAGACACAACTTAAAAACAATCACCACTGTTTAACACACACACGTTGCGACTGCCAGACTGTTGGCAGACGAAGGAATGTCTGTGTCTCATAATGGTTTCTGTCTCACTGTATCAGCTCCAGGGGCCTGGCTGGTGAAGATTCAGGAATGATAAATCTGTTTTCACACTGCTTTGGCAGGGCTTGAACTCTTCATCTCCTCCAACTAACAAACTAATCCTTTTTTCACTACAATCTTGCCAGATTCCTGTATCTCAAACTCACTTCCCTTTTTTCTCATATCCTGATTTGTCTGGCCTGTGTTGACCTCAGTGCACCATTAGAGGGAAAACAGGAGAGACACTCACGCCTGATGCTGCCGTACAAAATCTGCAAACTGCCGGTCCTTAGCGTAGAGCTCAATAATACGTATCCTGTCTTGGATTTCCTGCAAAAACACATGATATCAGTTGGGAGGGGACATCAAATCATAGGCAGATAAGCAGTTAACCGAACAGACTGTGGCTTAATCAAAATGTGACATTTAAAACTCTAAAAAATTACTTCCCCCATCTAAGGGTACAAAAGCTATTTAGTTATAGAAAAAGTTTACAACCTAAGATATAAATTCAGAGCCTTGTGAGCTAAAATTTGGATGTGGGAAACCAAAGTGTGTCTCCTTCTGGTTCATTATCTGATATCCAGATGGCCTTTAGCAGAGCACACGTCCCACCTGCACTTCAGAACAACTTTTTGAATTTTTTGTGTTTGTGCAACAAGTGGGGAAATCTCTAAAAGGCACTCAGCATACGTCAACACTTGGGCCATGTAAAATTTAACAACATATTTATTTTCTCAATTCCAGATTTCCATCAGACAAAAACTGTGTTTTACTACTTTAAAAACAGAGCTTTTCCAAACAGCCTTCAGAATTTATAAATTCTAAAAGCTTGATGTTTTAAATTTGTGTGGAAAATAATGTGACATGGTCATGCACCTTTAAAAGTCTTCAAGGCTGCTGCTGCTGGACCAAACTAAACCAGCAAGAGGGAGACAATAAAGGACCACACACTGTAGCTCCACTAAGTTAATTTAATTAAACAACTCACAGTGGTTGTTGCTGGTTGTTTAATTAAATGAACTTAAAGGACCTTCAGCATGCAGACCGTTATTGTCTCTTTCTCAAGTTTTACAGGAAAAACAGCCTGTGCAAAAAGATGACGCTATGCCAGCCCAGTGAGGGTCGGGAACTGTGAGGCTTTAAAGTTAAGAAGACAACATTTAGCTGCCTTTAACTTTCTCAGCAAGAGTAAATAACCTGCTTTTATTTTAATGTTGTCTAGATAAAAATATTAACTTTAAAGCACCTCAGTGTAGCAAACTTAGTGTCACTGCTGGTTAACATTTAACAGAGTAGTAAGGGTAATTGGGTAAAAAAGAAAATAAAGGCCCTCTGAGGGCTGAGACATCTAACACACATACACAAACACACACATACCTCCTTTGTCAGTTCACTGTTCTCATAGATGTGTCGTATCTCCTCGCTGCTGAAGTCGGTGGAGGCTTCAGCACTGGCGCTGCTGTACACAGGAGCTTCAGGATAGCGACGGTAGTAGTGGCTGTAGCCTGTGGTGGCCTCACTCTCATACATGGGGTTGTACTTGGTCGCCCTCTCCAGTGAAGGAAGACTTTCTGCTCGCCTGTGGAGCAATTAATCGTATTGAAGAGGCAAGATGATAGATAAAGAACTTCATCATGTAAGAAGCCAGAAACAAAAACTGAACTGTAGTGAATATATTTTAGCACTTATTAACCTTTTGTTTAACATTGGTTAAGTGCTTTCCTTCCTTTAAGTCTGACTTCAGACTACTAGAAAGCCTTTGTGCTGTTGCGTTAAAGGCTTTTTGGAAATAGATCAGTGCCATATCAGATCAGTTAATTGGCTGAGGTTAACACAGTGTTTCTCCACAGGCTGCTCTGGGAAGCATGCCACACACAAACACAAATGCACAGAGTAAACAGATGTTTTGTGTGTCTGTGTGTCTGCAAAAGGGAGAAAAAGTAAAGAGAGGATCAAAGTAGGACAAAAGGAAAGGCACACTCAGGCAAAATGAGAGGGAGGGCCCCACTGCTGAGTTTGGAGGAGTTAAGTGATGATGCTGAATACAATTTTGGCCATCCAACTGAGGATACAGTCAAGGGATGTCTAAACTTATTCTGTCCCCTCAGGAAAGTAACCAGGCGTCTTTAATCTAAAGAGGATTATGTGGATGAGAGAAAACTTCAAACACAGTCAACTGAAGCGATTCTGTTTACTATCAAAAAGAAAGGAAAGGTTTGTTTATTTTTTAGGAACCAAGTTAAAATCTTTTGTAGGCTGATAGAAAACTGATTGTATTGGTTAAATCATCAAGTTGTGTTTGTTTTACACAGCAGTGTGGTGTATGTTATATGTTTACAGGATATTCAGCACTAACTCCATAATGTTTTGATTTTTCCCTCAAAGTTTGTCAGTATCATATTGTATATAAACATGTGTGTCAGTGTCAGGATCCCATAAATATTTTGTTTCTTCCTTTATTTAACCACAAGATAACATATTTTTGGATGCAACTTCATAAGATGCATATTTTCTTCAAAAAAATCAATGTTCACAGTGTATTCTTCTGCATCTTCTTTTCTCACACACTCATTCATGAAGCCTAATGCATCTTTTATTTTTGGAAACATCTAAAGATTCCTACCAGACATGCATTAAGACATTTATATGATTGTTCTTCTTGAAATAATAACATGAGTGCCTCATTAAAAATTCTAGAAGCTACTTATATCTAAATTTGGTTTATTTTGAAGGTTTGTTTCTGCTTCATACCAGATTTCTCCCATTTTAAATTAAAGTCCATTCTCAGTGCACTGGTGGCTTTGGGTTTCTACACCACAACTGTGCAAGCTGCAAATTTGACCCAGAACGACTTCCAGACTATTTGTGATGTTACAAATCATGCATGTAAGCCCGCCCCTCAGATCACATTTTCAATGAACACAGAAAAACTTTTCCATTTTCAGCAGATGAATGTGAAAACAGCCGTCTAGTGTTAGACTCTGCACATACATCATTTTTGCACAGAGAACCTCAAACATTCAACTGTAGGAACAAAAAGAAAAACATGTGTTTGAGTGTAGAGGGACTTTGACATGTCTACTCGAAGTAAAGTAGCTCTCGAAGTTTAAAATAAAGTTTGGCCTCACAATGTAAGTAGGTAAGGAAGGATAAAGTAGGTTAGAGCTGAACAAGTTCTAAAAAAGAGAAGTTTTTCCGTCAGAACATGGCATGGATTATATGGTACATAAAATTTATGCATGTATGTCTCTCATTATGAAGGATGAGTGTTGAAAAAGTGTGGCCATTTATTCACATGAGTGGTTTTCCTCACCGTATGGGGTCCTCTGACTCATCCTTGTCATACTGATCCCGTAATGTCCTGGCAAGGAAGAAGATGACGCCAGAGGCCACCAAAAGGAATCCAGCCACAGAGGCGATGGCTATGCCGACCACCAGCGGCTCAGACACATACTCCTCACAGTGCTCTCCTCTGTACCACCAGTTCTCCCCGACACGACACCTATGATGACGGTTAAAATTCGTCAATGACGATTTGTTCTTAGAAACAGTACAATGACAAAAACATACAGTTTTTGATGATTAAAGATTGTAAAAATGAATGACCGAATCTTCAACCGTGGTCCTATTTCATCTTGACGTAGTTGATAACATGTCTACAATTAGAATGTCTGCATGTGTCATTGTTTTGGAATAACTGGAAAATCTTTGAATGTTTGTTTCCCATCTCCATGGAGCAACGTGATACTTTTGGTTGGACGGCTTAAAGTAAACAGCAATCCAACAGCATCTGGAGCTGCCTGTATGGTTTATGCTGCAGTAGTGGGTGTGAAACAAAGGTTAGCACTCATCTTGGCGCACAGTCTCTTGTCTGCCTGTTCATAATCATTCAATTCAAAGTGCACCGCAAACAACAGCTTTAACAGAGCTAGAGGACATATTTGTCACTGACATTTCATCTTACATGCATTAACCCATGCAAATGTCTCTTTGAACATATAAAAACAAACATACTTTGACACAAACAAAAAAAAACAACTTAATAAATGTTTAAAATGTATAAATGTTTAACTTTGGAAAAGTTTAGAAGTTAGTAATCAAGTAGGGCTATAAAACTATAAGACAAAAATTTTTTTACTCAACAAAATCATGATCATTTACATCCTGGAACTAAATAATGGATTTGAGCATTGATCAAATCTTGGCAATTTTACCTACCTAGATGACATTCAGTGTTTCCATGTATATACTGTACATTTAGTGCTATAGGGCATAACAACATTTACAATTACAATGTTGGCATGCTGATTTGCTGTAAAAAATGTAGATCCAGGCAGAAAAAAATCTTTAACCCATATACTTGGATATGATTAAAAACTATTAGGATAAAAAAAACAGGTTTACCTTGCCAATTGAAAAAACTGTTTTTGAATAAATGTTTGGAGTGCATTAAACATTACTTGTCTTTGCATGATCAACATCTAGCCAAGCAAACCAACTGTAAATCTAGAAGCTATAAATCTGGTCTCCTGCAGCTGCAACTGCAAGAAAGTATTTGAAAAGCTGTTTAGTTTTCTGTGATGAAGCACTGGCCTCACACACCTATAAACCTCAGACACTCTTTCCTGCACGCACACAGATCATTTCCCTTAATCCCCACCCACCTGCAGATGGCTCCCTGGCCAGGAATGATGTCACATTTGCCGTCGTTGAGGCAAAAGTCAGTCTGCAGCTCACAGATACTCTGACAGGGCAGGCCATCCACACTGAAGTAGCCAGCGTTACAGACACACTCTGCCTCCCCTGACCACTTGTTCACTTTACACTCTGCATACTCGTTACAAGCCTGGAATTTACAGGGGTCAGCCTGGTCACCTAGAGATGAAATAATCAGGAGTGTTGATTATAAGGTAAACAGTAACATGGCAACATGTCAGTAAATGCTCATGCAGAGTTCAGCATTTGGAGGACATGAGGAAATTTCTTCACCTCCATTATCTCAAAATAACTAGTATGACCAAGATGCATAACTCTTATTTTAAAATAGTTATCAGGGTTAGATGAGAGCAACAGGATGACATGGGAGGATCTTATAATACTTGCACTATACACATGAAGCTGCAGTCAGCAGCTGGTTAGCGTAGTTTAGCAGTTGGACTGGAAACAGGGGTAAACAACTAGCCTGGATTTGTCCAAAAGTAACAAAATGGACCTAGCAACACCTCCAAATATAAACTAAACAGATAAGATAAATTATATGTAACATGGTAAGAAGTGGCTTATGAGATTTTTTGGATTTGAATAAAGTCATGCAAGCCTTTTCCTCATTTTCACCCTGAATGCTTAGCTAAACTTGCTGGCTAAAATCGCACAGCTACCTTATTTACCCTTCAGGCATTTGATTGGTGTTAATCTTCTCATCAAATAGGTGCTTTTCCCAAAATATCCAACCATTACTTTAAGTTAAACAATCAATTATCACTAAAAATACTCCTCCAATGCACAAGATAATGAATTTCAGATTATTCATATATTATTGAAATTACCTTATTTGTGATTGTTTTTTTGTTTGTTTTTTTAATGGAAAACACAGACATATTCAAAGACCGCTCTTCTTCCACTTCTAATGTAGCCTTGATGCATGAAGGGAGCCAATACTGTGTGTTATCTGTCTGACTGATTTTGACAACTGAGTCATGGTTGTAAACACAAGCATGTACTGATGTCAGAACTGGCCTATTAAAGGAATGAATGCAAAAAATATCATGACTGGTGCATATTTGAGTCACATTATCAAAAGTGGAGGCAATATTAGCAAACACAGTGTTAAGTCACAAGCGCGCACAGTAATCGCTCAGTCAAGGTGCAGTTAATGATACATGCAAGCTTGGCTGCTATTCAGGGAAGCCTTGATTATCTGATCCCAGCTGATGTGACCGTGACATTCTCTTCATAACAAAGATCCAAGGACTGCTTTTCCAGGCCTCCACACACTAACACACTTTACAGTTCTGAACAAATGCATTTATTTTGCAAATCAATGTTCTGATGAGTAGGTCAACATTTTGTAAAATGTTTTTTGTTGCAGAGAGTGATACAAAAAGGAGGAAAAGCCACACTCAGATCTGTACCTTTTATATGAAGCTACGGTTAGCAGCTGGTTAGCTTAGCTAAGCATTTGGACTGGAGACAGAAGGGAACAGCCAGTCTTGCTCAAAAGTTTACCAAACATGCATACAAGGAACTCAAAAACTCAGTTATTAACAAGTTACATCTGGTTTGTATAATAAAAAAACAATTTGTGGTTTTACAGGCGGTATTATTTATCAGCCAGCAAAGTCGCTTCCTCTAGCATTTTAAACATCCTAGCAGATGGATTTTGTTACGCTTGGACAGAGACAGGCTAGCTGTTTCCCTCCTTTGACAGTCTTTACACTATACTAGGAAAAACATCTGCTAGCTTCAGCTAGCTTTTTTGTTAAGACATGAAAATAGTGTTTATCCTCTAATGTAACTTTTGGCAAGACGATGAGTAATCAAAATGTCTAACAAATTAATAAAAGGAGAAATCTAAAAAGAGCTTCCAGCAGTTGATGCTAACCCACCTGACTCGACATCCAGTGAGTATTTATCGATAGCCAGATTCATGGTCTGGTAGGCTGTGTTGCAGAAGTCCTCCAGGATTAGATAGACAGTGCTGGTGACCCCTTGTTGAACAGGCTTTCCAAATTTCATCCGGCTGTTGACCACAATGCTCCCATTTCTGAAGTTCAGGATCTCCAGGTTCTCAAAGTTACTCAGGTTGGACTGCAGGTATGGTACAAGCTAGAAATAGATTTAAAAACAAAACATAATCTAAACCAGAGACCTAAACACAGCAATGGCAACACTCATAACCACAAGTCTTGTGCATGTGAAAAGTTTACCAGTTCTAAAAAGCGTTGCTCCAGAGCTTTGTATTCTGGGGAGCTCTTATTAAAGAGATCATCTGAGAAGATCATGTTGGTCACCCTCAGGCTGAAGAACACCATCAGTGCTCGTCCAGGATTCGCAGGCATGGCAATGCTGACTTGGTCTGTGCCGTGTGCCACACCAAAGGGAAAGCTAGTGCTGCCCTCCTCTGTGTGGTTAATCAAACCATGACCAAAACTGATCAAATCAAAGCCCTGGTCTTCGATGGTGGCGTCATCCAAGCCATCCATAGTGGTCTGGATCAGGGGATAAAAAAAATTATAGATGAGACTTTTTACTTCCAACTGGTGTACATCAGTGATTAATTTGTTTATAGCTCTGTTTCACATCCAGTTAAAATCAGAATCAAGCTGAGACTAAATTAGATTGAGTAAGAAATCAGTATAAATCCACATTGTTACTTTTGGCTTGTGTAGTTAAACTGTCAAACTTGTAATTACCGAAACTTCAGTTTTTTTAATTTTCTTTTTAAGTTTTATTGATTTTTTTTAATCGATTTTTCTGAAGAGACAGCATGCTCTGCATTAATGTTCCTTAGTAGATGGTGACTTTTTGATCCGTGTACAATATTTGTATGGACTAAAAAGGTTTGTGATATCATTTAATTTCTAGCAGCTGCACATGAGTTAGCCAGCCAGGGGCCAATGTTGTTAACGATTACTTCTTCATCTGTGATTTGAGTTCTCTGTACAAGTCCAATCATAGAGAGCTGAGGTCACTGGGAAAAAGGCGGAAAAACATATTTCATTAATGTTTGATGTCGTGCTCCAGTAGATAGCAAACCCCAGAATTTGGCAGTCAGTCTCTTTGTAACAACAGGTCTCAAATGCGAGTATACCGTTGCCAACACACATAGCATAGCTGTAGTTCTATTACATATTTATACTTCCGTTCCTTGCTAACTTTTAAAGAAAGAATAGGATTCCTTTAATTTACCAGAGCTGTGTATTTGGTGATATTTGACATTTGGATACTTTTTTCCAACATAGACATCTATAATATTTTGCTTTACCTCCGCCAACGAAGGGATGAGATCAGGTTGTTGATCAGTAATCACAACAGTGATACGAGTGAAAGGAGACTCCCTCTCAGGAGACAGGGCGGTCGGTTGGGCTGGGCTCAGAGCAACTGTCACCACTGGCTCTGGTTCCTCATTGTTGACCAATATAATCTCATCCTCCGTGAGGTCATCGTTCGAGATGTCTTGAACTGCAGGAGCGTTTTCCTCTGCAGCTGGAGCTTCAGGAACACTCTCTTCCTTCACATCTTCGTTCTCTGTTTCCTCCACACCACCTTCTTCAGATGCAGGTTCCTCAGGATCAGGCAATGCGACACTTATATCTGTGTCTTCAGCAGGCTGTTGAGAGTTTACTTCCGTATCTGCAGGTGGAACATCTGCATCAACAGGAAGCAGGCCTGTTTCTGCCTCCTCTGACTCGGACACTTTACTTGCTACATCTATAGCCTCAGCAGGTGGGACTAGGGCAGGCAGGTCCTCCTCTGTGGTTTCAGCTGCCATTGTTGGGAGCTCAAGCTCCTCTGAAATCTCTACCTCATTCACAACAACCTCATCCAGATGCTCCTCTTCGACATTTGCAGTTGTAGGTTCTTCTTCCACTGCAGCAACTTCAACTTCCTCTGTTTCAGCTTCAGAGGCAGCATCTATATTTATGGTGACATCTTTTGTTATCAGCCCAACTTCTGAACCAGTTTCCTCAAGAGATGCTTCTTCTTCCTCAGCTGCTGTGGATGTAGTTGGTTGGAGCAGGTCCTCCACCTCCACTGTGCCTGAACCAGAGGCCTCGACCTCCTCCACTGGTGGTTCAGGCAGTGTGACATCCACTGGAAGCTCTGGAGCAGGAAGCTCAGCTGGCAGCTCTTCTGGTGGAGGGATTTCAACAGCAGAAGTGTGCACAGTGTCCTCCAGCAACAGACCCTCCTCCTCAAAGCCTGGAAACACAAAGACAGGGAGGAACTCAGCTCAATCACTGATGGTCTCCTTGGCTGGAAACTGGCAGCTTTATTTAAGAGCACACAGAACCATCAAACAAGCCATCTAAACTATTTGAAACATAAAACAGCTGTAAGGTTTTCATGTTTTGTGTCCATGCTTTGATGCAGTGTCACCTCTAAAATCTCTTGTAGCCTGTAACAGGGTCATTAGCAAGTAAGAGAAGAGGTCGATATGGAAAGAAAAGCACTACAGGTGGATAAACTGCATGTATTTATGTATGCTCCTAAATGTGAATAAGTACTCACTGCCTGCTTCAGGTGCACTGGTGGTCAGGACAGGAGCTGGAGACACAACTGCACTCTCCTCCAGAACAATGACATCGTCTTCTTCTGTCGCCAGTGTGTCGGTTTCGGTGGGCACAGGAAGAACGTCATCTTTGTTGACATCTTCAGTGTCCTCCTCTGGGATCACAACCTCTGGTGTCCCATCAGTAGGCTCAATCTGCATTTAAACAGGCTTTGTTATCCAAACCTTTCACCACTTGATTGTGCCATGAAGTAAGCGCTTTGATTGGCTAGCTGTTTGGGCTTTGTAGGTTAGGCAGGTAGGAGCTCCTGCTGCTTTCCATCTTTACATTAAGGTTATCAAAATACTGAAACTGTAAATGTTTTTGTGGCATGGTGCAAGCTTCCTTCTGCTTTTATCAGCACAAAGAAAGATTGAAAAACACAGCAACTGAATCTAAATCGTGGCTCCAAAGTACTTTGAAGGCACGGTTCTCTTGCCAGTAAGTCATTTACTTATTAGAAGTTTTCCAAACTCTTCCAGTTCATATAACGAGGCAAATTAATCACAAAGTGAGGGGGGTATAAAGCAAACAAGCAGAGACAAACTTTGATTACTGTCATTGGTCACAGTCGACCACAAGACAGAACAAAAAAAGACAGCATTTAGCTGGTATTACTTGTCTAAGTAAACTTATATATGCTGTCTCTTGTCTTTACTCCCAGTGCTGTGGTGCCGCACTGGAGCCTCTGCCTCAAAATAGCAGTGGATTATTATAGCAAGAGCCAAACTAATCCTCAAAGCCTCACTTGATCCTCGCTGTTGAGCTCATCCTCTACCTGCACTGGTGGGGTCTGGATAACATCACCAGGCAGTTATCGCAATATCAGTCATACTACAACTGTCATTTTTCTTAAACAAAAGTCATTTATCAACTTAACAGAGCTCAATACAGCTGTATAGCCTGGAAGGAGATTGTTGTCATGATACTTGTGGAGGTAACTTGTTACTCACCGCGGCTCCGTCTGCAGTGTTGACAGACTCTGGGACCTCAGACACTGTGGAACCAGTGGAGAAACAAATATTAATACGAACTGACACAAAAACGGCAACTGTGCCAAATACTCGTAGCTAAAATAATCACGCCTGCAGGAGTCTGCAGAATCTTTTAAACTGTGAGCAGTTCAGCACAGCCTTCATTTTGACAGCGTTACCTTCAGGGGTAAATATCTACAAATCAGTGCTACAATCTGGAGTGAATATCAGCCACTGAGGGCCAAGGCTATTACTGCATCACCCTCCAAGCAGAAAAACAAAGCCATGCTGTGCCTTTAAGTTCCTCACCAACACATGTCAGCCATATGAGAGTGTTTAGCCATCATTTCACATGTCCAAGAATATAATGAATGTGAGCATCAGACGACGTTCCTCTCCAGGGGAGATCGCTAACACGGCAAACTAATGACATACATTCTTTCAAAAACACGAGCAGGGAGAAATCTCGCAGGAGGAGGAGATGCTGTAGACATTATCACATCCTTCAATTTCCTCACATTTCTGGACAAAGGCCACAGAAGGAGGAGGTAGCTAACCTACTTACTGACTGGCTAAATCTAACAGAAGCAGTGGTTTAAAGTGCATATGTAAAAAATATAAAGCCATTTATGGCTCCAGAGGGAGCTGTGGCTGAAGACCATAAGTTTTAAAATGAAAATAATATGGCATTGTGGAGTTAGAAAGAAGTGAGTTTGACAGCCCTGTGTTGCCTGTTCCCATCTCAGCTTGAGGCTAGCAACTCGGGGCTTTGTTAGCCTGCGATAGCATTAAACACCTGAACTTCCGATCAAACATTTGGTGTTCGAGTTGTAAGCATTGTGAGTAATGTAAGGCAAAGGGTTTGACAAGGAAGAAGAAAAGAGTGGTGCAGGAATAAGTTCTGAAACACCAAGAGTTGTTAGCCTCGCTAAATTTCCAGTTCGTTCATCTTAAAGTCAATAGGTATTTTGAATGGGTCTTTGGTTAAACGACTGACATAAAGTCAGTGATAAACACAAGCTTAAGAGATTTTGATATTTTATTCTATGACATTAAATATGTCAGTAAATACTCCTTGTATGATTTTTGAAGATTTGACAAGTCTTAAAATGAGACTATAGAGGTTGTCAGGGTCATTAAATGTCTACAGGCCAAACAATTGTCTTACAGCCAGTCTGCTTCACAGCTTTGTGTTGTTCTTGCAATCTTTGAGATATTGGGTTATAATGTGTGTGTAGTTTAGTGTTTGTGACATTAAAGTTGTGCAGCTGTGGTGTAGTTTGTTTGGCCTAATGTTAGCTTTACGTCTAGCGATTACATTCACTCTTCAAAATCCATATTAGTAATGTGCATTTGTAAACATTGTCTTATTAAAATAAAACTTGGAAATAACATCCAGGTGCCCCACAAAAGTTTGTAACCCAAGTGACACTCTGCATGTATAAAATGATGTCTTTAGTTCTGCAGCATCAAGTTGTGTTGTTTTTAAAGAAATGCTGTCTATAACAAGTCTGTTAATAATGTCACAGGATGCACCATGCTTAATAGGTAAATTACACACTTTAGAGTTTCACTGTGTGTGAGCAAAAATAAAGGACAAAAGCAAAGCAAACAAAAAAACAAAGAGCTCAGGTTTCAAAATCCTGTTTGCTCAGTTCCATTTTGCAGACCATTAAATGACAAGGATTTAGCACAGAATAAATACACAGCTCCTATAACTGATGACTCTGTTATTTGTTCAGAAAAACTGGCCCACTTTTGAGCTGAAACTTCTTTTACATATGTCTCTGTCGCCTTCAACAGAAAGAGTGGACAAATAAGAAACAGATGAGACTATTAAAACCCTGGAATGTTTTCTCAAGTGGTGTAGCGTATGTTTTAATATCAATGCTGAGTCTACTGGGTCTCTACTTGATATGACACTTGGAGGTTTGCCCTGCACTGCATGCATTACTTCTGCCAGGGCATTACCAGTGACTTCACTGCCATGCCATTTAAATGAATAGCTATAATGGTGGCATGTGTGTTTTGTTAAAACACAGGGAATATCTTTAGGGAGCTCAGCAGTCATGCACTGGCCATCATCTTACCACTTTCCAGCTCGTCTTTCTGCAGGGCTCCGGTGTCGAAGTTTTTGACCTCGGTGATGGTGTAGATCACCGTAGGGAGCTCCATGACCTCACGGTACGAGTTCTCCACTCGGTTTGACTGCAAGGTCAGGTAGTCCAGTTGCTCATTGCTCACTCCTGCTTCATCTACCACAACTGTGACAGCATAGTCGACCACCACGCCATCCAGCCTGAGAACACAAATATGTAATAGTAATATCCAGTCCACAAATTGAAACGGGCTCAGGGCCTTGCAGTAATTCAGTATAATCATACTTTCAGTGGAATCACACTGTGATAAACACTTCCTGGCTGCTTTATGAGGTAAGCCAACAACAAAAGAATTTAATACAATGAAATACAGCACATCTGCCAATTGCTGGGTATTATTATGACGTCCAGTTGTTGTTGACATTGACATTGGTGTTGTAGGTGTTGCACAGTATTATATTGAGAGGTGTTTCACCCCATTTAGTGACAGAAATTGTAGAAGCACATTTCAAAATACTGCTAACTACAACCACAATAAACAATATAGAGAGAATAAAATATACGAAGTAAACAAACATATGAATATATTTAATAAATTATTATTTTAAATAGATTATTATTATTGTTATTGTTATTGTTGTTAGTTATATGATATTATACTTATTTCATTAAAAATCCCAATTTTAGTGGTGCATTTCCCAGTGGTGCACACACTACCTCACATTGTTTCTCAGTCAAACATTTACAACAAGAATTTTTAAAATAAGGTGTCTTGGATGTGAGAGCAGTCCTCTAAGAATATGAAAATTGCTTTAGCATCAGCGTGATTTAACGTCAAACCTGTTAAAAGAGTTGTGGTCACATTTGACTAACGACTCGTGTGATTTACTCCTGGTCTGAATGCAGGAGGCCAAAAAATGGCAGAGTCAGCACAATGATCAATATCATCATAATATACATGGAAACCTCACAAGAGACTCCAAACTCTGGAAAAAAAACATCTATCAGCCTTCATTTGACTACTGGAAGCCCTCTACTCTGACCTAGTTTGGGTTTCTGGAGGACAGCCGAGCATGTGCCGGCCCACATCAACCACATTTAGGAGGAGGTCCAGTTTTTCTCCCCTTTGGTTTCACACATACACAAAGGCAGACGGAGCTCTACTCCTGCAGCGTGCAACATTAAACACATACATTATAGTGTACAAAGTACAGCCATTGCATCTAAAATCTTCTTGAATTTTACTTGTAGTACACACTGTAGCTGATATGTGCATTAAGTTAAGAACTGTGATCAAGTAAAATTTTAAGGTAGTTGTATTTTACTTTATTAGCCTTTTCTGCTTCTTTTGATGACTACATATTAATGACCAATATTTTACTTTTTATCCCACAACAGTTATTTGATTGCTGTAGTAACCACTTATTTTGTAAATTAAGGGTTTTATTCAAACTAATGATCAGTCAATAAAATAAATTGAATTGTTAAGATTTAACTGCCCAGTATAACCTATAAAGTAGGTCAAATTGATCCACCTTGACCAGCTACAAAATAAAGTACTCTAGAGGAGCTCATGGATGGGTTTTGTTATTTTTGGTCAAAGCCAGGCTGAGTTTTTCCCCTGTTTGCATTCTTCAAGGAAAACTGAGGTAAGCGGCTGCTGGCTGCAAACTTTCAATCAGTGTATAGATGTGAGAGCTGTGTTTTCCCAAAATGTCTAACTATTCCTTCATATAATAAAATAGAAGTCAAACATTTTTATAATTGTATAAAGCATATGGGAAAGGGAATATTTGAACTGTATGATTTCTTAACAAACAATATGAAATTTCTGCCACTAGGGGTCTCCCCATCAAAACAGTGTAAACAAAAGATGTGGTTTGATGGTGTTGTGAAGAAGCCTGGGATCTTTGGGTTAGCTTATTTCATTACTAAACAGCCACCGTTGCTGATAAAAAAAACAAACAAACTACATGACTGATTCAGGCAGAAATGTTTATGGACAAGGTAATGTGTTAAACTTTAACTTACATTACATTATTGGACTGAAACATTATTGGAGTTTTTGAGGTAATGTAAGTACACAACTCAACATAATCTATGACAAAGATATCCACATTTTTAGACATTTTAATGTAGAGAGCTAAGTAAAGTTTAAGTAAAAGACCTAAACACTTTTCCATCAGCAGGAGCACTATAGCGAGAAAAACAGCCTCATCATTACCAACTAAGTTTTCTCCGTGTCTTTACTTATTACTAACTTGATTAATCTCTTTTGCTTTCTTTTACCTTCACACTCCTGACACACACACCTTTGCTCTAACTGTCCTCTGCACTTCTCTACCAGAGGCTGATTGGTGAGGTCGTAAAGCCCTGTTAATCGTCTCTATAGAGGAGCACCTGCTCACTCGATTGGACCCACCTTGATCCCACTTAACAGTTGAGTGACCCAACTAAAACCATTAACACAGGCAACTAGTGACACATCTTAACACGTGCCTATACTCACAGGTAAACAGCGTGAGATGAAGGTGACGCCACACACTCGCTCACACAGATCTAGCTGAGGAAAAGTTGACAGGGATCGGTGGACTTAAATACAAGAGAGGATGGGGAGGACTACACAAGGTCGAACTACCACAGTCTGGACTGATGACTCACCCATGAGTGTCCTTCTGAGGCCTACGGGAAGTTTGTGTGAAATTGTGTTAATGCTGCGAGTTGAGGTAGTTTTAACCATGTTGAAAGAGTACTTGTTTTCAGAGAGAGACTGACCTGAAGTCCAGCACAGACACGCTCTTAAACCCAGGCAGCCCCTCTAAAGCATCCGCTATCTGCAAGGTCAAAGATGATTGAGCATTGTTAAACAAGATTCAGCCACAGGTTTATGGGGTTACACTGAAATTGCTCGGCAAAAAAAGTGAGATTTATTGTTCCAAAACTGCTCATTTTGTTCAAGGTAGTTGAAGGTTCTTGAGTCTTTTGTGCTGTGGCCCACATCATTATCCTTGGGAGGCAAAAACTTTCACTGTGGTCCACTTTTTTTTATTAGTCTTGCTTCTATGCACTAAAAAAAAACAATACATGTACTGTTCTGTAAAGTAAATGACCCAGTTATTTCATACATCATCGAAAGGGAATAGGAAAGAGAATAGAAAAGTCTCCAAGACTGTTTGTCTCCCGGCTTGTCCTCCAACAACCCATTTTTCTACATTGACATACTTACTACCTATAAGTCCCTAGTCCTCCCCTCCACTTCCTCTACAGAGACCTAAATCTTTATAAGACACACGAGTTTGTGTGTATGCAGTGCTTATGCTTATGGGCACATATGTGAAAGTATGGAGACTTTATGTGTATAGCAGATCACCACAGATCAGTTTAGGAGAAATGACACAAAAGTGTGTGCCTATGATGGTCTTATTTGCAAAGTATGTATGTATCTGTGTTCCCTCTAACAATTGTGTGTCAGCTGATGTCCAGGGAAGGTACCAAAACGAAATTATTTATTTTCCAAAGAGCTGCAAAACTGATGGTGTTGCCTCTAAAGGTGAGTACCTGCGCATATGTCTGCATGTGCAAAAGTTTATTTATTCCCAAGACACATCATCAGCCTGTGTTTTCAACACATAGTTATTTCACCAAATGTGAACCATAAAATCTGTGTTTGAACTCCTGCCCAGCAATTTGAGTTTAACTACCGCTGCTATTAAAGTGCGTGTTATTAAAACTAACAATGCATCCATCACAGACCATAAACTTGGAGATATAGTGAGTCCGGTCTGGAGCCAAGATACAGCACTAAGGGGAGTCATAAAGAGAGACAGGCAGAGGGAGTTGAGGAAAGAGACAAACCTTTTCAGCAAGCTGCCTGCTGAGTGTTTGGTACTGGAGGCTGGTTGGATCATCAAGGTTGTCAGTGTACATCTCTCTAGTCAGGAGGATGCTGAGCTCCACCACCTGCTCCAGCACAGCCTGAGTGGGAGGCCCCACGGCAATGTCGTTGTCCAGCTGTGCCATAAGAAATAGACATTTAGTAGATGAGTTTCCACATTAGTAAAATCTGTAAACAGTCAGTGTGTGCACTTACTGGACTCTCCTCCACCTCTGGGATGGTGACAGCAGCTTCCTCCACTTCCTCTCCTTTAGCTGTGTCCTCTGTGTGTTTAAGGTCATGTGAGGAAAGAAGAAAAGAGGGACTGGTGGTTTATTTAGAGTCAATGTGAGCTTAAACCTTTGGCAAGTGCTGTGATTCCTGTTGGCTGTAGGGATTAGACTGATCTAACCACGGGTACTTTCAAAACCTCCGGCTGATGTGGCCAACAGCCAAGCTCACTCACCAAACATTCAAAACTTTCACTGACTTACTGCATAGAAAGCTAGAAACCAGGAATATGGTGTTTGCACATGAAAGCACACATGATACAAATAATGGTCTGGCACTAAAGAAATCAGTGCTCCAGCACAGTTACAGATGTGTTTGGATGCAAGCTGGATATGACAGAAGAGGAACGTGATCAAAGTCACATGATGTCCTGGAGCAAACAGTGTTGCCAGGAGTGACACTAACCTTGGTCAGGAGCCTCAGCAGCTTCTGGTGTGTCTGGTGTTGGATTGCTGTAAAACAGAAGAGATTATTATAACAATGCTAATATGACTAAACTCATTAAAAAAATGAAAGTATAAACTACACAGGCTTCAGGGGGTTGCTACACACTGTGGAAAAGAAAGATATTAAGAATAAGACTAGGCCTATTTTAGTTTCTTATTTTTAATCAACAAATCCACTAAGAATGTTGCACACTGGGATATTGCAAGCAGTTGCAAGTGTCAAGTTGTCTCAATGCGAATCTTTGGTGTAAATTGGCCTTAACATGCCAGTATCAGTGATGAATTTGCTTTGTTACTCTCTGAGACAAAGCCTGATAAAGCTGTCCTATAAATTAATTAGATCCCTAAAACTATTATGACACTTAAGCAAACATTTGTATGTATTTTTTTAAACAATAGTTTGAGGGCAAAGCTATACCAGACTGTGGCTAAACAGACAAAACTTGTCACCAGATGAATGCATCATTGTCTTCTCATGGGATTTGTTGAAAATCATAAAAAGATGAAAAAGAAACATTTGAGCATTATCTTATAAACTCAAATTAAAAGCTTGGATATTGGTATCCAACTCTAAGACACATAAATAAAACATCAAAGGAAATCAAACACAAACACACGGACATGAAACATCTGAAACATGTGTGGAGGCTGATGAGTGGGAATATGAACAGGTAAGGTTCAAGAGCCTTGACAACAGTACCTGCACATATGCTGCCAGGACCTGGTGGGCTCACTACAGACAGTGGGAAGAATTTACACGTTTACAAAAACCACATACAAAAACACATATTTAATGATGAGATTATACATTTGGAATTGAAGTGGTTCACGAACACTGGGATAAAAAAGGGAAGAGAGGAGTTAATTTCACCTTTTCACACCTGGCCGTGACATTCTCTAGAAAAAAGGAAAAAGTAAAGTTGTGAGCTACAGTATAAGCCATCTGCAGAGAAGAATGTTATATTCTTTACTGCTCACAGATCATTTTAATCAACATTATTCATGCACAAACCTTTTTAACCAGAGCCTGATGCTCCTCTGATTGGCTGAAGTAGTCGCCAATATTTTGTGCCGTTACTGTGCCCTCCTGGCATTGGCTCATCCAGCTTTGGTACTCTTCTTGCTCCGGGAGGCGATCCCAGAAGATCTTGAAAGCCTCCCATATGGTCTCCTGGCACACTGGTCAAATCAAAGAAATATACTAAATACTTAAAAAAAAATAATCCTGCATCATTGTTTTGATTTCCAATTCTGGTTGGGGCTACACATAATTTCAAGACTGACATTCAATTCTAAAGTAAAGCTAGTTTACTTGAGTTAGTTTAAAGTTAATTAAAGTAAAGTTTTTATCTTGCTAACAAATGTCACTCATTATGCTCTTTAGGGGAATAAAATAATCTATAATCAGTTCAAACAATGGCAGACCTAGATGATACTAGCTGGGAGTTCTGAGACCAAAATATATCTCTTTAGTCATGTTAACTTCATGACATAACTCCTTTTCCTGAGTCAGCCTGCTGGGCGCTGGTTCAAAGTTACTGCACAGACATATGCTCCAATCTTCTTCCCCAATCAACGCTGTCTGTGAGGCCTGAGTGGTCATCTCCAAATCCAAATCTAGCTTACATAACCAAACTTTTCACCATCAGAGAGTCACACACTGTCTCTTGGCATCAGTAACTGTGTGTTTGTCTAAGTCTAGCTACCCTGGAGTTCACTGTCAGGAGTTACATCTTGATCTCTGCCCCCTCACTAACATTACAGTGTTTCGCACGCAAAAACAGATTAAACAGTTTTTCTCTGTCTAATGTTTTTTCCCCAATTCCTTTTCACAATGCAGTTCCTTCTACATCTGTTTCCTTAAGTGGCACTTCTTGAAAAAACACACACACACAAAACAAAACATTTTCTCAAGTATTGTTATCCAACCATGCAGACTGTTTTGGTTTAAATGTGTCCAGAATTTGAGATAATAACCTTTGAGTTTTCTGCTGCTCAGTGCTGGAAAAGAAGTAATTATATAAGCTCAAGTGTTGTATAAAAGTACAACTTCATTTCTGCTTATAGTCCACTGGATTGGAGATGCTCGGGTAATTGAGATTAACATGACCCTAAGGGTAGATTTTAAAAACTATCCAGCAATTTTTTTATATATAATGTCCATCTGTTTAATATATAATGAAATAATAATAATAATAATAATGATAATAGTTTTATTATAATTCTAATTATTTTATCATTCTTATTATTATTTTGGTTATTGATCTGTGAATAGAAATTGCTCTTTGCTGCTTCAGTCCATATGATTATTTTCATGTCATGTTGAGAAATGTTTTGAGCAGTCAGATCAAAAAAGGGATTTAAAGTCGAACTTTGCCAGTATTAATTTCACAAAGACTGACAACAGGTCTTGGGGAGAGCCTCTGTATATGGGATTAAAGTTAGTTGGTTGGTCTATAGATTTTTTAATCTCCAATTGAAATGTGAAAAATATGATGAGTCTGCCTTAATGATGTCACTTGGCTCAGCATTGTCTGGGGCCTATGACGACTTTGAAAATTAAAAAAACAAAACAAAACTAGGTCCGTAAAGTTAGAAAGAAGTGATCCAAACAGGATTCTTGGCCTGCTTCTCATCTCAGTTTAGAGCGAGCAGTTCAGGGCTACACTGATCAGTACTAACATGACACTCCTAAATTTCCAATCCATCCCTTGTTTACTGAGTTGTTTAATGGGTAATAAGAGCAAGGTTTTTACAAGAAACAATACTATAGTAAAAAGAAAAAAGATCACATCTGTAGTTTTGATACTTGAACTCCAGCACGAGTGTGATAATAAGTGCAGTAATCTTTGTAGCTAATTCAAAATCCCATCACATACAAATAAAACTATCTGTATGAG
>JAQNCA010000005.1:6691185-6703866 GCA_029783725.1 Acanthurus tractus | reverse complement strand
CAAACAGGGTGGTAGGCCAAAATAATAAAATAGGATCATTTTACAGCTAAATTCTATAACTTGACAACAGCCCTCATACTGCAATGAGGCCAAACTGAAAGATTAAGCCATAAAGTGTAGACCAACATTACAACTGAAATGTCTTTATTTTACAGCCATTTCATGCAGAATTGGAAAAGTCTGTACTTTGGCGCCATCAAGTGGTTGTATCAGGGTATGACATCATAATTGACACCAGTGCAGAAGCCTCTTGTGCAATATGAAAGTTGTTTTACTTTCAATTTCCCACGTCTTGGGAATATAATATTAGCATAAGAATAAAAAGGATGTAAAAATGATCTGGGCAGCTCAGTTTGTTGTTGCCGACAGTTTGATTTTAGATTTTTTTTAAACTGAACACACTGTAAAATCAAGCTCGTATGAAGCTGCTTTTAGCTCAGTTTTCTGTAATTGCAGGCCTCTTTGAAACTGCATTGACAACTACATGCTATTCTACACAGCTAAGTTTAAAACTTAACCTGTTAACTCTTGGCTATAATTTGGGGTCTTGGGGGTGACTTGCTGCAAATATGCAGGGACTGTAACAGAGAAATAGAACTTTCTTCTTTTTTTGACTTTATGACAAAGGGATTTTTAAAAAACAACTATTCCAGTCGTGACAAAACTATTAACAAGCCAATAATAATATGAGTTTGCTCTGCTCTCAGTCAGTTAAGTGGCTAAGCTGTCATACTCAAATCGTCTTGATTTTTTTTTAATGTGTGTGTGTTTTATTGCAGTGACAAAACTCAAACACAATTTGAGGACCCTGTCTGCCAACCTCCATGTCCTGCATGTCAGAGTCCTCCTGCTGTTCGCTCACAGCTTCCTGTGTAGACTGTCTCTGTATCACTGTGTCCCCCACAGAGACAAGTGCGTGGATGGTCGGGCTGCACCGATGAGGAACGTCACCGCTCTCCTCATCGTCACTGGAGAGTACAACTGAAATGCAAGCATGAAGACACATCAGGCCCAGTGGGAATTTTACTTTGTTACTGCTTTCAAACACAAGTACACTTCTGAGCACACACACGCACTTAACTGACACTACACGATGAAGGAGGTGTAATAGGCTTTGAGGGTGAGCAAGCACAGTAGTAATCCAGAAAAAGACACGTGGGTAGGATAAAAAGAGGGAATAGAGTAGGTACTAAGGCGCAGACACATGCAGAAAAACAAATCGTCACAACAAAAAGCAAAGGTTACCATTCAATATTTTTAAAAAAGAAGCCAGTTTATTACAAACAGCTGGCTAAAATCACTGCAGTCAATTGCATCAATCCTGCAATAAGTCCAACCTTAATGATGGTCATCATGTTTGGTTTTAGATTAAACCCTCTTAAGGAGGTGTTTATTTAACTTTTTTAATTATGGCAGAGGAAATTTAGTAATTTAGTAATTGATGGATTAGATTTGAATGGAGAAATGAACAGAAACAGCTCTCTGTTTGATGCAAACCAGTTTGACAGCACCACAAATTGCAGCTTCAAAAATGAACCATGCACAACAGCAACCTGCGCTTTTGCAGCCATGTTTCCTTTCCAAACAAGTACTGATAACTAAATGAAGCCAGACTAATGAAATTGCTCTTACGGTTTATTTTTTCACTTTCAAGTAAACCTTTCAGTACATTTCTTGGTCAAAATTTCCAAATGGCTGACTTGGATGGGTTGTTATTAAAATGCTTGCTGGTTAATGTTATGTTATTATGCAAAAAAAAAAAAAATCATGTTAGCCCATAAATGATTATCTCATATTTTTAACTCTCAAAAATGTATGTTTGTATCTGCCCCAAAAACCTCTCTCTTCAGACTTCACTGATAATGGACTCAAATGGAGTACACAGCTGCCCTCCACCTCAGAAAATGGGGTTTGGGGTGTTTGAATAATGTGCTTGTGAGTCCTGATGCATTAGTTTGAGGAAAATGTCATAATGCAGTGGACAATTTTATAATACCTGTTCTTCAGAAGGGTATCTCTAGAGCCACTTTTAGAAACAGACACCAGCAGCTGAAAGCTTTCTTTTAAAATCAGAAGCTTTCTAGGGTTTTGTTTATGTACTGATATGAGGCTTAAACAACCTGCCAAATTGCATGAAAGCTGCCTGAGCAACTGTTTCCTGTTTCCTTAGATAAATTCAACCAGAAGTTTCAGCAGTGGAAAACAAGATATTCACCATCACTCGTCCTGTGTCTGCATACTTACTGGGTTCAGGCGGTCTGGTTTTGGTTGTGTTGCCCTGGCTGGACGACAGACTTTGCCTAGGGTTACCAGGTGAGTCTCTTGCCTCCAAATTAGTCCTGATTATTGTGTTCATCACTTCTGCTGGATCATCTGTTCCCACGGTGAACTGTACAATGCTCCGGTCCAGGCTCTCCAAATCTCCGTCTTCTCCACTCTCTTCTGGACACCTAACGGCTGGTCCTCCATTTCTCCTATCTTCTCCAGTGAGGCGAAGCACACTCTCACGGTGGCGTTTGGGGATACCTGTCCCATTACACTCTGAACCTGCATCCTTTCTTTTCCTCTTCTGTTGAGAAAGCAGAGAACAGATCACCTCAACACTGTTGTAAGACAACTGCAGTACAGCAAAGTCATGTACCAAGTTCAAATGTTGGACAGGAAGACTTGAAATAAATGTTTTTAAGAGATGCCACAAGGAATACATAGCATTGTTGAGTTCACCTATTTGTAAAAATGTAGTTTTGTGCCTAATAAAGTACATCTCTGTTAAGCAAAGGCTCTGTGATGCTTTATTCAAACATGGCAGACTACTACATAAAGACCCAAAGTGCTTGCATAATGTGAGCAGATTGGTAAAGGACGCTGCAGTGGCAATGTTGTAGACCAACAATGAGTTGGCTTATATCCATGCTGTGCTATGTTAAGAAGTCATAGAAATACTGCCAAGTACTGTCATGAGTTTCTAGAAGTCACCCAAAGCTTTTGAAACATGGAAGTTTTCATGACAAGATGCATGTCTGGGCTTTTATTTTATGCCTTTTGAGGAAATTAATTTCATCTGGATAAAGTTTACTCCTTTTTGACACTGAGCTTTGAACTGTCCACTCTGATCCTGTGTTCTACTTACCGAATTGTACTCCTTGATACTTGCTGAAGAGAACTCATCACATCTCTCTGCATC
Source organism: Acanthurus tractus (assembly GCA_029783725.1). Taxonomy (NCBI): domain Eukaryota; kingdom Metazoa; phylum Chordata; class Actinopteri; order Acanthuriformes; family Acanthuridae; genus Acanthurus; species Acanthurus tractus. Next base: position 6,700,682 of record JAQNCA010000005.1, on the reverse strand, counting down.
CTCAGAAGAATCCCAGCTCACTGACAACCCACAATCTGCATGAGACCGCAATTTATTAACCTAGCATGCTAATACAATAAAAGGACCCTTGAGAGGTCAGAGGATAAAAGTAGCATGATTTTTTTCAAGCAATTAGATCAGAATCAGAATAAGTCAGTAAAGTACAATGGATGTGGAGAGCAGCAACAAATAAGCAACAATGTGACTCTGAATTTCTTCCCAATTACACACCTACAACTTCAGCATATTTGCACTCCTCTTCACTCTCCTTTCCTATTATCACCTCCTTGATGTCTTTTTCATCTTTGTCCCCTTCTTCGTTGGGATTCTGTAACCTTCTCCTGAATCGTGATCTGAGGACAGCAGAGAATTTACACTTTGTTTGATTACACTGTGCATATTGTTCTTATTTTGAGCAAGATGTAGAGTAATCATAAAATATCCCAGACTAAAGATGTATTAAAAATGCAGAAACACATGTCCAAAGTGGAAGCTTTCTGTGTGGTATTCCACACAAAATCAAAAAGTTTCCCGCAAGGAAAATTGCAGAGCCAAGGATGCATGTGGCAGAGCCAAACTCCATTAAAAGGTAATTTCTCCGTAAATGAAACAAAAATAAATAGAAGAAATTGCTCTAATAAAAAGGCTGAATATGGTTTTTGCGGATATTTTAGTTCATTATTCACAGGTCTGAGTGAAAAACCATATTGTTCTGATTTCTGAAATTTAGTTTATTTCTTGCAAAAATACCAAGACAGTGTCATATGTAATACACAGAAAATGTACTTTTCAGAAAAAAAATGACCCACTTCATGGTGTGTATTTCCCTTTCACTTGCATTCATTTATCTGTGAGGGAAACAGTATTAACACTGACAGCCCTAGAGTTGTGGAGGTTAGCATGCTGTGTGGTTCACAGCTGCTATTCCATACTGACTGGCAACATAGGTGGATAACGTCAATGTTAATCCTTTGTCTCTGAACTTTCTTTAAACACAGAAGAGGAGTTATGGAGTTATGAAGACAAAGGAGTTATGTGCCGGACTGTTTTCGTGACTACTTCTTCCTAACAACCTCCATGAGGAGCTCCAAATATCCAGGAAACAATTTCTCCTGGCAAACAAATACTCCGGCACATTCCTATCACCATGAAAACGGCTTCAATTAAACAAACAAGATTTAATGTGGTGATTATTGAGGTTCAGAGGTGGACAGAATTTTTCACAGATGGATAAAGACAAACTAGTTAATACTTCCTTGTCTTCATATTTTACACTCCAAGCTAAGCTAACTTACGTCCTTTGGCTTTATATAAATATAAAACTACAACAATATTTTATAAAAGGGTATAGCGGTAGTTTTAAAGTTCTCTTCAAAATCAGTGAGAAAGAACAAAAAAAATAATAATTTCCCAACTCCTGCAAATGGTGACTCCCTACCTGTGGGAGGGAGACGAGGAGGTCTTTCGGCTGCTTTTAGGGGTTGTACTCTTGTTTTTATCATTCGTGGTCTCCTTCTGACTGGCCCTCGAGTCCCTGCAGTTCAGAGGTTCCTCTTTGCACCGACCACTCTTCTTCCGCGTACTTGACAGCTGTCCTTGATTTCCCGAGGTGGGACTCTGTTTTATCCTTTCCATATATTCCTTGCCCTGTTTTGTCTTTAGAATATCTTTCAGGATCAGACAGGGCTTCTTCCTGCAGGATGAAAGAGAGAAATAACTGTTCACAACCTTCCCAGAGCGGCGTCTTCTCCGCGACATTGTGCCTCTTCAAGGTATCCGAACATATAGCTCATCTATAATTTGCAAGTCAGACTTTATGTATGACAGCTGATCAGGAGGGAGAGATAGCCAAGTCGACTGGTGCAGATAAGCCATGTGCGCTGTCGTGATAAGCTGGGCCTCAAGTCATGGTGTTTACAAGCAGCGTTTGCTTCAAGTTCTAGGTAGTGCAAAATTAACACTGCCCTCAAAAAATCTTGAAAATTAGTCAAGAGCGGTTTCAAGTTTGGTATAGAGAATGTCTTGAGGTACCAAGTCAGACAAAAACAAAGCAATAAACTTTGATACACAAGTATACTAAGGATGTGGGACTATAATTGTATAACAGAGATGACATTATCTCATTAAATGTCATTATCTGATACTAAAAGGCCATCATTTCTTGATCGCTGACCCACTTTTTACACATGAAGAAAAAGTCACACCACTGACTGGGACACAGGTGTCTGTACAACAAACAGAACCAGCTGCAACTCAAACAAACAGCACTAAACTCCCAAATTATGGGGTTATGTTGACAGGTGCGATGCATGCAGGACAATAAAGATATTAAAACATACAAATTCTTGAAAAACCTTTGATAAATATACTTCAGTTTCAGAAACTGGGTCAGACAATTATTTTTTAAATAAAAGTTACCTCTGACCAATTAAAATTTACCAGTACATTTATAAACTACAAAAAAGTTTATTACACTGAACACAAATGTGCAGCCAAGATCTCTGATGTCGATGTTGAAATGTTTTGAGATGTTTAAGATTGCTAACAGGCGCATTAAAAACCTGCTGCAAAGCACCTCTATAAGACTCTTAATATTTTGTGTAATTGCCCCATCTTGTGAAAGTTAAAGAAACTGCAATAAACAACAAAAGTAAGGAGCAGAAAGTCAAGAGCTTCAGGACATAAATGGCAAAAAGACAACGTAAGAAAAACTAGAAATTAGATTTTTAGGAGAGTAACAGAAAATAGAGGATGGAAATAGTAAGACAAATCAATATATATTGTGTCACTGTTCATGTTTCTGATAGCAGCATCTCTCACAAACAAAATTGCAGGTTGAATCTTATCCTCATATGTTTCATTGCTTCCCTTTTCACTCTTTACATTATGCTGAATGTTCAAACTTGTCAGCATTCATCTCCACTTCTGTCTCATGGAGATTCATCAGCGGTTCAAGTCTGTTTTCTAGTTACTGGGGGGTTCACTGTGATCTGTGTTTATGCCACTTTGCCTGTTTGCCAGATGTCCAGGGTTGGAGCTGAGTGAGCAGAATCATTAAATTGTGCTCTCTGTGGGAATTCAGTCTTGCACTTAGCTTGAGGTTTATCACCCAGACTATCCCAGCAGATAGAAAATCCCCTTCACAGCACAACTTTAGCAGTTGGGAATGTTACGGTGTCATTTAGAGACAGCTGTTCATTTAAATCTTGTGGATTTTAACTCTGACAAGGTAACTCACTAGTAGAAAATTGTATCAAAGTGTTGTGGAGATAAGAAGACTTTCTCTCTTCTATTCTTCACTAGTGCCGATATCCTTATCTCAAGTGCATCAGTCCTCTTTAACCATGTCTAACCATGTGCATTTTTTAGATTGAGATGGGAATGAGATGCATAGTGCAGTCGGGATACAATTCTGTCAGTAGTCCAAAGTCTTAGCATGGGTTGAGTAGCCACTGTGTGATGCAGAAGTGTTTATTCTCAAACTTGTCATAAATTATTTCCTCTGTGACTTGGTGGTTTTAAGATACCATCTTAAATGTCTTGTAGTTTGAGAAAAGAAGGAAAAAGTGGGGAACCAAGGCAAAAGAGGAACTAACAGAGTGCACGAGAGAAAAGCATGTTGACTGCAGCAAAGCATGAGCAAGCCTAGAAAAACAACTGACAATACAATGTAGTGCAATGTAGACAGCAAAACATATTTTTTTCGACCAATTAGTAATCAACAAGATGAGAAAATAATTGTAATGGAGGATTGCACAAAAAATTGTTGATAACAATGAAAAACTTTGAATGTTTTTTTACTTGATAGATCTAGCAAGTGACAGATAACAGAGCAAGAATAAAAGTGACAACAGGAAGTTGTCAGTGAAGAGACTGAATGTGAATGTATTTACAATCAGAAAGGAGAAAATTCACAAGTGAATTCAGTGTGCTTGCTTAGCGGTTACCTGGCCATTTCCAATGTGACCTTGGCTGTAAGGTTGTGATCAAACAGGATAGATCCATTTTTATGCAGTGAATCTCCTCTGTGTTTCGAAACAGCCAATTCCTTCCAAGAAACCTGTAAATCAGAAGGAAACAAAGTGTCTCAAGAATAATCCCAAACCGCCATGTTATCACCACAACATCTGTTCATGTGGTCAGACAAGGAGCAAATATATGGTTGTACCTGTCTTTCTAACCTCCCACTCTCAGATGAAAGACATGGCATTGGGATTCTGAATGGGCTTTCCATCTAAAATTCACAGGCTGGTTAGTTACCATGCTTTTATAATAACAGATGACATACAACAGCCAGCAACATGCAAAGTCTTCCTACGATGAGCAAATAAAGCAGATGCGTGTGCGCAAAGCCTGTTAATTTGATCCGTGTTATATCATATTGATTGTCTTTCTATGAGTTTAAAGCTTGTTGATGCAGCTATTTAGCAAAACAGCCATTAAAGCAGCATACACTGGTTAGTATACACTCCTAATGAGGAGCAGCAGTTGAAATAACAGCCAATTACTTGATTAGTCAATCAACAGATGATAAATCAGCTGGAGGTGAACCATATCATACTCTTCACGATAACACAGGCATAATTTTTTATATGATTAAAAAAAAAAATCATTGCAGGATAATGACAGTATTCCAACTTATCTGTGAATGTTCTCATTCATCCAGGTCATAGTTATTCTAGGAAAATAAATCGAAGTCAACTGGAGTCTGAAGGCAAACATATAACTGAGTCCAGTTGACTTCGATTTATTTTCCTAGAGTATTCCAACTTGTTTACATACTGGTGTCAAACATTATACACAACAAAAACCAGCATGGCTGAAAGTTGAAGAAACATTGCAACCAGCTCCATGGTGAATGAGTTAAGTTTCAAATAAAGAAGCTAAATCTTAGATTCATTTAAATGTGTTTTGGTTACAGAGGGTCAGATGTACAAACAACACTAAAATAAAATAAGAAATGCAAGAAGATTGTAAGAACAAGGCTCCTCAAACAACTCAGGAAGAAGGATCTGCTTTAGTGAGGAGAAAGTAAAAACTTCTATGAGAGAGGCTCAAAGGCTATCATAAGTATGTTTGAGAAATATTTTTTTTTACTGTCAATCATCATACCCTCTGTGAATTCAGAGATGTTGTTGTTTTAAATTAGAGCACATAGTTCAGCCAGGAAACAACTCGAGATCACAGAGAGGCTTAATGATCTGAAGGTGAATAGCACAATTTTTGATGGCAGCCATGATGTAAGCACAGTTACAGTATCTTGCAAGAATGACACACAACTGAAGCTGTGCACTTAAAGCTCACAATTTAGAATGTATGTCATCAAAACTTGAGGCTCATTTAAAAAAAAAAAAAGGATTAAACATACCAAGTTATCCTTGTCAGGGGTAAATGATAGAGTTAAGACTCTACTTCGCTCCATCACAGTCAACAGTTTGATAAGGCACAGCAAGAAAATCTGCAAGAAACACATACAAAACTTTGTGCAATAATCGGTCAAAACCTGTACTGACAATCCAAAACAGTATAACTTACATTTTAAAACGTTCAGTTATCCAAATCATAACCAAGTTGTAATTTTTTATAATGTTAAAAAGTGCCATATAAGTGCTTCAATCGAGCAATTTGACTTAATGTACGGCTTCACTTCATAGCGAAGTGTTAGTGTCGTGCTCCACAGAAGTGGCAACAGTTAAAAAAAATGCTAAAAATCATGACAATTGACAACTAGAACCAACAATGACAAATCCCTAAAAACATGAAAAATATGAACACTTAAATAGACGGAAACCTGATAATCCGATGGCTGTCAGTTGATTTACTTTGTACGTTTCTTGGGAAATTTATTACTGAATGACACTTTGTTAGTTATATTGCACAGATAACAATGCTTTATGCGGACGACCTGTATAAATAGTGACTTTAATGCACAACCCCGTCACAACTACGTGTTTTATTTTAAAGCTGCTCTTTTACACAACGGAGAAAACAACCTTATCAGCAAACGAAAGCGTTAGCAAACAGAGCTAGAAACACAAATGCAACCTTGCAGCAGATGCTAGCTAAACGTTAAGACTTCCAGCTTACCCTAGGCCAGGGTTTCACTTGTTGTTAACAGAAGATAAAGCATGTGGACGATATTAATATGAAACAATATTTTCCCAAAAACGTTTCCACAAGCACTTGAAAAGCACGACAAACACGCATGCTGATAAGTTAGTCTCTGCAACTGGACATTTCACTGCGCTCATGCAGAGACTATAACATTTTTAGCAACATCCGGTGACCACCGGAAGTGCATCATTAAAGAAAAAACAAAACACGGAGAGCACAAAGAGGGTTCAGTTTGTTCCGGGCAGCATGTAGAATATACAGAACTGGGTTGGATTTATTGGAAAGGCCTTTTTAATTAACGATGCGTTGTAATTGGTGTGGTGTGCGAAGATGGCAGAAGTAGATTCTAAAATCACGTAACAAAAAAATAATTTGCCATCCATCCCATCTTATACCAAAAAGGTACATTTTTGTGTGTGCCAGTCGGCTGTTATAAGTTTTGCACAGATATTAATAGACAGCACACAGAAATGCCAGATAAATAATCTTACTGGCTTCAATGAGACCCTTACTCCTCCCATTGCACCACCATCGAACTAAATGTGGGTTTATGATCACATGATATACCTACTAATATATTGATATTTCGTGGCTGGGTAACCAGTCAGGTAAAATAGGCAGCGGTCCTGGGCCCTTAACAATTTACAGTGGATGCAGCTCACAGTGTGTCTCTTCCTTTTTAGTAATGTGATTATTTTTAATCGTGCATGGTTTCCTGCTATCGCCACTATCAAATTTTTCATTGCGCTTGTTCTGTTTCGGCGGTAACAAGTTAAAATGTCATTACAAAGAAATCTGAAAAAACTTTTTCAAGAGTTTTAAGTAAATTCAGTCAGCCTAATAACCCTTGCCATACAAAAGTATACAAACAACACCCCTGTAGCATTGTTTTCATTTTAATTTATTGATACAGCAGCAGAAACATCAGGCCTGCTCAGCCCCTGGAGAGAGGTTGGTGAGTCAGCCTTCAAACACTGCAGTACAAAAACACAAGCCTTTCTCACAGACAACATGTTGACTTACCAGATACATTTATTAATGTAATGTCTCATTACATTCAGGTCTTATAGTTATTAGGTTTTGCAATGTTTCTGTAGTAGGTCAAAATGTCTGCTCTGAAAAAGGCCTAAATGTGAACCATTAGGACAAGCAGATGCATGCATACAGCATGAACACTGGAAAGCAGTGGGAAAACCTTTGTGTGTCCATGTGTGAACAAGTTTTGTCTCAGCAAAATTTATGTTGACCTTTGTATGAAGATGGTTCTGTATTATTGTCCTCCAATGCAAAAATACAAGGATGAAAAATTATATTATAATTATATTATATTTCCATTTAGGAGGCCACAGTTCCAGTGTCCAGCGTGATCTTTAACGTCAGGATCCACATTTCTGCACAGCTGTCTCTACAGATGACCCCGAGCTTGCTGGACCAACGACACCATCATCAGGTCCAGAGCTCAGTGTGACCGCTGCGGTGTTTCCCCTCGACCCATGTCCCGCTTTCATTCCAGCTGTGTGGAAAAGAGACACCCATGTGAGCCAGTTACACACCATTATGGATCCCACTGCTTTTCTTTGCAAGACCCACCCTGCTTTGCTCTGTTTGACTGTTCTGCTTATGACTGGACTCTGACTCTGACTTATCCTTACCCTAACCTTAACCAATCTCACTTCTCGTTCCTAAATGTAACTTACCCCTTAATGTAACTCACTTACCAGCAAAGAAAGCCAATGAGAGACAGAGTAGGGTGGGTCTTGCAAGAAAAGCAGTGGGATCCATAATAACACTTCTGAGACATGAATAGTTAGCTCCTCCATAAGCCCACAAGCACACTCTTTCCCTGCCTCTAATACCCCTAATCTCAAGGACATGCTGCATGACATAATAGTAAGACAGATTCAGAGCAATGTCAGACGGGTTAATGTACTCAAAGTGTTGACTTATCATGTTAGATTTTAGTTATTAAATAGGGAAAAAAACAATGAAAAAGTAGCATTGGGTAACATTAGGCACAGATTAACAAATGTTTGGTGTCCTCTGAAGACCAAACAGTAAGCAGAACACCATCCAAAAGTCATTCTAACTGCAGAGATCCCACACTTTAGAGGAAAGTGTTCTGCAGATACCAGCTACCAGCTAGTTTGAACTCTCAGTTTCTTCTGTTTCCTTTGCAAAAGTTATTAAAGTTGGTGTTGTTGCAATCTTACCAATAGCACTACATGGTGTAATGATGGGCTTTTCCAGTTGCTCTCCCTCAGCAATGGAGGCCCTGATTTTCCTGACCACGTAGATGCTTGCTGGGATGTGAAGCAAAAAAATAGAAGATATATTGTAATTCTTTTTTAAAGGAAAAAAACTAGAGCTTTACAGTAAAATCATGAAGATGTTTTGCATATTTTGCCTGTCGTAACATATTTGAAAAAAAGCACTTAAGCTTCACAGAATCTTTAACACATTTTCTATATTTTCTGTCTTTGTAGACTGCAGCATGTCACATGACTGTCATGTGTCCATCTTTGTCACAGTCTTCAAGCTGAGCTGTGATAGAAATCAGATTATGTAATTGAGTACATACAAAAAGGTACTTTAAAGGTAGTAATAAATTATTACTTATTTCTTATATCTTCTGTTCATAGTCTAAGAAAACAAAAATTATTTGACAACTTGAGTTTTAACAACAAGTATAACGTAGCACAATATGAAATTACTTAAAATAATTGATTTACCACAAAAATGTCTTAAGAACAGCACTCTACAAAGTGTGCTAGTATTTTAGACCATTATCTACATTTCTGCAAGGATATTCAACATCATTTTAGTTTCTGAATGTCGTAACGAAAGAAGGTTAACGTGATAGTTATGCATATGTATAGAATACATAGTTGTGGGGCGAAGAAAAACATCTTGGCGTGATCGCGTTCAACTGCAGATTTTAATATGCAAAACGACAATGAACAATTCCTACCTTTTATCAGCAGTCAGACCATGGTTGTTTCTTGGTTAAATCGACGGGTGGTGAGATGACCGCCTTTGTTACAGGTATTTGTTTCTGTCTGTGCCTTCAAATCCCGATATTACTGTTACAAAAGCAAGCCGGATGTTACATATCTACATAATACCAGGGGCGGGACTTAGAGCTCACACCTGTAATCTGATTGGCCGAGCTATTATGCAAAGAATACATAACATCAAATCGTCCCGGAGCAGCAGAAAACAGACATGCGACCCGCTCATATCGAGGAAGACCAACATTAATCAAACGGTGCAGCATCACCTACACTTCGTTCAAGTTATTACGAAGTCTTCTGACAACTGACAAAACAAATGCTAATATACCTGAGCTTTGAAGAAGACTTGATGACAGACGTAGCATCTCTGCT
>JAQNCA010000005.1:6587735-6602607 GCA_029783725.1 Acanthurus tractus | reverse complement strand
CCCCCCCCCCCCCCCCCCCCCCCCCCCCCCCCCCCCCCCCCCCCCCCCCCCCCCCCCCCCCCCCCCCCCCCCGGTAACTAAATGCGAGATAACTAGGGATTGCTGCTTTTAACTGCTCATGAGTAATACTGTGACACTGACCACCTTTGTGGAGGATGTGTTGGTTTAGATGGATCTGCAGGCTTTACATTTGAATGATTTGGTGTCTCCATAGCTATGCGTGATGTGTGTGGGCAGGTAAAGGTTTAGTGTTTTTGCTAGAGGACAAAATGCAGCGTATGCAGCCAGCAGGCCAGAGGAAAGGACAGGGCAAGAAGCTTTCAATTGCTCTCCCCAGTATCAGCATTTTACAAGAAATCCATTATTTAATTTAATGGGGTACTCGAGCACTTTAGTACTGCACTTCCATAAAGTTATGGGACATGTAAGAGACACATTTCAGTGTTTTAAATCAAAGCAGCAGAGCCCCAGATGTCTTAAATTTCAGTCCCTGGTATGGGTCAAGCACTAAAAACTCTGCATCCTACATTTCCCATAATGCAATCAAAAACATTTTTTTTGATATACTTTTCCTGCCAATTCTTTCAATCTGTCCTGCAGGCCTTTGGTTTGGTATGAATTAGTTGTCTTTGAGTTAATGCCAAGATAACCCCGATGACATCACCAGGGTTACTATTCCAGACTTTGGACGATTTCCTTCAGAGCCACAGACGGTTTTGTCAGGCAGCTTTGGAAAACCACTACATCCTCACTGTCCCACACCGGGTTGAAAGGGACTGTGTCAGACCACTTCTGTAACTTTCCTAAACTAAAAAAAAATCCAACGATTGCACCCACTTCATTCTGAATTACAGAAGTAAGAGACGGTTTGAAGTCCCCTCCAATGCCTTCTTTTTTATCCTTACATCATAACTTTTGTCACTTTCTTGTGAAATAAAAAAAGGTGTGACATTAGAGATTTTTTTGAACAACTAGGAGCTAGTTCTGCCTGAGAAACACTTGCAAAAAAACAGTAGAGAATCCCTTAAACTTAAACAAACAACATCATTTTTACAAAAAAAAGCAGCCAGCACTCCCCTAAAATAATGCCTTTTCTCTCAACTAACCCCATTTCACTCAGTTTGACTTCTTTAGGTATTAATACAACCAAAAGTTCACTTTGTGGTGCCTTTCCTCTTCTGTCCCCTTCAGGGAGCAGAACAGAAAAGCCCCACAAATATAAATACACATATATACGTGCAATCGAGCATCTACATTCACGCACCAGCACACACACACACACACAGCAGGAAATGTAGGTGTCACAAGGTCAAATTACTCCCTGCTGTTTGACACCCACCAAGCGTGACCACAAGAGTTAATCCTGCACACACTCTAATCCTCACGGCCGGTGTGTTATGTGTCTACATGTATAAGTGCGTAGGTGTGAGTGTGTGTTGAGAAATGCATCGGCCGAACAGACCATTACCTTTCGTCTCTCCCTCTCCGGGTTGAAGGTTCCCAACCATGACTGCATCTGTGCAGAAAAGATACAAAATGGAAAAAATGGAAAGGAAAGGTCAGGGCAGTTACTTTGGACAAAAACAAACCAAAATAGTTGTTTTATCATTTGAATCAGGTGATTTTTTTCTAAACGAGGGTGGCCTTGGGTTTAAAGATCTTTGCTTGCTGTGCAAAATGTCTCCACCTTCTCACCCAGCACTGCAAAACTGCCTGATTCATAGCAGAGCGCAGAGCTTGAAGGCAAAGGGGAGCACTTAAACAGTCCCCAGCATCTAACAAAGAGAGGAACTGATCAGCTTCAGTGCACACGATATGACGCAAAGAAGAACAAGAAACGGCAAAGTGTGTCGAGAAAGGGGCGAATCTTTTTTTGAAGAAGTGTTAAAGAGAAAGGGGGAAAAACTGGAGCAAACAAGGCAGATCTGCGATCTCCAGAGAGAACGTGGGAATACTTTTCACTCTTCCTCTGTCTCCTCTCTCGGGGGAATGCAGGGAAAATGTCAACAGACACGCGCAGGAACACACACATACACACATACACTCACACATGCACAAGACTGGGATTTGCAATGGTGGGATATGGGCGGGGGGGCCAGAGGAAGTCAGAGGGTTTATGTAACCCAAGACATCAGAGGCAAATCTCCGGAGAACCAGTGTGAGCTTAACACGCACCCACAAAAAGGCATCGTGAAGATGCACGCTAACAGCTCTTCCGTACTGCTATTTATTAACTCAATGTTGCCATGGTTTCTCTGCGCCGACGTGACTGTCATTGTAAATCTATGCGTGACCACAGTGTGTTTGTGCAGTGTTAGAAAAACTATGATGCCCGTTCGGTCAGAGGAAACTTCTCTTGTCCAGCTGAGCGTTATTCATCAAAATCGACAAACACTGATAACTGGTGGTGGTCGCATTGAGACTCAGCCAGGTCTCCTGTGCGTCTTATCCAGCTTTTTAACAAAAGTGAAGCATTTCAGGCAGTTACTTGTTGAGGTGTGATTCTAGAGGAAGAAGCGAGCATGAACCGATCACATCCATAAAACCAGCACACGCCACCTCATCCAGACCACTCTGTCTGCTCCGATAATGACTCATAAGCTTTCACTTCTCTCCTGTTAGAATGAGCTCACACAGTCACCTAGGATGAGTTCACGTTTCGCTAAATAATCCTTGTATAAATGATTAGAACTTGCTAAACTAATAAGAAATAGAGTTGGTTTTTTCTTCGATCCTCTCTCTCTCTCTCTCTCTCAGGGCTGGTCTCTGGAAAGCAGAGAAACTTCTCCGTCCAGCTAACATCCCACCTCTCATCGCTCAGCCAGCTCGTCTTTATCCCTTTCCCCGTTGCGCCGCCACCTACCCTGCTTTCAAAGCTTTTGAAATTCTTTTAAGTGAGACAGCCTGCAGCTGAAAAGAGATAAGGCTTGAGCTCTTCATAAATATGATAGAGAAAGCAAAACGGCAGAGAGATGGGGGAGAGAACGGCAGAAAGGAGGGGGAGATAGAGAGAGAGAGAGAGAGAGAGACAGACAGACTGAGGTGGAAAGGCAGAGAGCGGGAGTGAGAACGAGAAAGGTGGAAAGCACAGATACAGAGAGAGACAGGAGGCTGAGGGAGAGACGGGCGGACTGCTGTGAGCTGAATGAGTTATGAGATGCAGATTGCAAACCCGCTACATTCATTCATTCTCTTTATCACATTCATGATAAAGAGCTGTGTAGTCTCTTTTTCTTTCCCTTCCCTTCGGCTCCCTTGCTGTCTGTCTAAGATGTCGTCTGTCCGCAGCCCAGCTATCTCTAAATCAGTCTCACCGTCCCATTGTTCACTCTTCTACCCAAACAAAGGAAGCCAACATTCACATTGACAATTCACCGCGAGCTTGGTGCGATTCATCAAATGCAAAAGAAAAAAAAAAAAGAGAGAGAGTGAGAGTGAGGGAGAATCAGGCTGAAGCTTCATCAGGAACCCACACACACATTTTGCTCTAACACAAGCCTGCCTGCATCTCTCCTTCGGCACTACACACACATTGTGTGGTGTCGTCAGATCGGGGGAATGGCAGCTATGTGAACTTTGTGGAATGCTGCCTCTGGGCTCCCACTGCGCCCTTACGATGGAAAAACACACAGAGCATTGAGCCAACATGGAGAGGAGTCGACGCAAAGTGGTAAATCAATTAATCAACTCATTATCTAATGGCTGACTAATATTTAGACGGTAAATCGTAAAAAGAAAAAAAAAAAATTGGAGAAACATGCCAATCACATTGCCCATGGTGATGCCTTCAAATAGCTCGTTTGGCCGACCAATTTTCCAAAAACCCAATTTACAATCATATTAGACATCATTAGATGGACAGCAATAGATAGTTTAGAAAAGCAGTAAACCCTCACATTTGAGCAGCTAGAATGAAAATGAATGCTGGAGTTTTTGTTTTTTTTCTTAAAAAGTCAATGAATATAAAATAAGAATTACGCTTTTTTGTTCTTTATTGCTGTCCAATGTTATGGAAAAACACCCTGAAACACACAAAATTTTTATATGACTGGAATAATCAATAGCGTTGGAAATTATTTGACTGAAAGAGTTTTCAAAGGGCCTCACTAGGTTAATTGCAGAGATCTGGTAGTAAAAACTGAAATTCAATAAAACCATTAGACAAAAAAACAACAACTACAGGCTGGAGAAGTGTGTTGAAAGACAAAAACTAATTATTACATGACTGCGTGCTGCAAACATGTATTTCAGTTTCTAGACTTCCTGGTTTACCTTTTACCTATTTCTAGCTTTATCTCCAAATCAAGTATTTGGTTATTCACCACTTGTCTGATTGTCTGATGTATGGTGTTTTTTGCCTGTTCGGACATTCTAGAAGAGATGTCACAATGTTGCCATTTTTTTCATAATAGCTTAAACTAATAGATGGAAATAGGACCCATGTTGCAATTTATCAGGTGTTCCCTTTAAATGAAAATCAACATAGACTTGTTTTTGCATTACTGCTATTAACATGTACTGATGCATTATTGAGGATCTCTGTTGTGACCGCACTTATTAAAAACCATAAATCTGACTTTATTTTAATTCTTGGGCCACCTAAAACCTTGAAACAATTTTTCATACATGAAATTCTTATGGCAGATTTTTTTTGGACTATTTCTACAGTATTTCTCAGAAATATGAAAACACAAACAGCAACCCTGTCTGCATTCTCAGAGATGTCAGCTTTCATTACATCACTTATCTGAAAGGTCACAATGCATTTGGATTCAGCTAAATTGCTGGTCTTGGGCTGCTTGCTACTGACTGGGCACATGTTGAGCACTCACCCTCTCATTGGCCACGCAGATTATTCTGGCATAGCAGCAGATCATCAGGAAGATGAGGCTGAACAGAGGCACGTACCATCTGCAAAGCACAAACACGAGCAGGTAGTAAGAAACCTTCAAATGAGCAAAGATATTAAAACATCATTTCTGTTGTTTTGTCTGTTGTGGCTGTTTTCTATCGGCCTCCTTGTAGTTCAGGAGGAAAAACGCGTGGAACTCTTTGGGCCAAAGAAAAATGTCAAATGTAAAAAAAAAACCAAACACATAATTTAATTCTTCTAATCCACACATACAGGGTTACATATCCTAATGAAGGTTATGCCAAAATAGGTCCTTTAGCATACTAGTCGTGCAGTGTTAAAATATTAGAGTTGTCTAAACAGATTGGACCACCGACACTCAAATTATCTCTGCAAGACTGCAGTCTGAAGAAACCCGTCAGATTGGATTTGGTGTAGACTTGAACAAATGTTCTGTCTCGATGTTTCACCGGCAGTTTATAAGTTGTTTTCCTGTCTTTTTAAATAATCTTGCTGCTCTGTTTTAAATATGAAAAAAATGCTAATTTTTCTCATGTTCCTCTACACAAAGACCACCCCTCTGCTAAATTAGATTTCACATATATGTTGTTGTTTTTTTTTATGTGTAGGTAAGAGTGTTTAGCTTGTAGACACTGGGCAGCATCATTCTAAATAGCTGATGTAGGAGGACACACAGTATGCACATAGCAGCTCAGGGTGGAATAGGCCTGACTCAGCTCCTCTGGACCTGACTGCACGTAGTTACAGTGAGCGCAGAGAGAAAGAGAGAGCAGGACTGAGAACAAAATGTCGCCGAAGCCACAAGACCGGAAATGCATGACATTCCTATGCGATTAGGGGTTGACAATCGAGGGAGGCGCAGGGGAGAAAAATAACATGTCAGGTATGACTGAGCGAATGAAATAGAGCGAGACCAGCGAGGGAGACCGGGGAGGGGAGGGGGGTAGCTTTGTTGGAATTGCAGCCTTGTGTTGCGTAACCCTTTGGGAGGTGATGTAAGCTCCAAGGAGTTTCAACCTGTCCCTGTAATCATGAAACGGGCCTTTGTCTGGCTTTGATAGACAGGTTTCTGGCCAACACATCTCTGTTCAGCCTCGGTAACTCTGACCAGACGAGAGCTCGCTGTGCGACAGCCAAGTCCTCCAGAGTACCTGGCAAAGGCAGTGAGGCACTGGCCAAACGCACCTATGTGATAAACATATTGGATTGAGCAAAGGAAGAACATCAAGAGTAATTATCAGCCCTAATCATGATTCAGAGCAAAAAAACTTCGACTGACAATCAAAACAGGGACTGAATCTGCTTCTGACCCACAAATACAGACACAGATGGTTTCAAAGGAGGATGGATGGGGAATAAATGTCCAACACTGTGCCTAAAAAGTCCTTGGTGTGTGCTAAAAACTACAACTTTAGCAGCATCTTAAGAGGCAAATTTTAGGTCCTTGGCCTAATTTAACTTGGTCCACACTTGTCTTCCAAGCCTGCGGGTTGAAAAAAAAAAAAATTTCACCGATCATTATCATATTAAACTTTTTATTGGCAGGGGAATACGAGACGTTGGCCGTTTGTTTCACAGCAGGAACCAGGGAAAGTCTGCTCTACACATCATGTACCTTCACATCTTGGTGGGGAACATCGATACATGCAAAGAATATCCTCTTTTTGAACATGTGTGTGAGCGCATGTGTTGTGCGCGTCCACGCAGGTTCAATGATGCCACGGGACAATGATGAAAGCGTTTTCAGGGGGAGACCTGCGCGAGCGTCACCTCGGTGTGATTTAATAACCCGCTCTCCGGAATAAACAGCGTCCAATTACACCAGCGCACGTCCCGTTAATGATGGAGAGACGAGGTGGGGGTGGGGGAGTTGGTGGAGAGGGGAAAGGAGGGGGTGGCCTTTTTAACGATAGCGTTGGGGGGCTGCGAGGAGGAGAGAATGACGGGCGGCAGCTACAAAGTGCTCTAATTAGCATGATAATGATCTGCCATTAGAGTCCGCTGTGCTCTACAGCTGAGCACTACCCGGAGAGAGAGAGAGAGAGAGAGAGAGAGAGAGAAAACGAGAGTGGGAGACGGGAGGGAAAGAATGAGAGACGGAGAGGAGAATGAAATGGAGGCAGAGAGAGAGAGGATTTTCAGAGTGGGCAGGGGATGATAAAAAGTGAAGACAAGAATAGAGGTGAGGATGGAAAGGTGAATGGATGAGAGCAGATTGTGGGTCAGGACCAGAAAGAGCAGGAATAAGAAAGAGGCAATGGGTGATTAAAAGACGGAGAGAGGGATAAGGTCATCGTGTGAATGAAAGGAATAGCAAAAAGAGGCAGCAGCCAGTACACTGACTAGGAAAGAAGGGATAGAAAGACGGATAATCACAGAGTGGTTTTTGGAGGACAACAGTGAGCAAGGGTGGAAGCCTGAAACTGGCAGAAAGACAGATCATCACAGACGCACAGAGATTCAATCTCTGGGCCTCAGCCTGGCCTTCCCTGCAGCACGGCTCTGAAGTGAAGAATGAGGCTTGGATGAAAGGAGCTTTAATTGAAGTGCTTGGTAGGAGATGAAAGTACGGCAGGCGCCCGCTTGTGCTGGTTAGTTCTGAGCTAACGCAGCCGTCAACTTTGACCAACAAGATCTTTCTGCTGTGCAAAAGATCACGATCTACCTGTTCGACCGCTTAGACGGGGATGGGACGACCTGAGAGACAGAACGGGAGGAGGAGGAGGCACAAAGACCTGAGAGTGTGAGGTGTGTATGGTGGATCTCACCACATGCAAGAATCTAAAACTTAATCAAGCCACAGGAGCCTCATACTAGCAGCTCTGCGAGGTAGGAATTCTGACCAAAAATATATACAATTGCACCTGGGCTGCAATAACTGAGGGAATGAATGTTTTGTGTCCCTCTAAGGTTTGGACTGTTACACATTTTAAAAAATAAAAAACAAATAAGGGTCAATATCAAAGTTGATGCACAAAAAATGAATCTCAGACCAGAACAAAACAGTAAGAAACGGTTGGAGGACAAGGACCATGTGACCTGACAGACCAGGATGACAGACCGGCAAATCATTACACAATAATCCATAAATGGAACCAGTCCAAGAAACGAGGGTGAAAGTAATGACACCCAACAAGAACAAGAACCATCAATCGGAGATAATTTATTGTAATTGTTGAGACGGTATTTGAAATTGCTTGTGTCTTTCGTAATTAACGAGCACAATTCAATCAGAAGACCATTTTATTCAAATGAAAATAGCACCGCTGATTGCAACAATTAATTAATTAAACAACTTAACTTGGAGGCCCAGAAAGTGCTGTTACATTTCAGTTTGGACATTTTTATATACTCGATTGTAAAGAAGGACTTCTCACTTGATATAGCTGAACATTTAAAATATGACATTAATGAATGCGAACAAAAAAAGCATAAATATCATGGTTACTTTATAAATTTGCAGCTTGGATAAGCTGGTGCATTTAAGTTTTAAAATATCTTAAAAACATTGTTATTTTTTTATGGATTCTATGTTTTCAGTTAAAGGGGTGTGATTACATTTTCTGTGACAGCTGCACCCTCATCATTCGTGCATATGCATGGCCCAACCCTTCTTAATTTGTTTGCAGAGTGCAAAGTAATTCAGGTAAAAACATATTTATGAATCCCAGATTTGCGCATAAAATGTTCTATGGACAGTTTAAGCAAAGATATGTGGGCACACAGTGTTTGTGAATGAGGCCCCGCCATTGAAAAATCAAGAGGATTACTGTGATAAGTAGGATATGTCCTCAGCGGAGAATGAATGTCTGCAAAAGATTTCATGACAATCCTTTCAGTCAATTTTGACATATTTCGACACAGACCAAAGACATGGACAGGACTGACCAACTGATCGACTTTGCGATCCCTCGAGTGTGCCAGCTCACTAAAGGTACGCTGGTAATTCTAAGCTCTCAGTATTGGAGGTAATTTCCTCAGTTTTTCATCGCTATGTCCGACCAGGGCCCGTGGTACACACCGATGGGGACCTCTAAGAGCGGTGACTCAGCTAAGCTCGAGTGCTTCCAATTGCTGACTCAACCCCTGAAATTCTGCACCTCGGTCACAAAGCGCTGTCCTCTGCTTTTCATTCTCCTTCCTCTTTCATCCCCTTTCACAGCCTCCTCCTCTGAGCCTCCCCCGCCTCCTCTGTCCTGTCTGCGCGCTTCGCTGAACTCTGATGAAGACACACTACGGGGCGTGGGCAGAGACGAGGGCAATCTATTTCTTTCACTCTCCTCTTCTTCCCGTCCCGCTATGCCGCCCCTCTTTCCTTCTCCTGCTGAGTAATTCCCCATCTCTCTAACTGTAGCCCTTATGTCTCCCCTCCTACCTCTTCCACTTTTCACCTTCCATGCTCGCACCTCTGCTCTCCTGCGTCTTCTCCCAGGAAGCTGTCGGCAGGGTGCGAGTGTTTGAGCCTATGTGGTTTTTTTTTTTTCCTTGACGGGTGCTGCCTTGGCCTCTAATCTCTCGTCTGGTTTGATGTAATTAGAGCTAATGAAGATTCCCTGATCCTCTGAGCTGCTCGTCCCCCTGGGCCACGACAGCATGGAAAACTAGAAAGAGCCGGAGAGCAGAGGAGCACTGATAAAAGAGACACAGGCTCGTTTAGCACAGCTGAGCTATGTGTTGTTCTCCATGTGTGTGTGTGTAAGCGTTTGTCTGCGTGAGCCTGTCTGCGAGTGTGTGTGTGTGCATGCTTATTTGTTTAGAAAGATTGATTCCCTGCTGATGCTGCGAGCAGCAACGCGATTACCTTGGCTCACAGCGAAGTGTTGTCGTGTGCATGTGCGCATGCGTGTGTGTGTGTGTGTGTGATTGAGCGTCTGCGCCGGGGATTGGCAGAGCCCTTGCAGACTTAGGGCCAGTTGCAGAAAGCAGTCGACAGGCATAATCCTTCATAGCCGTCCTAAACACTTAAATACACAGTGTAGCAACTCCCCTAAATCTGACAAGGCAGAGGCAGACACAGGCACATCCATGTGTGTGCGCACACACATATACACACACACATACATAGATGCGCACACACACACACACACACACATCTTGGCCTTACACCAACAGGGAAAAAACCCTGCAGGCTCCCCTGACATGCAACCCTTCACATTTCCCCGCAGAGACAGCCCTCCTCCTTGTTCCTCCTCCCCATCTCCCCCAGTGGGGGAAGCTTTGATGCCGGCGCTGAAAGGGTCTACTTACATCCCAAATCTCCAGGCTACGTGATCGTCTGTGATCCAGCTGGGGGAAGAGAGAGAGAGAGGGAGAGAGAAAAAGAGAGCGATGAGGAGGTTACAAAGGAAAAGGGAGAGCGGAAGAGAGACTTGTGTGACTGCGGAGGGGAAAAGCTGTGCAGCTGTAGCTATTAATAAGCCGAGAGTGGAAAGAGAGAGCCGAGCCCGGAGATTAAGACTCTGTCCCAATTCTCATTCCACCGCCTCCTCTCCTCGGCCTCTTCCCCTTTTCCTCAACCCTTTGACTACCCTCCAAACAAACAATGCCTTTCCTATTCACCGCAAGAACTGGAGAGCGTGAGGGGGCGTTTTACTTTTCAAAGATGTGCTGATAATTGCCAATTTTGATCGCATAAAATCTTTTGAGGAGAGGAGCCTGTGCGGAGCTGGAATGAGGCCGATGCTGTGGCCCGCCTTGAAAGGAAAGACATTTAACAAAAAAAATATGCTGTCATTGGCTGACGAAAAAAAAAAAAAAGAAAGAAAAAACATAAATATGATGCATTAGCTGGGAGGTTGGCGGTACTCACCACCAGGCTCCCGCGGGGCCGTAGTAACCCTTCAGCAGCGGCAAAGAGGCCATGACCAGCGGCACCCCCCATGCCATCAGATGGTACAACCTGATAAAAGGCAGACATTTATTTCATTATGTGCACTAAGGCCTTGGAGCTTTGCCCCTGACCAAAAAAAGCCTTTAACTGAATCAATTCTTTTTCTTCCTTCAGTTCATCCCTTTGTTGGCACCTGCGCCAGGGTCATTTTTCAGGTGCAGACGAATGCCTGCACGGTCAGACTGCCAAATACTCATGGTAATAAAAACTGTAATTACCTTCACTGTTATGCAAAAGATGATTTGCAGAAATGTCTGCATCAAAACCACACACGGGATGCACATTTTCGCAGGGCTCGTGGCATGACAACAAAATTTAAGGACAAGCTGACAAAATAAAAAAATATATGCACATGTGATTTTTAATTTTACTGCACAAATGGTCTTTTACGGTTAAAACGCTGAGAGGCTTAAACCGGCTATAACTGAGAAATAATGGGATCAGTGCTCGTTTTTTCAGAAATTCCCTCTGCGTGTGTGTGTGTGTGTGTTTGTGTGTGTGTGTGCGTGTGTGTGTGTGTGTGTTTTTCTGCGAGACAGATGAGGTGTATGCTCCAGTGTCTTGGGCTTCAGTGTGCGCGTCAATACTTTATAGAGCGTACAGCGTCGCCCGGTCAATTGAGTGGAAGTCCTGCCCTGTCTTGTTCCAAGTGCGGTCAATCGAGCGGTGGCGACATGGCTGACACACACTCTCGAGGTGTGCAACACACACACGCATGCACACACTTTCTGACTCTTATTTTACGGGGCACACTGTTTTTCCCTTTTCTGCCCCAATCTGATTGACAGAGTGTGTGTGTGTGTGCGTGTGTGTACATGGGTGTTGGAGAAGGAGAGATGGCTGGTTCTTTGAATTAGAAAAAATAGCATGTTGGACGGAGATACAGGAAATGTATAGATCCAGAGAGAGCGTGTGTCAAACACAATAGAGAGTGTAAGAGAAAGGGAAAATTAAAGGGAGAGAGGGGTTAAAAAAAAAGAAATGGTAAAAAGCGCAGAAAAAGAAAAAGCAGTTGAGCAACTGAGCGAGTAAAAGGGCAAAAGAGAGAACAACGGAGGAAGAAAAGAAGGAAGGAGACACACGGAGAGGAAAAAAAAAAGAGAAGGAGAGAGAGAAAGCCTGTGTGGAGGTGGGAGGAGAGATACAAATGGTGAAATCAGCGCTGCCAGTCCGTAGCGTGACGACTGGTGCAAGAAGGGCTTGTCAGGAAATCAATGTCGAGAGCTCACAGACCCACAGACACACACAGAGACACACACACACACACACACACGCAAGCTGCAGCACATACCCCACTCACTCGCAGCGCTTTGAGAGGGAGATGACGAGGTCCGGAGCTGCGCGCAACATGGGCTTAATGAGGCGCAGCAGGACCGCTATGCGCTCTGCATTTCACACACCTGCACGCACACTCACATACACGTGCAGACACGCACATTCCTCGTATAGAAAACGTCTCCCAAGACTCAATCTCATTTCTCAGCGTCTCACACCGATCGCCTGAATCCGTCCTTCAGACACACATACTGTAAACATATGCACGCACGCACGCACGCACGCACGCACGCACGCACGCACACACAAACACACTTCCCATCCTTCTCTTGCATCCACTTCAATCACTCTTAGATCATCCAGCCTCCGTTCCCCATCTCCTCTGGCGATTTGTTCATTTATAAACCATCACATGTGCCATCGCTGTATGTGTGTATGTGTGTCAGAGAGAGAGAGAGAGAGAGAGAGAGAGAGAGCGAGAGGGTGGGAGGTTGGGTTCGGGGGGCTGAAGGGTAATTGTGCATGCATGCAAAGCCACATACCCGCCTGCCTAGACACATACAGCTTATCCATGCTCAGTCAAAACATGACTACCCCCCTGAAGCCCTGCCTTCAGTTCACTTTAACCCATTAAGCATTGAGTTGATTTTTTGATTTTTTGATTTTTTTTTTTTGGTGTGTGTCATGTGTGACCAGCACCACGCAAAAAATATAATCACACTCTCCTCCCACCGAGTCCCTCTGGACCCATGAGAGGCATCCAGCTGACAAGGCTCTGAAGCAAGCTGATTTTGGCCCCCTAGCTTGCCCTCTTCCCTGCGCCCATAAAGCCGTCTCCCTCTGAGTTATACCACCATTATATCGTCTGGCTTATTGCTAATCAATGCAGAGAAACTCCCATGGGGGGGGGGGGGGGCACCACCCTTTGCTGGCCCAACCTTCTAGCACACAGAAGAGTAAAGGGGAGGGGGGGGGTGTTCACACCTAAGCACATCTACAGGATGCATCCGAGAAACAACAATCGACTCGCAGAGCCGCCGCTAACTTGTTAAAGCGTTCTTTTCCGCCCACAGAGCGCATGCATTTTTTTTTTTCAGAGTATGTGTTTGTGTTACGATGCTTGGCGCGAGGCGTTTAAAATGAGAAAATATCTCACGCGCACACACACACACACACACACACACACACACACACACACACACGCACACGAGCAAATTCACACTCGCGCTGTGAAGAGTGCTCATGGGAGTTTGAGCGACAGAAACATAGAGCCACAAAGCGTGAAGATGGTAGCGCACGCTCTCTCTCACACACACACACACACGAACACACACACTTAACGGCTGACACTCACTCCCTTTTCAATTAGAGCGTCGGCTGGCTGGAACAGAAAAGGAGGAGGAGGAGGAGGAGGAGGAGGAAGTGGGGGCTGTCAATGCTCTGCGGGGAGACACATGCTCTGGCAGACCAAACACACGAACATACACACGCATAAACACACACACAGAGGGAAATGGACACAAACAACCCAAGATACATAGACATTCAAAGGAAAACAGAGGTGGACAGATGCAAAAAATGAGCAGCACATGAGGGAATTTTCTTATAGTTAAAATAATCAATTAATCGAATAGCAGACTTTAGGGTAAAACAATTTGCAGCTGTTTGGATGATTAATTAATTAATTAATTAATTAAACATTAAATTTTTTTATGTCTCCAATGAAAAGATTTACAATTTTTTTCAGTTTTCAAACACTGCACATTTGAAATTTTGGCTTATACACAGTGGTCTGAACCCGCTCCTCAACATGTTCATTCATTTCTTGCAACTTTATGTCCCGTACTCACATCTCAAATCTGTTGGTGCTTGCTTCCCTGACCAGATTGAGGTACAGGTTCAGTGTGATGAGGCAGACCCAGGCCAAGGCGCTCCAGTCTGCGGAGACACGCACACACAGAAAAACAACAAGGTCAAATTACAACACAGCTCCCCTGCCACACAAGCACGCACCTGCACCTGTGTCCAAACACACACTTATGTTTGAGAGAGAGAGCGTGTGCGTGCGTGCGTGTGTGTGTGCGTGCGTGCGTGTGCGTGTGTGTGTGTGCGTGTGTGCGTGTGTGTGCGTGTGTGCGTGTGTGTGCATGTGTGCGTGTGTGTGCATGTGTGCGTGTGTGTGCGTGTGTGTGTGTGTGCCTGTGTGTTCCACTTTTTGATAAATGAAGGCATATTCTGCAGTAATATGAGGGAAACCTGTGGCTTAGGGTGATGGATGAGAGGGGCGAGCGCAGAGAGCGATAATGATGAACTGTGGAACAGCGGAGGGAGATAAAGGCAGGAGTGAAGAGAGAGAGAGAGAGGAAGAAAAGAGGAGGAGGAGGAGAGTGAGGATCCAGAGTGGTGGGGGTGGCGAAGTGGAGCGGACTAGAGCGAGTGTCAAGAAACTGAAAAGGAAAGAAAAAATGAAGAAAGGAAAAGGAAGGCAAAGTCAGCAGAGGGAAAAAAAGAATGTATTTTACAGAGACAAGAGAGGCTGGAAAGCTCGCTTCCCTTTTCTGCCCTCATTTTCAGCCATTTTCCCTGAGAGAGTGTGTGTGTGTGTATGTGTGTGTGTGTGTGTGTGTGTGTGTGTGTGTTTGTGTGGATGTGTGTACGTTTCTGTTGACAAGACAGGCAGGGTTGGTCGTCACATTGATGGATTTTCTGAGCCGCATACTCAGCTTACTCAGTTTCACACAACCCCCCCAACACACACACGCGCACACATACACACACACACACACACACACACACACACACACACACACACACACACACACACACACACACAC
>JAQNCA010000005.1:6564749-6582572 GCA_029783725.1 Acanthurus tractus | reverse complement strand
GTGTGTGTGTGTGTGTGTGTGTGTGTGTGTGTGCAGGCAAGTACACCGGAAGTATAATAAAAATGGGAGCACAACACAAATCAGGCAACCTCAGCACCAAGAATGTAACAATTTGCAACATACTGACACCAAAGACATTTGGTGCTCATGATATGTCACTTCTGCATGCATTTGACCCACTTAAACATGCAATAAAGCACAGAGGGCTGTTAAAATGCTTCTTAGTGAAATAAAATACGGAAAGGCAGGTGTGTTAACAGTGCTAGAACCTGACACTCTACATATTTTGTGCATTGCGAACCTTGAACGGAAACCAATGTGAGAGCTCTTCAGAGAGAAACAAGGTAAGTAATGGAATGAAGGAATGAAAAGAATCAGACATCATTGCTGTGACCTTTCACACAGAAACGCTGTACACCTGTTTGCTTGGAGCTGTCATGGCGAAAGCCTTCAATCACTTTGATAATCTGTAATCACGTCCGCAAAAACTATAGATGTGATCGAGGCAAAGTGCTACACACCTCAGCAGCTTTAGGCTAAAATATAATAAACTTACTGAAGAATGCAATTAGTAATTTTAGAACGGCTATTAATATATTAATGCATTCATTTTGCGGACAATACTGAAAATTATAAATTAAATGTGCTTAGTTAAGAGTTCTCTTAGTGATTTATTTCTTTTAGACTAGATCATTGGTCTAATTTTAAACGTCTCTTTACTTGTCAGGAAACTTTTACTTGTCGTTAGGAACATTCGGAGCAAAACCAGGGCTGTGTCTTGCAACGGCCTATATAAAAAGCAGGGACATCTATTGCCGGGAAAGATAATGAATGCAATGGTTTTTATTAAATGTATCAGAGTAGATTTTAGATTTTATGTAGTAGTTTCTTTTTGCAGACTCGAAAGCTTCCTGCATTCACTTCACAGACAGAAACTATTTAATTCACCAAGACAGACAGACTACTGCCATTTTTTCCTCTGAGGCCTTTAACCAGTTTATTACTGTTTTAATTACATTTGAATGATGGCTCCCAACATGGAACTGCAGGAGTGTTAAAAGACTCGGACTCTGCACTTTATTACAAATTGTTTCATAAATAGTGAATGAGAGATCTTAATTATGCTATTTTTGGGATGGACTTTCCTCCCCATGATATACATGTCCCACAAAATGTCTGTATCATGGTTATCATGGGGAAATACATAATCATAAGCTGCCCTCTAAAGTGTATCCCTTTAATATACCAAAAAAGGACACCAAAAGGGGCATTAACTCAAAGTCAAGACAGCCTGTTTTATTAAAAAAAGATATGACTGTTCACCTCCAAAGAACACTGTAACTAGGTCTGCAACTTACTATCACAGTTGCACTAATTATTTTCTTAATCAGTAATTTGTCCATAAAATGTCCAAAAACCAGAAAATAAATGGCAATGACCATTTCCAAAAGCCCTGTGCGATGTCATAAAACTGACTGTCTTGTTTAAGTGTCACTTCAAAACCTCAAGATGTGTAGTTTACTATCACACATGACAAATTAAGAGGGTGGAACTGGGAATTGTTTTGTATTTTTGCATGAAAAATGATTATAATATTTAGTCCACCAAAATATTACTAGATATTTTTTTGTTGATGATGTTATCAAATTGTGTAATCAAATCTTTCAGCTGTTATCATATTCTTTTAAACTACAATTCATTAAACAGTCTGCTATGACACAATTCATTAAGGTCCATTAACGTAATGCCATTGAATGGAACGGAAAACTCTGAGCAAAATCCCATATATTACAAGCAGTCCTAACCAGGACAATATTTAATTAATTTTGTCCAGATTTTGTGAAACAAACTTAAACTGGTATAGCTGCTTTGGTATTTGGGTTACTTAGACAATGCACAGGTCACTGTGATTGATTGTTTGCAATTATGAGTGATTGCTCATTGGCAAAGGAGAGATTTTTGCTCAAGGCAAGACAGC
The DNA here is from genome assembly GCA_029783725.1 of Acanthurus tractus. Taxonomy (NCBI): domain Eukaryota; kingdom Metazoa; phylum Chordata; class Actinopteri; order Acanthuriformes; family Acanthuridae; genus Acanthurus; species Acanthurus tractus. The sequence continues at coordinate 6,580,594 of JAQNCA010000005.1, read as the reverse complement.
ATTACTGCAGCATTCTCCCCGAGATCGTGACACCGAGAGCGCGGATGATAACCTGAAGCTTAATGCTGCTGGCACGCAAAATTACACACCTACTCTCATTAACTTTACTCAGTTTCATGAACACAATCGCTGCACCAGAAACAGCATTGCTTCTTTACCTCGCCTGTCAGTTAAGCAACAAACTAAAACTGATCTGAGCCAAGTGTTAACTAGGTGATTGTGAAGCTACAAAAACTTAGGAAAGTTTTATCATAAACTCTTAAGTCAGTCCAGCGTGTGGACCCAACACTGCCATCATCTGTAAAGTCAAAGTAATCTCACTGATCGTGAATCTCACAATGTGCAAGTCTTGTGCTTGAGAAATCACATCACAGGTGTTAATTCAACCCTGTGGTTGGTTAACAAACACCATGTTTTGTTAAAGTGCTCTCATTAGTGTGAGCAAAATAACAAGAGACAACTTACAGTCCAATGCAATCAAACAGAACAGCATTGCAAAGTGTCACAATATATCCGTCTGTTTGACGCTTTCGCTTAAGACAACTTTATAAGTGCATTCTAACTCCAAGGGAACAAGAACAAGATGTCATCACAATGTGCATCCCTGGGAAACAATGACTCTGTTGTGTGCTTGTGTAGTAAACTAACAAGTGGAGCAGTGTGGGAAAAGTTAGAGTGGTTAGAGAGGTGGGCAGCAGCATTTTTTGTGAGCTGCAGAGCTCTGGTAGTTGATAGAGGGACTTCAGCAACAAAAGAGTTGCAATAGTCAAGCAGAAGGTGACAAGCATGTGAATGAGCACCTGAGCCACCTCTCTGATGAGTCTTCTTAATATAATACAAAAGAAATCTACCAGAGAGGGTTACTGCTGCTAACCCCATGGGTCCAAACAATATCTGAACACTGAGGGCTTCACATTTGACATGTCGATAGATTGAAAAGGCTTAGCATTTACAGTGATGAAAGATGTGTTCAGATCATTTACTTAAAAAAGTAAAAATAGCAACACAATGCAAGTCCAAGAATCCAAATTTCAGCTAAGCAAAGTATATTGGCACTAAGAGAATAATACACTTAGAATACTTGAAGTTGAAGTACTCATAGTACAGCATAGTCTCTGTTACTGTTTTGTTAATATATTACTGTAGTATTCTTGTTGATGCCTTAACATGTTAGCAATCCTTTCACATTATATTAGGCAGGATATATTTCCTGTTTTACGTGCTGTCAATTGGTTTAATCTTTAGTTTAATCTTTGGAAAATGAATCTGTAAATCAGCTAAAAATCATTGCTTGTGAACACATTTAGCGGGAATAAATGACGATATTTCCCCCAGGAATGTTGTATAACCAAGGTCTAAAACAGCACACAGTAAATAAACGCACTCTAGTAATGAAATAAATGTGTTTAAAGCAACATCCCTCTACCACCGTTTTATTGTGTCACTGCTTTTGTTGTTACGTTGCTCTCCACATTTAGCTTAAAATCCAATGTGGCGAAACAGGTTCACTTATCATTTTAAGATAAACTGTAAATTTCTGCTTATCTTTATTTGTAAAATCCACACAACGAACAGACTGTCTGCACATGTGCCTGAGGCTCATATCTAAAATAACGTTGTTTGGTGACAAGCGACATTACCTCAAAAAGTAACGTCAGTATAGAAACTAAGTCTAAGTTAGCTGTTAAACACAACCCAAAACATGTTTGCCCTCCGTAGGCAAGTCAGGGAGTCCAGCAAATTTTGTGGGCTATTTAAAGACAGTTTAAGTTGCCTGCAATATAACTTTAATACTCAACATGTCTTTTAATTTAGCCAATCTGTCAAATAGCTGACAGTTACCGTTACATTTGAGGAAGCATGAAACGTGTAACGTTGGCTAACTAGCCAATTAGCTCACGAGCATAAACTGAGATTACAGTTACGTTAGTTACTTACACAACGATAGTCTTCTGAATCTGTATTAAAAAAAACGCAGCGTGTATCGTTACTCAATGACTTTGGGTTTTCACTCTCCATTTTATATCGCCACGATTTTGAGATGATTTCCTTCCAATTTGTTTTTGTTTTGCTGTAGCTTTTTCTCCACTTCCTGTTTCTACGGAGCGCACAAAGGGACAGAAATCAACCAAGACCGTCCTGCCTCAAATGTCGCTGAGGGGCCAGAGTTTTTTTTAGGACTATGACTTGTACATTTAAACTCTACACTTTAACGTTTTTGTTTCGTCGTAAGTGTTCGTATATCATTGTTGTACTTTACTTTAATGAGCATAATTAACACTTATGGGGTGGAAAAAATTCCCATCCCATATTACTACAGATGTTAGATAGATATATCTTTCACTGTTGTGTTAAAACTAAACACTCGGGTACTGTTTTTTGATTTGGTTTTAGCTTGTATTTTTTTATGTGCTTTGTTTTGTTTTTTGTTTTTTCTCCATCCCACTATCCACTCTGCAGATTTTATAGATCCTTTGGAGATGATGCACTGTTACAGATTAAACTACCTATAAAAGTATATGTGTTTCCCACATTATGCCTCAGAAATGATACTTAAAAACATTTTAATTTCTAAGCATAAATATGCTATTTTTGCTGAGGCAAGATTTTGTATGCATGAGCTTTACTTGTTATCAGTAGTTTTTTACTTTGGTATTGCAGCTTGTATTCAAGTGAAGGATCCCACCTTAAGGGTAATGATAAGATTATCTCTGGGGATATCTTTGTAAACAAGCAACCTCATTTACAGTCAAATGCACAAAGGCATCTCACCTTTGTCCTAAATGTGGACAGCAGTGGTTGCATTTCTTGTGAGCAGCCTTGATCACAGAAAAGAAAGAATTTCTCAAGGTGTGTCTCTTAAAAGATGTTTGAGAAGTATTGCTCTCGCTCTTGTAAAACTTCATCCAGAATTACTGAAGAGTTTGTTTCATGTTGTCAATTGATTAATTTATAAATGATTTTAAGTATTGAGTGGCAAATGCAAAAGGATCCTGTATTTTTGAATCATTTTTAAAAAGTCTAATATAACAGGTTATATACAACAGTTGTGTTGAAAATATTAGCATTTTGTTAACTTATATACGGCTAGATCTGACAAAAATATTCACATTAGCTTTATGCCTCCACTGTGACATGTACACTGAGAGCTGTAGTGACTTTCTGTGTCCTCTTTTTTTCTTTTTGCTTAGAAAAGGCAAATTAACATCATCAATAAGATTATTTTTTGCATGTAATCCCTTCTTTGTTGGATCTTTTTGTGTTTGTGAGCGTCAGTGTGTTTGCGACTGTGTGTGTTCCAGAGAGAGAGAGAGAGAGAGAGAGAGAATGACAATGGAAAGTGGGTGTGCTGTATTGCACCCTGTTGACCTATTGTGACACTGAAACTCCAGCTGCACCCATGTCCTTTAGTGCCCTTTTAGGCTGTCACTGTCAGTTACTCAAACAACAGTGAGGTTTGTTATTTCTTTTACCTGTAGGCGAGGTATTACATAAAACATTGCAAGCGAGTATGTTGTTGCATGTGTCTTCCTTCTAAATACATGCTTGTGAAAAATTAAAAGTAAAATAAAAAAAATAAAAAGGCAAACTTAACTGAATCTAGTGCCTGTAACTGGCATTTTCTCAGCCTGCGTTAACATATAATAATGTGTTCACTCTATGAATCAAATTAAAATTAAACAATACATTCCTTTTATACTGGTTAATTCCATAGTACAGTGGCCTGGGAAGTATCCACTTCCCACAGTCTGATTGACAATAACATCTGGCACGAATGGCTTTTGGATTTGTTCAAAAATTGTCTTATACATGTTATATCATGAATAAACCACTTCTGTTCCTCAGGCTGTTTGGCTTCCAAGTTCAGGTTAGTCAAGGTGTTGTCTCTTGAAGCTCAACTGACAGACAACATTCCTAAACCTGCAGGCAATTTTAAGTCCACCATTCCTCTTTAACATGTATTGTAATGTTGATGGTGGTTGCTAAGGAAAGCTGTGCAAATTATGATTTTTCTCATAGATCTGATTTGTCTATCATACGTTGTTCTCATTCCAAGGCTGTGAGTTAAAACGCAAATGACTCAGAGAGATCAAACTATCTAATTCTGAAACAAAACGTCTGGATGTTTTCAGGAACAGTGATTAAACATTATCTTAAAGAAAAACAACCTCTTCAACAGCATCCAACTGACAAGAGGAGAGCAACAGCTGAGAGCGACTCTTTGCAGTGTTTATGTTATCTGTGATTAGAAAGTAAAGGTGACATGTGTTATCTAAACTCAGCGGACAGAACTGGAAACTCTACTGAGAAGAGATGTGGAAAATAGTTTTTCTCTCCTGATTCTTTTATGTTTTGTCCAACATTTTCTCTGTTTGTACTCTGCACTTTCTGGATTGCTGCCCACATCTCTCCTTTTTTCAGCAATTAAAGTAAAAATGTGATGACAACTGAGTCTGATTGTCAGGCTTGCAGAAGAAAACATATTTCATTTCAGCTGTGTTTTATTGTTACACTGTCAAAAACTTTAGCATGAAAAAACAAACAGATACTCAGAGGACACTCTATACCACTCAATGTAAAACATGCTCTTTGACATAGCACTGACAACTTCAAATATGTCAGGCTCTCACTGTACTCAAACTGCACTAAATGAAGGAAAGGGATAACCAGATGCATATGAATTAGACATGTTTTCGCTGTCAAAGTAAGCCTACATTAGTTTTGTGCTCTCTGTTCTACAGTGTAAGCTCTTGTTCTTAACATAACATGTAAGCATTCATGAAATAATAACAGGAAACAATAAAGTAAGTTCTTATAAAAGTTTATTTTAGAAACAAATCTCATCAGTACAAAAATGGTGCAGGGGGTGCATTAAAAAAAAAAAAAGCATTTTCCTTTCTTGACAGATGGGCATTTCCATCAATGATCATCATAAATAAATGCCAATAACAGCAAAGCAACTCATGGAAAAGCTCATTGTTCTCTATGCAAAAATATTATAAGCTGATTCTGGTTCATTGGCCATGTAGGGCAATAGGAGATCACAGGCAGCTGGGCTATACAGTAAGCATCTGCCTCCTTCCATGCAAGCACAATTTAAAGACACAGACATGTGGGAGTTGAAGAGGCTCTGATCATACACAGACAAAATACATCTGAACACACTGACATCAGTAACATCACACAGAGGAAGCTAAATCTTTTGTCAGTATCCCCCCCTCCTGTTCAGAGGGAGCGGTTCAGACGGCAGGTCCATGTGGTTCATGCAGTCCACTTCTTCTCCGACTTGAAATTACATTTGGCTCTCAGGCAATAAATTATATATTAAATAATGCTTTAAATATGTTTCATCTGTGTTTCATAGCTGATCGCATGAGGTGTACAACACTTTGGAGTGCAAAAGGTATGAGTTTGGTGTAGAGTACACGAATGCTTTCTTCAGGATCAACACATCTTACAGTCATTACCACAGAGTAGACCAACACCATGTGGGCCTGTAAAGAGAGAAAGGAGCTGCCCTGTTCGCTACCATTCAGATGTTTGTCCACACATTTCATCAGTATTAACAGCAGCAGCAGAATAAAAAAAAAAGGCCCTTTGAGAGAAGTCAGTTCAGCCAGTCTTATAAAGAAAAAAAAAAAAAACATCTGAGCTTTCAGTTTCTGTGCCCTCCGAGCTTTTACTGACCCCATCCTCCGATACCAATCTCCTGTTTGTAGCGCTTGGTGAGGGAGTTGGCCTGCAGTGTGAGCTTGGACAGCACCCCTTGAAGCCCGGTCAGGTGGTACTGAAACTGCGTCTTCAGATCCTCGTCCTCCTCCTCCTCGTCGTCCTCCTCGGATGAAAACGATGCCGATGAGGAGGTGGATGTGGACGAGTTCATGCGGGTGATCTTCATGCTCTCTTTGCGCCTCTCATCTGCCGCAGCGCACTTCACGCCCCACTCGATGTCCCTGCGGATGGACTTGAGCAGCTGGTAGTAGCTGTACATGTCTCCTTCGTCTTCGTCCGATTTCAGGGAGCTCATCTCCCTGTCTTCCTCCAGCGGGACGTCCCGCAGCAGGCTGGGAACCATGATAGTCTGGTCCATGTTGTTAACGGCGCCGATGAAGCGGTTCATGGCGTTGAAGAGGGAGTTTTTCTGGTTGGGGCTTTCTTGGAGCTGCATCATCATCTTGGCGAAAGTTGGTTTTTTTTTTCCCTCCTCTGGAACAGAAATGAAAGCGAAGATTCGAGTTTGTCGTCTCGTTTGTTTCTCCTCTGTGACTGCCCCGCTTTAATTCCGGGCTGATCGGCTTAAAGAAGCGTCTGTTTTGTCGGAAGTGCTGCGACGGGGATTGGCTGTCCTGTAATTCAGGCAAGCTGCGCTGGCTGCTTAAGTTTTCCTCTTGACGAGCGCCTGTGCCCTTCTCGTAGTCTAATTTCCTGACGAACTGCGCGCATTTATATAAGCACAGATGCAGGTGGATTCATTTTTTTTAAGGCGGTCCCACAACCTGTTTGGCCGGTTCTTCCACTGCAGTTGTAACTGGACCCAAACGACCTGAAATAGCACAGAGCAGAGCGGAGACATTTGGCACATTTCCTAGAAGAGGAGTGGCGTTATTAGTCGGGCCTATGTCCAAACTCAGCATAAGTTCTACAGGAAATACACAACAGCTGTCGGATCAGTGATCAACACTGCCTCGTCTCAAACGTAACTTACCGTCCGATGCGCTGTTCTGCGTTTTGAACACGATGAATTATCTTCCGGTGAAACACTTGCTGATATTACATCACCACCCACATTCTGTTCCGATGAGCCAGTCAGAGAGACACACGGGGTGAGGCCTGACCGAGCCGACCGGTTTCATGAATATTCATTAACCAAGCCATCAGCCCACTGCTAGGGCTTCCGGTGCAGCCAATCAGACGACCGCATACTCTCTCGGAGGCGGGACAAGCCGATGGTTGACCAATGCAGAGGTCACTTTTCGAACAACTAGTGTATAGAAAACAGAGGCAACACGTGGTGAAGCACTGAAGCTTTTTAGTAGTTATTGATCGAATTTATAGGCTGACTTTTGAGTTTGTAACATCCAGTGGTGGAAGAAAGTATCAAGACATCAATGTAAAACTACTCCATTACAAGTCCAGCATTAAATCTAATTAAAAATGAGGAGGCTACACAAGTATTATTCGTAAAACATTTCCTGCTGTTAATGCATAGTTTAAAGCAGCATTTCATTAGCTAGTTTTAATCAAAGTTTGTTTGTTTAATTCAGACACTGTTTCTTTGTTTGAATCAGAGGTTCACAGCTCAGGGGTCGTGCTTCCCCACCAAAAGGTCACAGGTTAGAAACACATTTCTGCCATGTGATTGTTCTCTTTTTTCAAATATTTTGCTAACTTTGTTTTTTTCCCCAATAAATAGGAAAGCTAAACCTATATGTAGGTCAGATTTTATCTTCTTGGCAGCAAAAGAAAGTTGCTCTGTGTCCTCCCGCATCTATATTGTTTATTTATGTTAAGATATATTTAGATATGTCTATCTGTTTGCCCTAGAAGAGAGAAAAATCCTCTGTGTCTCATTGTTGGACCCGTTCATAGACACATGAAATCAGGTCCTAGGTAGACACTGCTTTGTTTTTATAAGGTGTCCTAAGCCCAAAAGGATATGAATCCATTAATTAACATTTTATTATATTTTAGAATGATATGTTTTTGTGTGAAATCCTACTCTGAAAAGTAACTGGTAGCTTTAGCTGTCAAAAAGAAGAATAGAAGTACAAAAGTCCCCTCTGAAAAGAGGAGGTGAAGCATAGAGCGGCACAAAGTTGAAATACTCAAGTGAAGCCTAGTTGCTGAATAAATGTACTTTGTTACTTTCCACCACTTATCACCTTTAAGGTGCATTTCCTGTTATTTCCACCTAGTTCCTAATTTTCTAGGTGCCAAATCAGTGAGGCTCCCCAAAAACATATTCTTGTTGCTAATGTTATTATATCATAATTATGATGATAAAACGGGGAATAAAAATGTCATAAAAGTACATGTTCACTCTTTACTGATTACCAGCAGTCCCCACAGATAAATAACAGATCAGGTTATTCCCCCTTTGGGTAACTTTATTCTAATCCAGTCTCAGTACTGACAAGATTTTCAGATTACACTTAAAACAAAACCATTACACCATCCAGTTTTATGTGATGACAGTGCTTGGACAGCTGATTTCCCCCTCAGCCCTCTAACTTTTGATAAATAAGGGGACTCCTGCACAGAAATAGCCCACCGTTTATAGTTCACACAGTCTGTGCAACGTGGTGGAAGTGCTCAGTCTGAAATCTGAGCTCTGGTAAACACTCCTAGTCAGACTGAAACTATAGAAACATGTTTTTCACTGGGTTACCGTCAACAAAAAGAAATCCATCTGTGTAGTGTTCAATCAAAACATGTCTGACTGATTCACATTAAAACAGATCCACATTGCATTAAGGGATAGGCTCATAGGAATTATTAAAAGGAGGGAGGGAAGGATTGGCTGGCAAAAAAAGTAATGCTGATTGATACTACGTGCCCATGAGGAGTTGTCTGTGGGCACAGCCTGTACCAGATACTGATGAATGAATCACTGTTCAAAAATTGTCGCTCAACAAGAATGGGGAGAATGCCAACATAGACGGCAAAACCTGCTGGGTTACTTTGTCTTTCTGTCTGTGTCCCATCCTACTTTCGTCTCCCTTGCTTTATCTCTTTTGTTTATACATGTGCTGGTACCAAAACTCCCTGTCCTGAAGCCAGTGGCAGATAATGTATTTATCTGATTTATTTCAGTGAAAGTAGCATTTTAGGTACTGTAAAAAAATACTATTAAAAGTAAAAATACCACATGGAAGAATTAAAAGCACAGCATTCAGATATGGACAGAACAGCCCTGTTACTGTTGTATTACAATGCTACGTTATTTCAACTGATTCATTAGCCAAAGCAGCATTTTAATGTTGTAACGGGTTGATGGAGCTAATTTTGACACTTTTTAATTGCAGTGTTGGGAAATTCAATTTTAAGAGATTTAAGTTTAATTTTTCACCATCTGGATCAAAGATGAGGAAGACTATAAATATGTCAAATAATGAAGTGAATAATAAATAGCATATACTATAGACTCAAAATACTCAAATTCTCAAGTAAAGAAGATGTGTTTACTGTAGCTACTATTTGTATACTATTAGATTTGTTTAATCTTAAGGATTTTTGGTATAAATCTCTAATGTTACTGTTCAAAGTATTAGTAGTAAACAAATGTGAAAGAAAGCACAAAATTTCCCAGAAGTATAATACCACACAAACTGGAAACAATGAAGTAAAGAGCAAGAACCACAGAGTTGTACTTAAATACATTAGTTGAGTTTATATAATCAAGTGGTATTTTCCGCCACTGCCTCGCATGAATCCCTGTTACTGTCCCACTCTATCCACATCCCCTTAATCCCAAATCTGCTTCAAAAGCAAAGCTTCACAAGCACAATCCAGTTAGGGGGAAAAAAGCAGGTCAGCAGAGTAAATGTGCACCACTGCTGAGCAGAGATCAGATAGGAACAGGAGCTCGTTTTGCTTTCTCAACAGGGCTGTCAATCAAGGCCCCACCTCACTGACTTCCTCTATTCTCCTGCGAGAGGCCCTTCCACTTGTCAGAGGACGCGCTGTGCCTGAATGCAACAATGAAACCCGGATCAGTTCGGAAGGGTTTTCTCGATTGTGTGTCATGTCAGAAGCTGAGCATCCACCGATTACGGCGGGTGTCATCATCATCCCACAAGGCTTCAAAGAGAGAGGGAGAGGGAGAGAGAGAGGGGGAGAGAGGGGGGGAGAGAGATAGGAGGAAGTGTGGAGGAGGAGGAGGGACGGGAGGTTTGGAGGGGGGCTGCAGAAACAGGCAGCTTGAGTGGGAACTCTAGTACTTGTCATCACAACTGCATGTTACTGAAAAGTGTGAGGCACAGGTGTCTCAGTTCAGCAGGGAAGCTGGAGGCGAAGCAGCAACGGCAATTACAACAACAGCAGTGACAACAACTCGCATCTCCAACAGAAGGGTGGAGAGGGACAGGCTGCTATATTGCTTTATAAGGTAGTAAATCTGGAATCTCTGAGGATGACAATAAAGATGTTTCGCGTGAGTATGTGTTTGAGTGAGGGAAATGTTTAAGTGCTCCCCTTCCGAGTTTATGAAAATAAAATTCATAAAAAAGATCATATTAGCGGTGAAGTAATAGATTTAATAAGATCTCTAACCCGATCGAATTGCCTTTTGAAAACACATTTCTTTTACACTGGGACACATGAACCTGTTAACGTTATGATTTGAGGCTGCTAATCTTCACTCAAACAAATTGTTCTCCTAATGAGCAGCACTCAGTGTAGCATTTGTGACACTAAAATGGTACAAGTCCATCCTAACAAGACCTGAGCTTTTCCCTTAAATGAAATGTAAATATATATCAACAACATTTCATGGATTCTTCTCATTTCCTGGGTATTTCCTCTAGGACGTTTTAGAAAGTAGCCTATATCTTGAAACAAGTGTCCAGTGCTCATATGATCAGTGAAATAGGTTTTTCTCGCTGTCATCCCTCCTCCAGTTTATAGTGGTCATTAAACAATGTCTTCCATTTCTGTGTTAGGAAGAGAGTTGTGTGTTTCACATGGGAATTGCGCAGCAGTGCTGTAACCTTGACCCTTCTTTAAGGTGCCTTTATTTTTTTACATTAAATCAAGCATCAAATGCACCAATGTGCATTTTAGACAGCATGCCAGTGTTGGTGAACCTAGTGAGGCACAAAGGGCCTCACACAACAGTGTCAATGCCTAGTGTTGATTATCAGATATATCATCCTCGTTATATGGTGGTTGATCTTGCACTTTTGTTCAGACAGCATGGAGCCCCAAGACCTTTCTTCACCTCTTTTGCAGAAATTTTTGATTGCTTTTCTTCTTTAATTAGCTTCTAGCTGCTGCTAGCTTCTTTGTAAACTTACCAGCCGCGGATCACACCGTCATTAAAACATCACACATCTGTCCCATCCACTCAGCACACCAGCTCATTCTTTCTACACAGACCCCGATTTGACTCGGTTACTACCTGCACTGTTGCCTCAAAGACAAACAAAGGCCAGCCATTCTGTTTTTTGTACCTTTTGTGCAGAACAGCAATGGAGAGTAACAGCGCAATATCCCTGCTTTGACTAGGCTGTGTGAAAGGTGCTACTGTAAGTGTTTGGGCACAAAATCCACATTCTTGAGCAAAAATGTATTCAGAGTTATACTGACATCATTGTGAGGCTCCAGCAGTCTGAGTGAGATAAATCAAGTGGATAGTTCCCAAACTTACTCTTGCATAGCAGCTCAATTGTTTAACACTTTTTATGGAAACACAGAGAGGAAATTCACAGTGAAAAAAAAGGCACCTGAGCATTGTTCTAAGTCACGTGAAAAATGAACGTCCTTTGAGGCATTCAAAAGGATTCACGCTAAGGTTTTGTTTGTTTCAAGTTTGGTGAAATTTGAGGAAATGAAAGCTTGATTAAATACTGGTATCTGCGAGTCTGTGCAACGGAGCCTAATTGAAATTCCATGTAAAGTCAAAGAAAATGATTTGGCCTTTAAAAGCTGGAATCAGAATTAATGCTATTCATTATTTGTTTGTTCACTTCACTATTCCAAGGCAATCCATTTCCTAAATACAAGAAGAAACAGAATCATCCAATCAACCTTTTTAACAGCGGACATAGTGATTTGCCATGGCAGAAAGATCTCAGACGTCGCATATAATGTTAGCCATGTGGCCTATGAAGTAACAGTGAGTTGCTCCACTTAAAGGAACAATATGAAAACATTCCTAGTTTTAAAAAAAATTAAACATTAACTAAAATTACCAATAGAATGTGAAGAAATTACAGATATGATGTTATTTCAAAGACGTACTGTGTTGTAAAGGTATCTACTGAATTAGCAAGCTAACCATCTAGACCTGGTCAATCCTGTCTTATCATGATACCACTTTGCATGTCAATAGTGTTTCACTATAGCATCCGGTCTAACCTCAGTCCAACAACGCTGAGGCAGTTTCATTGTTTTGTTTCTGAGCAGGTCAGAGCTGACTCCAATGTAACCTATACTCAGGTCTACCTCCCAAAGACGTGACATCACCTCAGTGCTATATTCCCATCAATCTGGCCTTTGTTGGTCTCAGAGACTCTGTTTGGTCCTGATCCAGCCATGCTTAGCCCCTTAAATGCTGTCTGGTCAGCTCCCAGCCAGTAGCCCTCACTGAGCCCCAGCTGCCTCGGGCCTAAAAACCTCGTTCTCCCAACAGTCCAAAGCTCCTGTGCTGGTGGTTTGGACACCAACACCCTCTCTGCTCTTCAAGCTCCCAGTCTGAGCAGAGTCAACTGATAGGTCAGCTAGTTTCACAGCAAACAGAGCTAACTAGCAAACAGCAGCTAAGGTTAACAGAAATTTTGGGGGGCTGCTTCAGTGATATGCTATCCCTCTGTTTGTTTGAAGTATGAATTTCGACAGGTTGCCAAGTCTTACGTTTTATTGCATATGTGAAAAAGGTGGGTAAAGCCTCTTGTGGCTCCAGAGGGATCCGTGCAAAATCTGGTAAATTGCCTCACTTGAGGTCACTCAAGTCAGCATCAATTGGAAGACTGAAGACTACAAGTCTGACAAATAAAAACATCAGGGGACATGAAGAAAAAAGTGAGTTTACCAGACCTCTGAAGACCAACCCTTTTATCTGCTTCAGTTTAGCGGCTTGAGACTACAATAACTGCTGCTAGCATAACATATCCAAATCTCTGAACTGTCGGCAGTTAAGTTGCACTGTGGGTAATATAGGCATCATGTTTTGACAAGGACGAACAATGCATGGAATAAAAAAAGATATTTCTGGGTCTACTGCATCGATGCTCTATCCTTCCCTGTGTTACAAACTATCTATCGTGACTCTCAAGATGTTATAAAAGTAAAATGTTACATTGGAGGAGAATTTAGTTCCTGAGACTATGAGCAAGTGAAATTTATTTTACACCTGTAAAAAATTATTAAATACAGTAATTTTAGATTAGCTTATGAATAAGATATGGACATAGAGAGGTCTACCTGTATGCTCACCTTTATTTAAGATAAATGGATATTTATAAAAAAGGAATAGGCCTATGTAGTTAAACTGAAGTGCATAATAACTACATCCATAAACTATATATCCACATTATTAGAAAGAAATTGAGAGGTCCATATCAGGTGCTGTTCAACATTTCCTGTTTGGACGAGTGTGTCTAAGGCAGACTGCTTCAAACCGTGCCAGCAACCTAAATTGCCCTGTTGAAGAAGACGATTTGACCAGTGGTACTGTCCGAGCAATCTCACCTGCTTAATTTATGACATTCATGAAAAACATTCAGGCTATTAAAAGGCTTTTGTCTAAAAAAAAAAAAACACATTAACACAGTCCAAAAATGAGCTAACATTAATATTTTGTATTTTAATTTAACTATAATTAGACTGGCTGCACTTGAACATGTCCGTGCGCTCTTGAGGCCGGGGTTTATGTGTGCTTGTGTGAGTAATAGCGCTTCCCCGGTGGATGCCTCCCTCTAGCCTATTACCCATTAAGTGTATTCGGGAGGCGGAGGCGAGGGGGGGAGGCAGGGCGCGGAAGCCAGCGGCACGCACGCTCCATTAGCGGACCCACTGCCGGGCCGCTCTGCCGGTAATTTGCCTTAACGAGATTGGAGCAAGCTCGGCTGGCGCGATCTCCAGCCTCTCTTATCCGTCTTCGCGCTGCCTTTCCGGCCTTGTTTCCGATGCAGCCCGCAGCAGCGCAGGGGAACAGAACAGGGGGACGGAGAGAGACGGAGAAAGACGGAGGATGTGTGTGTGTGTGGTTTCTGTCTCACACACACAAAACACACTCGCACGCACGCACGCACCCACACACACACACACGCACACACACACACACACACACACACACACACACACACACACACAAAAAAAACGCACGCGGGGCTCCTCTCGCCTTAGCTCCGTTTTGCACTGATACCCAAGCGCCATCATGTGGACGACGATGGTACTCAGTTATGTCATAAAGTAAACTACCCCCCGGAGGTTTCAGTGGATGTTCGTTTAAAAAAAAAGAAAAAAGATTCATAGATTTAGAGAATGTGATCTTTCTTTTTACTTTTGACCATACAATATTAAAAATAATGCTGTAAAAAATAATTGAAAAATAAAATCAATGAATATGGCTCAGCATTGGCTGATTAAATGAAGAGTCAGTGTGGTTCTGCTCGTTTTCCTTCAGGCAGTGACGTGTTCTCATTCTATGACAAAGCCATTGTTTTCTCAAGTAAATAATGAATATTTGTCCTGCCCTGGCGGTGTGTCATATTCTCAGTGTTTGTGTTGTATTTTGGTAAAACAAAATGACTCCCATGATTTCATACAGGCTGCAATAAAAATGCTCCTTTCTCTTCACCTTCTGTTGGCAGACACTGTCTTCTCTTCTGGTTTGTTTCTGCAATGCCTGTTTTTCAGTGGCAGCTTGTGGTCCTATGCACTATAGCATCAATCTGTCTCTCTCACAGGATAAGCTACCAAAACATCTATTTTATGTTTGTCTGTCTCTCAATCTTCTAACTACAATAAAAAACTTGTCAACTTGCCAAATTTTACCAGATGCCCAGTATCTGGTTGTGTTCCTAACTTTGAGAATGGTCTTTCAATTGTGTGAAGAGTTTAAAACTTGCACAGACTTGTTATTTGTAGCCAGTTTGTTCAAGTATTGTAGAAATTTTATTTATTTTAAACATGTACTGTTATGGATTCTGTAAGACATACAGTGCTGGGATGTGATGTTTAGGGAGTGGAGAACAAATGACCTTTACCAATCATACTAAAGTTGTACCTATGAAACAACTCACAATGAACAAGGGTTTTTTTCCCCCCCGCTGAGCAGAATGAAAACAGTGTTTATAGGAAAGCCAATGCATAGACGTCACAGCATTAGGTGCTTTGTGAACTCACAAGTCATACAGAAACCTACTAGTCAAACTCTTAATCTAAAAGTCCCATTGTTTGGCTGTAATATTGAGAATTTGACAGCATACCTGCTTTGAATTTTCTCCTCATTGTTTGCTGCTTGATTCATCTTGAAACTTAGCATTCTCACAACATGCCATCACCTTTAACCTAAACTCTCCTGACACTAAATCCTAAAGCTAAAATACTATTTGTCCGGATTAATAAGAGCAGAAAGCCATTTTTTATATTTTTCAAATGATAAACAGCTAAGATTACTTATTTATAACCCGGCTAATATATTAGCCCTTTGTAATAAAGTCTCCTAATTTTACATCAAAGGCATGAAATAAGACGGCTGGTGAGCCTCAATTTCAGATGCTCAAAGCCATTTCTGTCATAGCAAAATATACAAAAGCCAAGAAATTGTTATTCTGTATATTTATTGATAATAAGACCACTGATGGTGACTTAGTCAATAGTAGACAGCAGGGTGCAGTTCTTTTTGAGTGTCTGGTGACCCCATGTGTAAGCAGGATGGTATTACAACTTAGTATTTACAGGACAATTTCAGTTAAGGGAAGGAAAAATAAGTTTCAGAGTTTTCGAAAACATACATTCACTAAATAAATTTACAGCTTCAAAAGTAATAAGAATGAAAAGCCACAACAAAATACAGACCAAAATTGTAAACAACAGAAACCACAGAAACTGCACACACTCTCTTTCACACACACGCACCTTGTCATTCAAGGAAAAAGGACACTCGAGGCTTGGGAGAC
>JAQNCA010000005.1:6552254-6564649 GCA_029783725.1 Acanthurus tractus | reverse complement strand
CACACACACACACACACACAAAGAAAGAGATAGAAAATCACTTGGTGAAACTGTAAACTTAATGCCAACCAAACCATAATAAATATACATCTAAATTGAAACAGCTAGATGTTGCACATTACTCTCAACAAAACACCGGCCACAATTATTTTTTCAGTGCAATTTTCCTATAAACTATCAAACAAATACAGATTAACAGTACACAGTGCAGAATCAAAACTGTGACACAACGTTTATACTGGGTAGCATATTAGAATGAGAAACGTTACATCATATAAATTACATTTCCAATATATATCTACAGATGATGGTGATGATGGTAGCATGTTTATGCAATACATAGTGTACTACTGTAAATACTAAATGAACACTGCTAGAGTCCTGCCCATCTCTAATGTCCCCTTCTTTCACTGTAAAACATAGCTGGCATTATATCCCACCAGAAAGAAACAATTCATGATCCTCATGATTTGATAGGACACTGACAGGCTGAAAGTCAGGGCTTCACTGACCTCGTCATGAAAAATTTCAAGCCTGCAGAATCCGTATTTTGTTGCACCTGTCACCACACCCAACAAAGATGTCGATTTACACCTCTACATTATTGAAACAGGGCAAGAACTTTAACCAGAAGAGGTCAGAATTTTAAAATGTAACATTTTTTTCAGATTGCCAAGGTGTGTGAAGCTGTGACGGTTGGCAGGATTTTAACCTCTTTCTTGCTCTCCTCTTTATTCTTTGCTCAACTTATTACGCCACTTTTCATCTGCACTTTCATCGAATCACATCACTCATAGATCTCAGGTGTGGTGGTCTCAACAGCTAAAGACACTGTTGCCTTGAGGCTTCATTGAGAGCCTAAAAGGGACAGGTTTCACTACCATTTAAACATGGTAAATTTAGTAGTAAAATTCAATTAAATCTCTGTAATTAGTGGTTTTGCTTGGGAAAAGGAAGACAATCTGAAAATTTTATGTCAATTTTGTTTCTGTCCAAGCAAATTTTCACAATTGGCCAATAGCAGGCTGTCTTTACAGTACTGACAATAGATGTATGAATTAAACTGACCTCTAAGGGAATAGACCACCAACACTGAGGATGCTATTATAGCTAGTTAGCTTTGCTGTATCATCCACTTTTATTAAACCTCCTTTGCAGGGGTTTTAACTGTACTAAACAACAGGGATGACTTGAGACAGTTTAGAAACAGGAGTTGGTACAAGTCTGACCTCTGAATTAACTGTGTAAACTTACTCTCCCCTAAGCAACCAAGATACATTGCTTGCTTCGTAAGCATTTTCTGCTGTAACATGGTCTTCAATCTATATTAAAAGAGATTTATTTCACAACAAATGGACCTTTTCTTTACATTTACTTTGACAAATGTCTTCCCCAAAAAACATCTGAGTTGCACTTGGTATCATTTGGAGTGCATGTAGAGGCTGTAATTTAGTGCAAATTGGAGTGTTTTGAGGGAATTTCATAATTTTTATTACATGTTGTTGTGTATTTATCCCAGATTTAAGTTTCAACTGATGCTCAATTACAATTTTCATGTCCAACGGATCTCATTATCTGCAATGAGGTAAATTATCAGGAATAAAAAAAATTATTGTGCCCTATGTACAGGTTCAAATACTCTCTAAGATTTCTCCCTTTTCTCTCTTCTGCCTGTTTCCCTATTTTTCATATAAACCTAAAATATCCTCAATACATAGATTCAGTTCACAAAATGTCACAACCATAGGAATATACAATGGTGAGCGTTAGCAAAGTCAAATGCAAAACTAAACCTATCTATTAAAGTTGTACTTTCAAGCTTTAGTAATGTTATTCTGTACAAAGGTGTGCAGTGGTCCTCTGATGACAGTCGGTGAAGCATGCTGCAACCAACTGAGAAGCAGTTCAAGTTGCATTTAGTTGCCTATCTGAGACCAACACCGCTGTCAACTCCGACAACTCTGGTGTAACTGCTTGTTGTAGGTTGTAGGCTGTACTGATCCGAGATATGTGCTAATGAGCAACTTCTACATCAAGCAGCAGTGGGATGTGTGATATAGAACGTTTTGATGCAACAGCAGTGAGTCAAGGAATGGTGCTTTACAATAAGATACATTAAGATATTACATTAAGATCACAGGCAGAGAGACGGAGGGAGGTAAATTCCAATACAGACATGTGATAGTTTTTTGGGGGGAATTTACTTGTCATGTGTCAAGGCTCTTTCTTGCTTCTTCTCTTCATCTCCCTAAAAGGACACAAACACAAAGACAAAAGGATTTAATGGTGTATGAATTGAACCTGCTGCTCTTGACTGTATGGCACCTTGGGAAAATGGAACAAGCTGAAAAAACAACTTAGACATTTTGTCATCTTGGACAGTTGTTGTGGCAACAAATGTTAACAAACATTTGCCTATCTACAAATTTGGCACACATGTTTCTGTGAGCTCCCACAGCCCTGGATAACCACTCTGAAATGGTTTAGTACAAACACCAAGTGTGTGGTCCTCTGTTCTGACTTAATCTTCTGGTGTGTGTAATTTTGAAAATCCACTAGACACCAGGAATAACACTCAACACTTTTTGGTCTCTACCAACTCTACCAACATCTGGTTCTTTAGCTGCTATACTAGGTTACTTTGTTTATCTGATGTTTGGTGCTGAGCAAGTGGCATACAGGAGGTTTGACAGAGTTTTTTTTTCACTAAAAAAGAGATTGTTCTAATGAGAACAGTGAGACCGAAACAATACATAGTCGTGGCTATCAAACAAACTCTTTCCTAAAAGGTGCTGAAACACTCTGCACAAATGAGTGGAAATGCAGAGTTGGTGATAATTCTGGAGATGAGTTCTTTACTGCAAGTGACACTGTTTAAATTATACTCATGTATCAATTGTAAATAGTACATCAGCTTTAACTCTTAACATGTGGAGTTGCATGTGAGTGTGCATCTTAAAATATCTTTCACCTGCCACGTCACATCAGCTAGACCATCTCATACTGATTGGCTGTGATGATCCTGGACAGACAGCAGGCCAGCAACATTCCAATCAGCTGAAAGATACACAGAAAAGCCTTGTGGTTCATTACTTGTTTTAGATTCAAAAATATTTGGATTAACATTTCAAATCTAGATGTCATTTTCAGCAAAAACTACTGAGTTCTCAATTCTGCTGTTAAAGTTCTACTAGTATGTCCTTCCTCCCTCCAGCATCGGTACAATTATTTGTCAAGAAAAACAAGAAAAAGGGCAAGAGACTGTGCATTTCTTTAAAAAATTGAAAAATTGAGAGCATAATTTCAATTCATAGAAAGGAAATTCTTGTCTATTTCTGGCATTTTAAACAGGTTTTTGTATCATGTGATGGGCCTTTTTCACAGCAGGCATTTTGACTTGGCACAGTAGTAAAAACACAGGTCTTACTGATAGATTAACAATGTCTCTGCAATGTTCGTCTCGGTAGGTCAACATGTACAATACCAGGACCGTGAAACTAAAGCAATAAAAAGGAATTTGGTGCGTATTCACTACATTATTAATACTTTTGCTTTTGCACTGTATGTAGACTGTCTTCCACAAAAAATATTTATGAAACAGTGTCTCTTTTTTCCATTAGGTGATCCAGTAATGATTCTCTGACAGCAAACAGTGTAAAAAGGAATATAATTTGTCTGTTGATCTTTCGTGTTTAGTACTCATATCTCAATGATAAAAGGTATTATTTACTGTAATTTACTGATGCTGTACATGCCTATTATTTGCACACCGTCACCTGCGAATTTTTCAGTTCTTACCTGTGAGAAAGCAATCCCAAATGTCACTCCTGCAATAATGGCCATGTTGGTTTCCATGAATGAAGTGACCAACTCATAGCAGCCCTGAAAAACAGGGGGCAGGTTAGTTTGCAGAGGGTATAGGGGCATGTTATATGTGCAAATTAAGGGCAAGATGGATATCTGGGAGATTATCTGAGGCAGTGGTTAGTGTATGAAAGAGGAAGGTGATTTGAAAAGGTGAGTGAAGGTGCAATACGATGCAAATACAGTCACTATCTTTATAAATTTTCATAATCTACACAAAGTACCGAGCAGCAGCAGGTAGTGGTTGGAAAATACAAACTAACATACTGACCTGGTGGTAGACCTTGCTTGGGGCTAGAGTTGCATTGCGAAGGTCTTCTGTTTTGCAGTCAGAAGAGTTAAAGCAGCAGCTGGCAGGAATGCCATTGGATGGGTAATACGTACTGCCAAACCAGCTGGTGTAGTTATAGACTCCACAGCAACGCAGCTGGATTTACACCGAAAAAAGGAGTATCAAGAACAGATGAGACTTTAACTTTTAGGCTGGCATTGGTTCATTTTTTAAAAAACAAAATAAGTATGTAAAGTATGTGTAGTAAGTAAAATCCTTCTTAGCAGGTGCTGACTTCCAAATACCTATGAAGTCTTATTAAAGACATAAATCTTTCTAAAAACAGTCACAAACATATAGCTAATTTATTCAAAAATGTAAAATAATTTCTTAATACACCTGGGCACAATAACTTTTAGCAACACTAATCAAATAAGATTAAATGGCACATTGAGTGGGGACTATTCAGGCTGTGATTAATGCCGATTTGGTGCGATAAGTATTCATGGCGTGTAGGTGGGAATGTCTCAAAATAAACTTCTGTGCCCTTGGTTATTGTAATGAAAGAATATGTCATCCACATAAATAAATAAAACACACAACAAACAGCTTTCAGTGACAGTCATTGCCCCCATCTTGCCACATTTTTTATATCAAAATTTCAAACATACATGAGTTACATGATGAAGCGCTGCTGTGCTAGTCCGAAAACCTGACATACGTTTTCAAAAACACCTCAGGCCTCCACAAGCATAGCTTACTGAAGTAAGTTGCTTGTACTGTTGGTGAAAATGTAGCCAGCCAGCTAATGTTAGCTATGTTAATTTTTCATGTGTACATTAATCTTTGTTCTTGTGATATGACATTAATTTCTCTTGCAGCTGTAATATTCTGTTAGAATTTTATATAAAAAATGATAAACGAATAAAAAGATATTTAAAACCTGAAACTCTGTAGTGCAATGATTTATTTTTTTAAGAGTTTTTGAGCAGAGGGATTCTTTAACACGGACAGTTAATATCAAGCTTTGGCTACAAGTGCATGAATAAATTCCTACTATTTCAAAACAAAACAAAACAAAAAAAAGGTGATGTTATCCTTAAAAAAATGTAAACCTTTAAGATTCAGGGTTGTGCTTTGGCTTGCTGCTAATGAATTTATTAGCTGTGTGATGACTTTGTGTCATGGGGACTTACCTTGTGCTGCAAGTTGTCAACAGCGCGGCTCACCTCATCCTCAGCATTGTAGTTGAGGACTGCATCAGTGTATGTCCTGTGAAAAGTTCCCTTTATCTGCAGCACAGGCATATAATCCCAAAGGTTAACAGTGTAAAAGTGCTTTACACGGTATTGGAATCATAGATTTGTTAAATGGTGTGTCGCAAGCTGACCTCATGGCGAAACACAAATCCAGAAATCCCAGCCACTAACTCAGCAAGGAAGACGAGTGACAGAAACATGGCATACTAAGAGAAAGCAGAAAAAAGGCAGATGAGCATAGTTTGCATAAAACCCCTCTGCCTTGGATGTGTATAAATTGCCTGTGTTGCACATGCACATACAGACTCACTCACACACACACACACACACACACACACACACACACACACACACACACACACACACAAACACTCTCGTCTGACCACCATTAACTGAACAAAGTGCCCTGCAGCATTTATTGGCTTTCTGATCCCTCTCCACAGGATAGAGGTCAGCCATTATTCCCTTTATCACGTTACCTGAGGCTAATTAATCAGCATCCACAACACTCTTTTCTCCAGCTGCAACATAACACCACACCCTTCCTCCTGCAACGACTCACCAGCTTCAGCATCCATGGGCTTCCCCTGCAGGTGGCGAAGCATCCAAACAGGCCAAAAACGATGATGACAGTCCCGGTGCCAATGAGGACGTACGGGGCGTTGGTGGAGTTGTCGGCAATCAGAGAGATGTACGGGCCCAGCATCAACTTCCCCCATACTCCTACTGCCAGCAGGATGGCTCCTGTAATCTGGAGGGCGGGGTTGGAGAGACGGATGTAAAACAGAGAGCACAGGGAACAGAATGAAAGCACCGAACAGGCCTTTATCTCTGCACTTCTGCGATATCACAATAGCTGTGTTTTAGCAGCATGGTGAGGGGGAGGAGGAGAAAGAGGATCAAGGTGGAACAAGAAAGGAAAGCAATTAGAGTAAGGAGGAGGAGACGAGAGACAGAAGACATAAATTTATCTGGAGTGCGGGATAGCGATCACCTGCTTTATGAATATGCCTGCACTCACACATACACGCATACACAAAGAAAAAAAAGCGAGGAAAAGAAAGAGGACATGTCAAAGAAACTCTTTGATCCGAGGCGAGACGCTTCCTCCTGTTGCGCCTCTCTTAGCATTTCAAATGAAGGCTGCGGATGAAAGAGCGTGTTGTACGAGGCAGCTGAAGCGGCGTGTGTCTCAGCTGGGTATGTCTTGCTGGCATTGGAAAGAGAGCGGGGTGTGGAACGGCTGGTGATGATCTGACTCTAGCGAGGGCCAAGTCATCATACTATACTCCTTTCCTCCAAGAGGAGGCCGCTCTCCGTCCTGCTGCCAGGCCCTTTGGTTAGAGAGGGAGCAGTCTGTACAGAATGTCTCTGTGTGCCCTGCAGCCTCTAAGACTGATGAGAAGAAGCTCTCAGAAAAAAATTAGCCAATATGACTAAAACAGCAGTGGGAAGAATACACCAGTTGTGCTCTTGAATAAAGGTTCCAACTCCAATTCAGTGATGTCCTAAAGCCTTAATAACTTCTGTATGTCATTTTATGCAAAATGACATGCACAAGTGAATAACAACAACACATAAATGTTTTTCAGAATACAGGTACGCTGCCACATTCCCTCCTAGTATAAAGCTTAAACTACTGATAGTCTGCAGGTTAATGACTGAGTAAACAACATTTACCCTTTGCCCTGTTGACAGGGTGTGTACGTAATGATTGGGCAAAGGTTTCCCAGTCTCTGGCATACCAGTCCTTCTGACTGCTGTATTGTTCTAAACTTGGTTGCACTTTAAGTACAGTCGGCTTTAAGGAGTGCTTTTCGACCTCAACACAGTGAGAGAAGTACTACTGTAGTACTACTTCAGCAGCTGAGTATAATGGTTGAACTTAGTCATGTCTCATGCAAACATCCACGCGCTGATTTCCATATCAACACTATGACACACAAAAAATAAAAATTAAATGAAAGAGAAAGCACATACCGACACGCACTAAATGATAGCTCCTGCAGAAACAACAAGCTGAGACTATAGCCTGAGATTTTACAGTTTACTGTCATATTAGACTTAAAAACGGATTTATATTTAAAATAAAGAAATGGTAACCATTCTGTTTTTGCCAACTGTTTGTGGCTCACAGCAATATTGCTAATGTATTTGTCTCTTTTTTATTTATGGCGAAAACATGTAGCTGTGGTTTCTGTTACATAAACAAAACCTGTAAAAATGGGTATTATTGACAATTTGTGGGCGAGATGATAAATCTTCTGTGGCACGACATTTGATAAAGCAGAATCACAAAGAGAGAACTAAGAGCCACTGGATTTCCTATTTAAAATCATCTTAAGAGCTGTCTGTTGAATGTTTTTGTAATCTCTTTATCTGGATCCTCATCCCGTTTTTTCCCTATACTATTGTAGCTGGCATGTGCAGGAATAGATCAGATTTTCTATTAGCCTTCCAGTATTCTGGTTTCAAAAGGGATGCAGTTCCACAAGGTACTGACTTTCATATAATATAAACATGTATTAAATAAAACACCACATATTATAAATGTGTAAAAAATGTTCTGATACTATAGACAATAAATTAGAGAATGGAACCACTTTGAGCCACTGTGATGTCAACCACCCATTTTGAAGCCTCAAGTGTGGCATTATAGCTGTTGCCATTCTGTTTTTTGGACAGAGAAGTGACTATATTTGGAAGAGACGGTGGAGCCGGACAGGATATGCCTTGCCACCAATGACTGTGTTAAACCCTAGCAGACAACAGGCTGCTGTCACTTAAGACGGCCTCACCCTTGATTATGCACAACCGTGAGCCTTACTATGATTTAAATAAGCGACCTTTACGAGAACTCACCCTGTGTGTAGTTGTCAAAGTTGGTGAATTAGTTACAGGTGTTCAAAGGGTTTTTATACTGTACATAATTTCTGCTGTAAACCTGGGCATTTTTATATGGGGCAGTAAGACTCGCTTTTGGAACCAACCTTAAGTGGCTATTTGCCAGACTTAGGTTTTCTAACAACCATGTTAGCTTTATTTTTCAGTCCTGGCGGTTGACTTCGTGTACTAAGACCTTAAATTAAGATGAGTTTTAAAGGTAAAACATCAAAAAACTTGAGGACCACTGACCTAACACACAGAAATAGTAAAAGGACAGATACTGGGGTGTAAACAGTACACAGATGTCATGTTAAATATCATCAAATCGCAGTACCATACACTAGGCAATAGTGTCAGCCAAACTAATGTAATAAAGTGTAAAGTAAGGCTGCTGCAAATGGTTAATTTCGCTCTCATATAATCGACTAACTATTTTCTTAATTAACAGATAACTTCTTGTATTTTTAAAATGTTCAACAATTATGAACAAATTACACTGCTGAATGTTAGAACATTCCACAGGAAAGGTGACGTCTTCAAAACATCAAAACAGCAGTCCAACTCAAACATATGATGAAGAAAGGCAATAAGTCCTCACCTTTTGCCAAGTGAGAACCAGAAGATTTTTGGCTTTTTTTGCTGAAATATTAAAAAAAGGAAAACCAAAACAGCTGCTGACTCATCTTCTGATAATCAACCAATGGATTATTCGACTAATCATTACAGCTCTATTGTGAAGGATCCCTTCTTTCCAGTGTTGTCTGGCTGAAATGAAGGATACCAGGCTGATGATTTAATTAATCAGGAATGACATCTACTGTTTCTTTTAACAGTGACTATTAGAGTCAAAGCATGGGACTGTTATCAAGAGAACAGTCCTCTGTTTATATCATAAGCAGCAAAATGTCTGGTCCCCTAAGAGCCACCGTCGCATACAAAGAAAGGATCATCTTGTAGATGCTTAAGTGTTCACTTTAAAGCCCAGAGGGAAATCAAGTCCAAGGAACAGGGCCATGTCATCTAGACTTGTCTGTTGCTGAATCCCCAAACAGCTTCAGATCGCCTTTTGTCCTCCTCCTCCTCGCTGGGGCTGAGTAGTACCCCCCCCTGCATGTTTTTGTTTGAAATTCAATGCCAGGCCGGCCACCCTGGTTACAGCACAGAGTTTAAAACAGGTCACCCCTCTTCCCTTCTCCTCATCCAGCCTAATAAAGAAACAGAAGGTGCGATGGCAAAATATGCTGGTGAGGACACCACGCAGACTCCACCACCTGCTCTGCATTTAACCGTCTTGTGTGTGCGCATGCAAACCACGGCAACATGGCTATTAACACTTAAAACATTATTCGCCACGACAAGCTGATGACAGTGAAACTGAGGCAGCTCTTTCACTTCAAACTCATTTCCAGTGAATCTCTCCCCGATTCACTGGCACCGAGTTCACCCCCGGGGCTGAAGAGAGCCACCGAGCTGTAAGACTCTCCTGCACTTCAGACATCTGAAACCTGATGCTGTGGAGGTGAAGGAGCGCTAAGAGACGTCCCAATCCTGACTAAATATAAAAGTTCGTATCTGTGGCACTGGTACATGTCTGCAGCGCATGGAGAAACAGCATAGCTCTCCCTTTTTTAAGTCTTGAATGAACACAAGACACAAAGGTTGATTTCAGTTCCGTTTCTACGTTTCTTTTCTGCAATCTCGAAAGGGTTGGTTTGGGTTTTACATAAGGTCATGTGGCACTATTTTAGCTATTTTCACTTCCTCCAGCTTGGAGTGAATGCAGAGAAAGTACTTTTCAGGTCCAAGACACATTATGAAGAAATAATAATCATAATCTAATAAATCTCTTTCATGTGCTCTTCTTACCCTGCCATGGCTATATCTGGCTGCTATCAGGAATCTAATAAACGCAATTAAGCCACAGTTATGGTTAAAACTTCATTAAACTGTTTGTCAGTCAGTTGTACATTAGCTGCTAATATGTAATCTTAGCTTCATTTTGTTGCTTACATAGATGCTGGATCATATTCAAAGAATAAACCAGTAATTGAAAGGCAAACAAAGGCGTATCTAAACCAATGCAACCAAGTAGGGAAAAAGAGATACTATTTCACCTTTCAAGTTAAGCTCAAAGAAATTTCTCCCTTAAACAGATTTGCTTAGCTTGAGAGATGCTTTCTGGGTGATCCACTACCTCAAATCCTTAAGACACTTAATAATTGAAAGTGTTAATTACTGGGAAAACATGGGCAAATTCTATTCTCCGAGCTTGCTTAGTATTGTGAATACTGTTCTTAATTAATTCAAGTCCGAGCAAAGCTTTGCGACAATCCTCCAGAGGCATTGATTCAACTCTTCGGTATAATTTGAGCCTCTTGTGGTGTTGTTTTCCATAATTTTGTGGGGCGTGTCACATGATTTTGGTCCTCCATTATACAGTATGTGTTATTAATGAACAAAATATCAAGCATAGCCAGTGCAAACATCTAACCCCAAATGGGCAGTGGGTACAGGTGCATTACAAAAACAGCACACAAAGGAAAAGGAGAGGGTGTTCACGCACTGAAGCTCCACAAATGTGGTCTTCTTACAAATGATATGTGGGCGCTGATTTGTATCAAGTGATGCCTAATTGTAATTGAAAATGGTTGTTTTGGGGGTTTATTTTTGCATGTGTATATAGCCTGTTCTGTGTTTGTAAGGATTTTTGCATGAAAGAGACCTTGTAGGTCAAAACACTGCATCAATAAAATAATGACCTTTTGTGGACAAATAATTAAAAAACCCTGACAACAATTCTGACACACATTTTAGTCATTCATCAAGCAAAAATATAAAACCCCCTCTGGCTCTAGCTTTTCCTTGCCTAATGTCTTAGTAAACCAAATGTTAGGGATTTGGACTGCTGGTTAGTATATACATTCTTAGGCTTCGGAAAATTGTTATAGGAATATTTTACATTGTTTTCTACCGTAAAACAGAGGAATCGACGGCAAATTCATCGATAATTTTATAAACTGCAAGGTGCAGCCCACCTTCAATATAATGTTGTATTTAACATCACCGCACCCCTTGACTTCGAGGTCCACAAATAAACAACTGGTAGTAAGTGGTAGTATCGTGTAGCCATATTTTCTTTACATTACAACATTCAAGTGTTTCTGGAAACTCGGTTCAAGGCGCTTTGAACAGGTGATACTGGGAATCCATGACTTCTATCGGGTAACGTATCTGTATCCAAAACGTGCAAGGTCCCTTTAAGAATCTATAGCGACGACCCAAAATGTACAGTATGTGGTCAGAAAAGGGCTTTACAATGGGCCTTATCGACCGGAGTAGGCCCGTTACGTTTAAAAGACAGTTACGTCCATGAGACAGGGCTAAATCGTTGCGGTGATGTTAACATCCTCCGCCGCGCTAACTGACAACAACCATGATGCTATGTGAGCTTTGTACTCACACCACTGACGCCCAGTATCCAATTTATGTGTGCCTCCCTTAGCACAAATTAAATAACAGAAGACGACAAAAAAAAAATCATATTTCAAACGCTAAAAGCAGTGGCGTTAAGCTAGCGCTGTCGACCATTTAGCGTAAAATATATTCAAACAGCGGCATGATTTCGTCGATGATGCTGGCACTGTCCAGCCCTTCATCACGCCGATGGATTGCGATCGTTTTCTTTCTGCAGGGTTGTTATTTTTTTTTAAAAGAGAAAAAAAATATATACAGCCAAAGACCACTTACCCAAAACACGAAGGAATACACGATGAGGAGGGTTTTAAGGCAGGTGATGACCGGTTTAGTTTCCATTGTGGAGCGTACGTGAGACCCGCTGTGGTGTTAAACGGCTACAGGGGGGAAAAAGAAACCGTCTCTCTGCGAACTGTCGCGTTGCAAGCACGCGCTGATGCAGCCACACAGCGTCACTGGAGCAACGCACCGGAGCGGCCCACGTTATGAGCAGCGGGATGTTTATCTCCTTAACAAATGTTTGTCTCTGTTAATGTGTGAGAAATAAGGCTCTTGTTTAAATCACGACACGGTTTGATATTCCTGAAGGATAGGTTTTGTTAGTTCCCGTTGAATACTGACTTGGAGCTCGAAGGTGAGTC
>JAQNCA010000005.1:6537200-6550053 GCA_029783725.1 Acanthurus tractus | reverse complement strand
ATAACTAAGCTCACAGTCTATCTGCACCCTACGAAAGACTGTGTATGCTCTGAACACATAAGAGTCTACCATTTACAATCTACTCACCATCCATGAATGTGAGACATAACCTGACTCAATTTAAAGTCATCTGTTTGGTAGATAGTTCAAAACACAGGTCATGGCTCAAATGTTCATGCTCGTTTAACTTTACTACATTTGTTTGTCTCATCAGGACTAAAACTTGAAAGAAATATTAAAAACCAACAAAAAAAACACAAACACATAATCAGTCACCACATAACGCAGACATTGTGGTATTTCAAGTGTTTTCAGTCAGTAGTAAGTACATGAGCTCCTGAAGGAAATACATTGAAAGTGCTCAGACATTCAGTTCTCTAAAACAACAGGCCTTTTGCAAGAATCACAAGTATCAGCAGATTTGTTCTGAAGTGGCACAGACAAGTGGTCTGAGAAAACTTTTTGTTCAGTATCTTATTAATTTAGTTATTTATTCTATTTATATAACTTATTTAGTTATTTTATAATAACTGAGTCATAACTAAATAATTATAATAAATTAGCAATCTTAGACAAAAGTCTGTGCAAGATTATTATATTGTTCACCATCTCCTCATCATCATGGCCTCCCAATTTACTTAAAGGTTCAATTACGTGGTTTCTATGTTTTAATGGCAAATTTTCTGCCTGGTTTCAGACTTTTGAATCTGCACACTCCATCGAGTTTAGTTGACAAATTCTATAGAAAAAGAAAATAGAAACAGAGTGTGACTAGTTAACAATCTGTCTAATATTAGGTTAGCGTGTTTTGCTACAGCAACTTAAAAACTGGGAGGAGGGGATTATGCAGGTGCAAAATCCTTGGTTATTCTATCTGACAACAGGGTGTGAAGCTTCACTGTGTAATGCTAATTTTTATTTTTGTAACATTTTTTAAATAGGACCAGCCACAAATGGAGCCAAACAAGGACTCTTATATACTAATTTTAGGACTGTGGATTGTCAGAAAGATTAATCTTTTAAAAACTTGAAAGTGGAATTCATCAGGTTGAAATTGACAATTTACAACAAGTTTGCGCAGCTAACAAAGTTTGATAAATCCCACCTGGAACACTCATAGAAAACTTCATAAAACAAGCAAGAGGGGTTTAGGATAAGAAAAAGAAATGTTCTTGCAAGAGGCCTAATATATGAGAGCATTCAAACTAGTGTACATTCACTGGTCTACATGTGTGTAGACCTCCTCTTCATGTTAAAGTTCCCTTTGGGAGAGAAAACTTCCCCTATGCTTCCTCAGGTGTATTAAGGCCCCGTGTCCACACAACATTTTTTTCTGGCTAAAAAAAAAGCTGGCAGGGTGCTGGGTATGCTGCATACAACAGCTGCATGTGGGTGACTGACATTAGCTAGATAGAAAACTTAACACTGCTTTAACAGAGGTTTAACTACACAGCCAATAATAAGTGTCCGGCTATACTGCACCCAGAGTTTCTGCCTCTATAATGATCACTTTTATTTGACATATCAAAGCTTATGATAGAGGGACACTGGCAAAACAAGCTTCCCCTCCATTTTTTTGGTTACCAAGGTGACAGTTTATGAGTTTTGTCCCATTATTAGTTGCCTGAAATAGAGCTACTGTGATGAGACCAATGCCTTTCTGAAAAGTTCAGTCATTTTCAAGGTGGCCTCACAAAAAAACAAGAGTGCTCTCAGAAAAGATGCTGGGTGCAGCCCTTTTTCTCTAAGTTCACATACCCTGTCTTCTCATTGGAAACAATTAAAAAAAGACCTTGGGGCTAAAAACAAAACAGAAAGGCTGTGTGGACATGGGGCCTTGGTCTACAGCTGGATGAATGTTGATCTCTGAAAGCAACAACGAGGGGCTGACACGTGAAAAGGTGGAAGTGAAGCCAGAGAGTTCTCATCGCTCAAAGGCACCAGTCTTCTGATGTGAACTGAGCCCATGTATAATCTTGGTCCCTGATGTGCTGCCTGGTTCGCATATTAGAGATCACTCAGCTCTGTGACACACACTCCTGAGTCACCCCTCTTTAATGCTTTCATCATGTTCAAAGCTGCGAGTCCTCCTTTCAAGGTTCTGGTCCCCGTGGGACAAAAACAGCACCATTCTTTATACTGACCCAAACTCAGCCATCCAGGCTTCGTATTTTTCCAGGTCAGCAGCAGACACAGACTTTGATATCTTCTTGAGTGTGAGGGTGAAGTCCTCCATGGTCACAGGCATCTGCAGCTCGTCTTTAGACAGAGCTCGGATCTCTTCAGGGCTCAGGCCTTGGATTCGACGACGCATTGCCATCATGGATGCATCTCTGAAATCCATGTGCAGACAGGAGAAGAGGGAGGCAGAGGTGTTAGTATTTTGGATTACATATAGGAGCTTCAGTCCAGGCAAGTAAACATAAACCCTCTTTAAAGTGCAAGACTGATGCTGATATGTGAGAGGTAGATTTTTCTGAATGAAAATAAGTATTTCAGCATTGTCACTATGTATGCGATTTCTCTTCTCACCGACTTTGCTGCACGAATGCAGCGTATCTCTCTGCATGATTCATCCTGAGGTGGGAGATTAAATTTGAAGTATTGAAGGAAGAAGCCTTGGTTCCAACGCTTTGCAGTCATTGCAAAATCGCAAGTTTAAAATCCGAAGGAGACACTTGGAAATAATTCCAAACCACAGACATATTGGCAGTCGGGTACAGCAAGCTTGTTACTACTGATAGACCTGATTACACGCTTCGTGACACAGTTTGACAATGTCATCATTTGCGCGCCGGTAAATGCCGGCGACATCAAGACATCACTTTTATCGGTTTTAATGATAGGCAAAAAAAACGATAACGATATTCACCGCTATTACATTTTAATGCCATTATCGGGCATCCCTAATGATATTGATACTTTTGTCAAATTCAGAAAATCTAGACACCTTAAAGTGCTTCAGAAAGTGCACAGAAATTAAGAAATGAGCAATTGGATGAGGTTTGTTGAAGGGTATTCACATTTCAAGATGAGCAAATCATCGAGAGATGAGATGTCACTGCTAAGTTCATGTCCAAGCTCCTGACACCTGAGCAGAAGTCATATAATGTGGAAGTCTAATAGGATCTACCACAACAGACCCAAGATGACCCAAACTTCAAATCCAGGATCATCACAGGTGACTTGTGTTGAGTCTATAGCTATGACCAAGAGACCAAGCAGCGGTCTTTGCAGTGGAAAAAAGCCTACAGTCCCCAAGATCAAAGAAGGCACATCACAAGGGGACCACTTTGAAGGGGATGGACGCCAGATTTACATCAAGTATAGCATTTACTTTTCATCACCTCACTCTCTGAACTTTTTGATCACGTCTTCTATAATAAGCTCATGTTACTGTTCTACATAAAAGGGATGAAAAATTAACTGATAATAAAGTGACATTCAATTTTTCTGTTTTGAATTTTGTACTGCCACACACACCTGCAAACATTGGTGATGTCTGCTCCAGAGTAGCCCTCGATCTTTTCAGCGATGAGGTCCAGGTCCACATCAGGAGCCACCTCCACCTCCCTCAGGTTGATCTTTAGAAGCTCTACACGACCCACGGCTATACTCACAAAAAACAAACAAAGGAAAAACAGCATTAGTTACACATGAGGGATGGGGCTGTTTTCTTCAGCCTCTGGGTGAAGAGGTCACCTGTTGGCAGAGGGATGTAGATTCGCTTCTCCAGCCGTCGTCGCAGCGCCTCGTCAATGTCCCAGGGGAAGTTGGTGGCAGCGAGGACCATCACCATCTTAGAGGGATCATCATTTTCCAGAGCTCCTCCAACACCTGGTCACAAACGCGCACAAAAGCGACATCAGAGTAGAAATTGTGTACTACTGTACAATTTATACAATGTACAATCTATTTAGGGCACTTTGTTTTGTTTTCATAGTTGACAGATTCATCCCAAACATAAGTTTTTATATTAAAGGTTGTGTTGTACAGGTCCTGACTGCACAAGTTATGCTATTATTGCAATTTTAGACAGATTTTTTTCTTGAATTCACCTCACAAACATCTCTATTGGAAACTGACATTCAAGCTTCACCTTGACATTTCTCTATTCCACTCACCGTCCATCTGAACCAGAAGTTCTGATTTGACCCTGCGGCTTGCTTCATGCTCATCAGATGTTCCTCTTCTGCCACAGATGGAGTCAATCTCATCTATGAAGATCGTTGTCGGTGCGTAAAACCGGGCCTACGGAAAAAATAACAAGTTAAAGAGACTTTTTTGCGGTCTTATAACTACACATTTTGACCTTTAGTTAAACAGACAACATGCAAGGGGAAGTACACTTACCATTTCAAACAGCAAACGAACAAGTTTTTCTGACTCGCCCCTGTATTTGGAGGTGAGGGTCGAGGAGGAAACATTGAAGAAAGTAGTCCCACATTCTGTGGCCACAGCTTTGGCTAACATGGTCTTCCCAGTCCCTGGAGGACCAACCATTAACACCCCCTAAAAAATGTTACGCACTGTTAAAGCTTAAGACAAAAACACAATTATACCAGCCTTTTTTCAGTATTTTCTCAACCAGCCTCTTAGTATAAGCCAGTGATTCTCATCAAGTGGGCCAGTACCAGTAAGCACATTGTTGGCTGACAAGAACCAATTGTGCATCCAGTTAGTTTATTTTATTTATTTATTTTTAATTTATCCCGCCTTGTTTGTTTAACTGCCTTTGTAGTAGATAATGAGTTTTTCTTGCAATTACTTCACATGGATGTTTGCTCTACAATGTGCAAAACAGTGCACTCACAGAGTTTATTCAAATTATTTAAAGTTATAAGTTTAATTTAGATACTCTGGGAACTATATTATCTCTTATGACCTGACAGTCAAACTAAGCTGTCTTTTTTTTCTCTCTTCATTCATTCATTCTATTTCAACTCCAAACAAGCTTAGAGATGTCGGAAGTAAGAGGTCTGAAATAGGCAGAGATGATTCTTCAATAAACACAATTAGAAATACAAAGATAGTTCACTAACAGGAACATTAAATTCATGAGTGGGAAGAGCAAACAACAATTTATTTGGGTTTGGTAATCCTGGTTTTTATTGGTAATCCTCTGCATTTAAGTCCCTATATGTCAAAAACACTAAATATAAATAAGGTTGTGAGCCCGGCATCAAAGTGGAGGAGCAATTACTGTTCATTTTTAGGAATGAATCGCTGCAAACTCTGTACATCATTCAGCTCCATTAGAGATAAACAAGTCAGGAAACAAAGCATTTAGATCCACAGAGCTGATAAACAGAAGGGCGCAGAGAGTACTACATCCCGTCTAGTACTAACAAGCTACATCTGATAAGGCCTTCTTTTGCAATATTCTCCTATTTATTTGTACAATACTACATTTATACAATGCCTTGCATATGGACAACAACAAACAAGAATCAATGCCTTTTTTGCATATTTAGTACCCTTGGTACATGTGTACCTGAGAGTGTGTGTGTCTACAACAGAGAGCACAAAAATGATATAACATAAGAGAGTTAGTATGTTTAAGGATTATTTATGTCACTTTTTCATTTGTGAAATGTAACATAATATGACAAGATCATGTCATTTAAATGTAAACACTTAACATAAGGCATCATGGAGGTATTCTCCCTGAGTGTGCAGAGGACAAGTGATCATGTTTTGTTGTTTGGGCTGATTCATGGGACCTCGACAGAGCGCTAATGCCAAAACAACACTAATTTGCAGCTACTCAGTCGATGGGTTTAATGTTTTAGTCAGAGCTGCACTTAATTAGAGGGATGAAACCAAAGTGTGTGAGACTACAACACAAGTGTAGACTCAGGATAATGCTGGTGTTCAGCACCATCATCACTGGATGAGCACAGGATGAAATCTGATACATGAACACATGGGAGGTTGTTATTATTGGGCTCAATCATGCATGTAAATGAACTGTCTTCCACTGTAAGCCCCCTCACAGCCAAGGAAAGATTCAGTTTACTTTGTCACAGCCCTTTTATCGCTTTTGTGTAATCGGTTACATACATTTTATTTAAATGTCAATGGTATTAAACAAAATTGTCATCCCTGATGCAAATCTTTTCTGTGAACTATCACTGCTGTAATGATGCCTGACATTTCTGAGTCTGGTTTGTGTCCGTTGCTATGAGGTTTACATAAATCACAAAAGGAGCAGTGACACAGCCCTTAGCATGGGCTAATGTAGGATGAGTCAGACAGATTTTCAAAATAAAACACTGATGCTAGCAGGATTGATTAGAATCTCAGCGGGAGCAGGTGGGATCGGGATGACTCATCTGCAAAAAGGCTGTGGGTCATAGTCAGAAATCCAGAGGATTAAAAAAAAAAATACAACAGACTGAACAGATTTCTGCAGTAAATGTCACCAGTTATGAAACAAAACCTCCAGCCTAGTGCATCGATAAAACATATAAACTTAAAATGTATAATTTTCTATGACCGATTTATTATTTTTCAATTTTACTGCACTTTCAGTAATCTGTAAAAGGGCTCTCAGTAAAGAGTTCAATTATGCATATATCAGAAAAATGAAAGGCACTGTGCTGCTTTAAAAGCCGTTAAAGTATTGACCCTCACATGGTGGGCCTGAGGGGAAGAGGCCTCACATGATAAAGTTCAACAGAGGCTGGTGCAGAAGAAAAATCCCTAACTGGTCATTCAGCAGAGTTATGTAAATGATGAGAGAAAGGATGGCTATACAGGCACTGAGACAGACGTAAGCAGTACAAACAAATAAAAGCATTTTTACATTATAGTTGTGTTCATTTCTGTGTGTGTGAGTGTGTGTGTACCTTCCAGGGGCGGCGAATACCCTTAAAAAAGTCAGGCATCCACATGGGCAAAACCACTGCTTCCCTCAGCAGCTTCTTAGCATCTTCCAGGTCAGCAATGTCATCCCTAGGGTTGATCGAGGGAACTCAAGTCAGCAGTGCTGAGAGAAAAAACTTCTCTGGCAGCAAAACATTTGAATGAGTATATAAGAATGTGTATATGCAACCATACCAGTGTACGTTAGGGTTGCGAGACACAATATCTCTCTCCAGCGAATCCACCAGGTCGCTGTCATATCCTGTGCTGTCAAACTTCTTCTGCTCTACCTCCCCTGCCTCTACAGACCCTTTCTTACCCTGATGCAACAAAAATGATTTGAAAAAAACCTTAGAACCAAAAATGTATTTTTTGAGGGACAGATTGTAGATATTTTCACCCATTCATCTATAATCCACTCAACCTCCAGTTAACTGCTGTAGTCTGACCTTATCATCTTTGGCCTTTGTGCCTCGAGCATCTCTGAATCCCGGCCGCTCTGGTTTAGGGTTGGCCTGACTGCGGCCTCCAGGCCCCGCCCCTCGATGCTGCAGACCAGGAGATTCCTTCCTCTGCTGCTTAACCACACTGTTGGGGCGCTTAACTGCAACAGGATTCCTACAGAGACGCACACATGTATGCCACAATAAAATATTCAGAAGTTCACACCCCTCATTTAGCAGGGGTTCATCAATGTATACAAATGTCATATGAAACATATAAATCAGTGTGGCTTGGACATTGGATATTTATTGACTATTACTATTATTGTATTACTTTATTTTATAGTGGAAGACCTTATTTAAGAATCACACAAAGGCCACACACCTGTGCTCTGCAGGGGTGGGAGGGGGCCAAACTGCCGGGTCCTCCAGTCTCTCTTCAGACTGCGGGGCGAGGATGTCAACTGACTTCTCTGACTTGAAGCTCTCAAGCGTTCCCATTATGCCTTTTACCTGCTCATACTCCTCAGTCAGTTCCTGTCTGACCTGGTCACAAACAGAGGGAGGTAGTACTTGCATCAGCAGCACGTCTTAGAACATCCCATCAAGAAATACAAAAGATGATGTGAGTAGGAATCTGTGCTAAAACAAGGCTATGCTTTCACATTGTTTTTCACACTATATGCTTTTTTTCTGACTAAGATGACCAAGCTGACAGATCACGACAGATTGATGGACTTACTCAGTCATGCAGGCATAGAAGACTGTCATTGAAACATATAAGCTTTAAAATGACATTTTATATTTTTAGGTTTTTTAAAAAGACAATTAGCATTAGGAATGTCTGTGGTCCTCGACTGCTGACTGACATCTTATTACCTATTGACCAAATACCTCAAATATTTGCAGTGTTGAATTGCGGTCACGGCACATGCTCCCCTGTACTGATTGTTAAATACCTGGAGAAACAATCGCTCGATTCGGGGTTTGGCAGACTCACCTGTTGCCATCTGACTTTCAGTGCAGGGTCCCTGAGGGTCTGACAGTGCTTGTGGATCTGCTGTATGACGCCCTGGTAGTACACAATGGAGGAGTCGTAGTTCCCCAGCAAAGCATACTCACGGCCCTTCTTGGCGTTGTCACATATCTCTGCTAAATTCATGCTGAATGACAGAAAACGTTACATGATGAGGAGAAAATATGAGTGACGTATAGCTATGGCAACTAACTTGACTAAGATCTGAAACAACATTTTGGACAATGTTGGGTAACGTTGGTTATAGCGTTTTAATTACATTTTCAGCACATAAACCAGTATCCTCTAACTTGAGTAACGTTAACGTACCACCCAAGCCAGATACGTTAATTGGGCTGAACAACAACACCCGGCAAAGCACGTTGGCCGCTAGCTAATGTCAGAGACAGTGAGTTTGAATGACTATGTTTATTGCAAAGTCCACCTGACGGTTCAATTAAGCCATAATTCAAACGAGCTTCCTTTCTTGTCTACAACCCTTCATCCTGCCGACGTTAGCTTTGCTAGCTTGCTGCTAGGCCACATAACAGAAAACAAGACGAATACTGTGGCAATAAATATCGTTACGTTGAACGCGCCTTAATCCTCCCAGCATGTGTTAAATGTAGATGTTGACAAAAACAACCGACGGAGGGACTGAACTATTTTCTTAAGCGTCATGTAGAATGTGAAAGTAATTCTCTTACCTGCATTAAAAGCACTTGCTTGTGCTGTATTTGAATCAGATGTCCGGTTTTGAGGAAAGTGTTACCATGGCCGCAGAGAGACGCTGTGTGAAGAATACAGACGGCTCGATCACTGAGCTGCTTTCACGGGTTTCACGGCAAGCTGGTAAATATGACAACTCCACTTCACTCCACAGCAACAAAGAGCTGTTGAAGGGCAGACATAGCGAAGTCTTGCTATCAAATGTTTGTTTTACTGACGCAGTGAAAAATATCATTTGGTTTTGGAAATGTATTGGTTATATTTTTGTGTGTATTTCTAATATAACAATGACATTTGTCGGCATATACTTAAACTTCAACGGTTGCTCGTTACACAGATTTTCGCTAACGTATCATCAGAGCAATTGCTATGCAAAAATTGGCCACTGGTCGTCGCTGAAATCACCCAAATATAGTAAACTAGCATGAAGCTAAAGAAACAAGCTCGTGGTACTTCCCCTTAGAGTTGATCGTTCATGCCATATGATGATATTCATCATCAAATGGAATTTACCTTTTTGTAATGAAATCGTAGATGTTACAATTTCCATGTTTATCTGAATTCAGCATGGACATCTTGCCTGTGTTGACTGATGATTGGATGAAGAATGGAGTTACTGCTTGTCAGGCCTCATTACCAAATACAGTAAATAATAAAATAAAGCAAAAAATGGATTGTTTTGTACTCCTTTATGGGTCCGTATATGTAAGTTCATTATTGAACGGAAGAAACCTGAACAATATAAAATCCACAGATAAAACAACTTTTATTGATTTGCAGCTTGACATAAATTTCCATAGTGTTGGAGAGTGTTTGTATTATCTTTTTTTTACACATGCAACAAAAGTCAGCTATGATTTTCTCTCATTCCATCAATACTTTCTGGCATAACAATTTTGAAAGACCACTGTGCATGTATTTAGTCATGCATTTCAAGTGAACTACGGATTTGCATTTTTGCACCAAAGGGACAGCTGCATTTTGTCATTCAAGAGGTCTCCCTTACAAACTGTGTGGATGAACGAGCTGACACAAAGCTTGTAATGCTCATTTTTATATTTGAGCAATACCAAATAAGCAAGAGCACTAAAACTCATCTTGCTTTTTTTTTCTTAAAGAAAAGCAATACTACTAAGACATTTCTTTAAGTAAATGATTGCACAGTTTTGTTCACAGTTTCAATTTACCTCACTGGTCCCTTTTATTTTACTGAAATCTTTTTTGTCCCTTTATCACCGTTTTAACTGAATACTGCAGGTAAGTTGTAGTGCTACTTGACGGCTATTTGCATGATTTGTCCAGGTACTAAAGTGCTTTCTGTAATGCTTAATTTTGGACTCACAATTAGTTTATGTGCATTGTGAGCTACAAATGTTTAGCATACCTCCATTCATGCATTTCATTGAAATGTTGTTTTAATACTGTGCAAATTTATAGGCCAAAATTGTCACTAGCTGTTACATAAGGCAGGGACATGGATAAAACCATGTGATGTTTCTTCCTTTGCTATTTTCTAATCATAACTGCATTTTTTAAATTCAGTTTCAGCAGCATTCAGCTTTCCTCGGCGCCATAGCTCTTAATGAAGGTTGTGATAACCTTCTTGCACACTTTAAGTTCATTCATTCAGGATGGAGGTGACCTCAGCACTGACAAGTTGCTGTTCCCTGCTCTCTCTGGTTCCACAGCTGCCCAACGCTGCTCTCACTCAGCTGTTTCAGTCTCATGGGTTTGTGGCTCTTCAGTCTATAAGCCAAAGTCAGAAAGATAGCGTCAACATGTTCCTTCTCAGCAGGATCCTTGGCTGACGTCTCAAACAGTGGGAAGTTGTAGCTGTCGGCAAGACACTGTGCAGCTGAAGTGGGGACCTCCCGGCGGTCCCTCAGGTCACACTTGTTGCCCACCATGATGCGCGGCACCTTGGCCCCCACAGAGTGTCGGCCACACTCCTTAACCCACTCAGGGATGCTCTCGAAGGAGGAGAGGCTGGTCACGTCATACACGAAGATGACAGCATGGACGCTGCGGTAGTAGTGCTCCACCATGCTCTTCCTGAAACGCTCCTGACCTGCTGTGTCCCAGATCTGCAACTGGCACAGCACAAACAGATACTGATAAGATTAAATGGCTTAAAGATTTTTATTTTCATTGTCATCTTATTCCAAAATAAACCCACCAAAAACACAGATATACACAGACTGTGTTGTCAGAAAGCTGCAGAAATTATGTAGTTATCTTTGTGGCATTTGTTTATTATGATGGCTTTATTCTTGCCTGGACAAAAAGGCAAAAAGGCTTTAAAAAGCTATGTTCTGAAAAATGCCTGTGTGCATGTGGACAAGGCCTAAGTCTGACTCACCGGACATATGATGAGGGTATAAGCCTGCCTTTGGGCAACTATTTAAGTCTACTCCTCCTAAGCTGTCTTCATGTAACTACTTTGAACATCTGAAACCTGACCACATCACGACTCAAGATAACTGTGACTGGTTTAAAGACATACAAACAAGCCAGAGCATTTCCTCCCGATGGCAGAGTAGTAATGGGTGCAGCCAGACCTTTCCCAGGAGCTGACACAGCACTGTGGGCTGAGTGTAAGGCTGACTGTGTGAGTCTACAGATGTACAGTTTCATTTGTGAAAAAGGCTGAGTGATGTCCTAAAAAGCTGTAAATGATGCAAAAATGGCCCATTTTCAGCAACAGATTATCACAAATGTAGTATATTGTTAAGTATGAATGGTGCATGTGGGATCGACTCAAAATAAACTTCAGTGTTTTGTTGAGGAACATGTCAGCCAGCACAACAATGTGTTTTTTAACCAATTCATGGTAGTTGTTAAAAATAAGTGAAACATAGAATATCATCTGTCACAAGGGGAACAATGTATGTCATAAGTGAGTGAGATAGACCGAATACTTCACTTTAAAGGCAGCACAAGTTTTGAAGGAAGCATAAAATCTAACACACATTAATATCTTAAGATGTGGAGTCACTGAGAGAGAGAGAGGGATGCCTTTTTACACAGCAATCAGAGTGTAATACTACAAAATGCACAGGTTCAAATAATGAAAATGCTAATGGCTGGATCTATTTAGCTGCTGATGCTGTGCAAGCAGGCTAACCATCACACTGCCATGTCTTGCTGGGAAACAGAGTCAGTGGTGCTTTTTCAGCTATGACAAGTTATTATGGGGAACTACATAGATGTACATAGATAAACAGATATGTTCTCCTTTTGTAGCATATCTTCTCTTCTAAGGTTGTAATGTCTACAGTAAAATCATAATTATTTTATTGAGTGGTAGAATGACACGTAGCCGTCCAACTGCACATTTTAATGAGGTGGGCCTGTGATAAGTAAGCCTGTCATCACCTTTCACAGCATCTAAATGTCTGTAAACAGGGTCAGGTCGTTTTTTTTTTTCTGTTTGCATTCATGAACTGTTGTTCAGGCAGACAGCCCAGCTAAGCTAGAAGGACAGTGATGATTGTCTGTGTTTGCTGGTCTTCTCACCTTGATATTCTCTCCATCGAGCTCCAGCGTCCTCTCTCTGAAATCGACCCCGATCGTTGCCTCCGGATTTTTCAGGAAAGTGCCCCCGCAGAATCTGTAAGTCAAACACGTCTTTCCCACGTTTGAATCTCCTATGACTATTATCTTAAA
Source organism: Acanthurus tractus (assembly GCA_029783725.1). Lineage (NCBI taxonomy): Eukaryota > Metazoa > Chordata > Actinopteri > Acanthuriformes > Acanthuridae > Acanthurus > Acanthurus tractus. Next base: position 6,537,333 of record JAQNCA010000005.1, on the reverse strand, counting down.
AATCCGAGCCTGCGGGGTCTCATAATCGTGGTGAGAAGAGAGCTCTAAGGAGTCATTTAGACTGAAAACAGTGTCAAATTCCTCCCCAGTTTTGTTTTCTATTGCCATCGCTCATCTTCTCGCGGTCTGGATG
>JAQNCA010000005.1:6525579-6536653 GCA_029783725.1 Acanthurus tractus | reverse complement strand
TTAGACTGAAAACAGTGTCAAATTCCTCCCCAGTTTTGTTTTCTATTGCCATCGCTCATCTTCTCGCGGTCTGGATGTAGAAGCCGCTGTAACATCGCGAGAACTTAGAGGACCAATGGTTGTCACTGGAGAGCGCCTCTCAACAACCATGTCAGTCACATTTCTGAAAATAACGGGTTTCTTTTATTTCACAAACAAACGTGTATTTTTTAGTTCATAAGATTCTTTTTTTATATATAGAATAAAATAAAATAATATATATATATATGCATACAGCCTAAAGTAAATTCAAATATATGAACACAAAACACTGACGGACATAAATCAAAAAATCTGTTTATCACGGCTGATTTAGGTTGTAATAAAAATAAAAGCATGTAGTTTACATAAGGGCTGTCAAAACCTGTCGCTATTTTTGTTTTTATTAAAATGTGTTAAATTAAAACCTAATTCTCTATTCTAATTAACCAAAATCTGGTACTTACTTAGCTCTTAAAATGCATGTCTGCCTCTTGTGAATCTTGAAATATAAGACAGCAGATAAAGAAATGTCGTTTTCCACATTAAAGCTCACATAATTCACACAGCTGCTCATATATTACTTCTGAATCTTGTATTGTTTCACTGCTTTTGTTCTTTTGTGCCATGCGCACTAAGCTGTTAAATAAGTTTTGAAAAAAGCAAACAACACACACTTATACACAAATGCTCCTCTGCATCAGACAGGGTTTTTTATTTGACACTTATACCAAAACAGCTTTATAATCCAGACCATAATGATGTTACCACAACCAATCACCTCTTCACGTCCACACACACACACACACACAATATAATAATACTTTTCCCATCATACAGAGACAACAGTGAGAACTGCACTCACTTACCAGCTCATTAGGTTCAACTAACCAAAACTAATATAATCTCATCACTGGAATCCCACCCCTACAAAGGTTGTAGGGTTCAGTGTGTTTTGAAGCTGTTTTCCAGATGTGTTGATATACTTTTTAAGGTCATTTTAAGGCTGCAGTTTGTGGTATTGGATTGTGTACCAACTTGTCTTCCCGATATTTTGTCTAAAACAGATTGTAAACACATCTATGTCTTTCAACACAACTAATAAACTGGTAACTAAGCATATGGGGTAGTGGGGGACAATCATTTGCAAGTTGTTTTATTGCATGCAGACAAAATGTCTTAACAAAAACACCTCGTCAGGAACAAATAATACTCAAAACACTCAGAATTCTTGTTTCCAACATAAAAATTAAGTTACAAAAAAATAAAGACCAGAAAACACACTTACACACATTAAATTATTTCAAATAAATTTCATAAAAATTTGTATTTTGTCACCAAAACCACCTAATTTTACTACATCTCAAGGAGTCAAACATGGCATACAGGCTGAAGCCTAAACCTGAGTAGGCGTACAGTGCATTGGCTTCTACATTTCATACTGTAGTTTTCACAAGACCACCTGGATGACGTCTGGATGTGCATCAGCATCAAAGAAAGGACAGCAAATTTTAAAGCCCTGTAAATGACCGGTTGTTTGTCATAAACATGAGGCACTTGAGCTGCCTGACGTCCCAGTAGTCATAGTCATGATTATACACCAATCATAAGCAGGTGTGCTCATCTATTCAAGCCAAACGAAATGCTATGAGCAACTATTTCTGTCCTAAACTTGTCTCTATTTCACACAAAAAGATTTAAATGGGGTTTTCCACCTTTTTAACACGAGTTAGTCGACTAATCATGAGGAGTACTTCTTAGTCAAAGCAAACAGACTAAACTGTTGTCAGTTTTGTAGCTTTGTCAAGTGTTCAAAAATTCCTGCTGATTTGCAAACAAGGAGTGGCAAGAATGACCATGTTCCACAAACAGTGCTGTTCTGAGAAAAAAAAGCAATTAGGTTACATTATGGCAGTAGTTTCCAAACCATTTCTGTCTGGAAAATGTAACCAACTAAAATGCTACCCACAAAAGAAACAAAGCTCTCTAGGTGTTAACATTTATAATGTCTTTGTGTTTTTTGATTTACTGATGTGTTCGCTTAATGAAAATCACCAGTTCTCTTTTTTTATTATGTTAGAAAATTGTTATCTTGTACTTCAAATGTCGTTTTGCTTGCTACATGAATCTTGATAGCCTTCGTAGTATCACAGCAATTAAATTAACCGACCCTTTTCCTGGCAGACGTTTCGACTTGTCGTGGCAGGAAGAGCACAGATGGAAGTGATAACATTAACGATGGCCCAGTTCCGCTAATTAATTACCTTATCAGTCACACCTCTGTTTTGGTATGAGTAAAATTTCTCTGCTGTTAAAAACTAATTCCGTATCCACATTTATTTTTTTCCTCAGCCTTTGTGCATCTACTCTGAAAAGACTCAGTTTGGAAACCACGAAATTCTGAGAGGATTATGAATTAAATTCTTAAGATTCAGTTTTTTAAAGCATGACCTTACAAGTCTCTGAAGTATAACAGCCTCTCCTGCTTTCATATCTCATAATTTTTTGTTCATAAACTCCCTTATTTAATGAAAGTGTCAGGCTGCATCTCTGAAGGCAGGTCATCTACTTTATAGGGGAACCTTCTGCTGAACAGTTATGCTATTATCATTTATTTGTCTTGAGTTATTGTGTAACTAAGACTCGACCAGATATCAAACTATCCTTCATGTTGGCAGGACATGATGCAAAATTAAAGAATAAAGCCCTTGTCTCATGGTGTTTGTCTTCACTGATGGAAAACGTGGTTAAGAATCACTTAAACTGACTCTGCATAGTTTTTTCTCTCCTGTATATAATCAGTAGCTAGACTGGTAAAGTAAAGATTACAATGGCTTCTACTTTGCATGTCTGTCTTTAATACTGAGTTTAATTTGCATCTGTGACTTCTCTTGGCAATCGGAACCCTGCAGAAATCCACTGAATAAGTTCAACTTTTCTTTGACACAGTACCACATTTTTTAATTACCAGTTCTCATCTGAGAAAGAACTAGAGCTGCCAGAATCAGAGTCTGCATCTGTCAAACCATCAAAGTCCCAGTCGGCACTGGATCCACTGTCGTCGTCCTCCTCTGTAGAGAAGCTGTGCGCAGAGCCAAGGCATGCTGGGTACACGCGTGTTGAAACACACACGGGTCCCAGTGTGGACACATACACTGCCATGACATTCTTCCAGGTGTCCCTGGCTGAGTCGTATTCATGGATTAGGACCCTGTTCTTGTTGTGTTGCAGTAACGTCTGAGTGAGGAGAAGCAGCTTATTGTTGTGCTGGATCACCTGGTAATTTAAAGCACGGCTGTCTATAGGAATGTCACCCAACCTCTTCCATTCCCCCCTGGTGGGGCTGTAGGCTTTCACCACAGGGATGTCGCACACACAGATGATCTGGTCCTGAAACACACAAGCCTTGTGAAGCTTGTCCCTTCTCAGTGAGCCACAGTGGCGCCATCGGTTTCTTTTAGGATCGTAGCAAAGCATTCTCCTTTTGTTTACTACATACAAGTGGTCATTTAATGCTACTACCTGCATTTTACCTAAAGAATGAGGCAGAGGAGCCACAAACGTCCACTGATTCCTCTGGACGCTGTAGCACTCAACCTCCTTAAGTCTTGCATCTGTCACTGGATTTCTTCCTCCCAGAAGATACACATGGCCGTTGAGATAGCCCATCCCAGAGTGTATCCTCCCCAGTGGTCTCTCTGCCAGCTCCTGCCAGCTGTTGAGCACAGGGTTGTATAACCAGAAGTGTTTTGAGAGGTGGGAGGCTAAGAACAAGTTGTTTTCAGGTGTGGCACAGGCGATTAAGGACTCCATGGTGGAACGTTTGTAATCCTGACTGCTGAGGTCTTCTAAAGGAGGAGCCATAAAATAAAGGTCCTCCGAGTAAGGATCGCAGCACATTATGTTGTCGTTGGGCAGACCGAAGAAGAGAATCATTTCTTTTGCACTCACACCGATTCTCTGTTTTGGTAAATCCATAGTTGCAGACATTCCACAGCTGTCTTCTGTTGACCTGCTGAAGAAAGATGCAAGGTATTTCTCAATGAAAGGTCTTGCCATGAGGCCCTCTAGGTAACATTTGTCCTTCTCTGCAAACAAGTTCCAGCGCACACACTTCAGTGCCTGTAAAGCATCCTCGCTTTTCTGCTGTGCATTAGCCTCTATCCACTGCAAAGCTGCCGTGCATACTTTCCTTTCACAATCAACATCCAAAGTGTTTAGAGACAGCAGCTCCTTTAACTGCCTCAGATCCAGCTCACAAAGCTCCCCTCCATTGCACACCTGGCTGAAGTTCCTGGCTATGAAAGCTTGTGCATTTTCCTTCAATTCAGGATTGTCATAGGTGTCTGCAAATTTCAGTATTCCCACACAGTTGGAGAGGTCCAGCCTCCTTGTCATGAAACTGGAGCAAGCTTTTCTGATGTACTCGAGCTGAAGCATATTGGAGGCTGCGTACAGCCTCTGGACGTTGCTCTCCGTGATGGTCACCCTGCCTGTGTAACAATAGTCGACGATGACAGACATGGACTCGGCGTCCACCCCGCGGATGACCACCCTCTCCTGCACGCTCTCATTCAGCCCCCCGGTGAACATGCTTTTGAAATAAGGGCTGGCAGCGGCGAGGACGTTGCGGCTACACAAGAAAAGTTGTTCAATGTCACCTCTGGCAGACTCGCCGATTTGCTCCAGTGTCTCTTCTTCACATTCAACCCCGATAGTCACGTCCACGAGCAGCCGACAGTCGTACAGTAATTTCAACTCTTTCATCAAACCCCGAGCGTGATTCACGTCCTCCAACACCTCGGGACCACTGAAGCAACTCAGCACTGAAGCCATTGCTGCAACTTCGGTGAGAAATGTGCTATTTTTACGTCTGCGAGGGTTTGAAACAACCCGCTGTCACGCGGTCAACATACTCTACAACAAGAGGGTGTCAACGCGCTTGTCATGACACATCCGGTTATAAAAGATAATCAAACATATGCTGTGAAAAATAACATTACCAGCGGGTTCACAGCTCAATGGTCGCCCGTGAGTCTGCAGGCGAACAATTCATACTCCAAATGATTATAATGTCGAGTTTAACATCATAATCTCAAAATTATGTCCCCGGAGTCGCTGTTACGGTAGTGCCAATTTTACCTAATTTTCGAGTCAACGCTATCATCTGTTTTGAGTGTGGGCGATAGTCAGGACTGTCATAAATAACACTGTCATTCGGCCGGAGTAACACACAATTTCCAGGAGAAATTGTCAAAATAAGCGTCATTTCAAGTAAAAAAAGTTGTGCTAAATTTTTTTTTATTGATCTACATATCAAATTAAATTACTCATCTAATGGTATCAATAACTGTTTGTCCATTTACCACCGCCTACTTTATAAATAAGGGTTTTTAATGTCAAAATTAAAAAACTAGTCCCTTACTTTGAAGGCAGTCATGTAAGGCTTCCGCTCTGGATGTCTGCTCGATCATACAACCTTGCTAAGAGGGGGTTCACTCTTCTGATTGGTTCGCGCACCAGAGTCTGTCTTGGTTTGGTTGATATGATCGATTCAAGGTTGTGAGGGTAAGAAAACACAAATAGAAAACTTCAGAGATTTTATTAGACCGTTTTATCAACTTTTTAAAAATTCTGTAGACGTAGTATGTATCACAAATTTTAGTAAATGTCAATAATAATTAAAAATACAATTATGAGTTCATTTATAATACAGTATATGTACAATTGTTTTTATTTTATCAACAATATAAGAAACTACCTGTTTAATCCAAAATTTATTGCAGTCTTATAAAGCACATACTGGACAATAATAATGATACCCTAATAACCAGACTGAGTGCAAAATGAGCATATACCACCTTTCTCCGTAAAGATGATCTAATAACATCAGTCATACAATATTGTTTTAGTGTTCTTTGCATTAGAAGCACAGCTACATTACTTGTGGCCCACTAGCAGCCACACACAGTTTATTGTAATCTTTGACTTGCACTTTGCACACAATTACTGTATGTTTGTCGTCCATTGGTGTGTATATCTAAATATCCTTTTTCATACCTACTTGCCAGTACGCATTAGTCATTAAAATATGTTTGCTTCTCTAGATGTGTGTACTTCTTAAATGTCTTAAGTTTCTGATTTGTTAAATATGGCAGTTTTTGTCAATACATAGGCAGCTACTAAAAAAAGGAGTAAAACTCCTTGAATGTGTCAAAATGTTTGGCTTATAAAGTTGATTCTATCCAGATTCTGTAATGTGTTTTTTTAATGTAGCTAACAGCAACCCTATATTGCCCCTACTTTAAGAAATATTGCTAAAGCTCTTACAAAATATTTATTCAACTGTTCCGATAGTTGATTAATTAAACATTGATCATGTATCATGCAAAAATGTCAAACTCATTATATTTTTGATAATACTACAAACTGAATAGTCTTTAGTTTTGTACTGTTCCTCGGACAAATAAATAGTTTGAATATGTTTATTGCAAAATTACCCTTTCAAATAAAATTAAACAGAAGTAGGTCCATAATAATTTGCTCTTCATTTTTATTTGTCGGCATGCCTGTGCAGTACACACAACCCATGCTTCATATTTTCTTTTTTAGGGACACAAAGTACATTTATTTCAGATCACTTACAGTGTGCAGTGTAGCTTTATTATAACTTCACTGTATTCCTGCACAAGAAGAACTATGGACATAGCACTATATACATAGCCCTATGTGCATTATTTCACAGCTTTAAGTGTATCGACGGTTGAGGTCATTGATCCTGCGAAGTGCCTCTTGGTTGTGGATTGTCTTGTGGACTGTGATGAGGAAAGGGAAGGCAGAAGGCAGCTCAACCCTTCGACTCAGCTTCTGGTGGCCCCAATGGAGGCAGCGCAGCCTCTCAGCCAGATCCCGTCTGCCTGCTCTCTCCAGTCCATCTTGCAGTAGCTTGGTCTTATTGGGCTTGTCCCATGACTTCTCATACCTGTTGATAAAAAGGAACATCTAAGAAATAACTAAAGGTGAGGAATGTGATAGGAGAGTTTTAATTATGTATAAAGTGCAATGGAGTTAAACTAGAGTAGGGTACTGTGTAGATAGCCCAAGAGTTAAAGTACGGTTTGACTGCAGGAAAACACAAATAACTCATTCAACTTACAGTATGAGAGTACCTATTTGATTCTTAAAAGAATGCTTGTTATTTCAAATGACCATTTATGTCCACCTAAAGATAAAAATAAAGCAAACATTGCACAGAATATCGTGATATTCTTAAATTCATAATCCTGCAGTGTACAGTTTCCACAGCAACATCAAGTTACACACTATACCAGCTTTCCAGCATGGTCCTAGCTTGGACTCTCTTCTCTGTAGACTTGGTGTGAAATCTCCTTATCTCAGTTCTGTTGAAGCCAAGCTCATATGCCAAAACTGTCCACTCAAAACCAAGCTGGCTGGAAAATTCCTGCAGTGTCTTCAGGTTGATTACAGCATCCTAAAAATGTCAATAAAATCTCTTTGCTCTTTTAAGAAACATGAAGGTGAAAATGTGAACAGATGACACATACCTCTTGGGCTTTGTTGGGCATTATTTCAAATCCCACAAGATCAGCAGTGCAAGTCACAGTTTACTCAACTGTCTTCATGAACCTAATTTTACAAAAATACCGATATACAGATATCAAAGGTTTCTTAATAATAAGCATACATTTATTATCTAGAAATACAAAGAGCAGACAGAGTATGTATTTACTTACCCTTGGGTACAGCATGCCAAAATGAGGGTGTTTGGAGTGTTACTGGGGAGACTCATCATCAACAGACAAATCTGTTAAACATTATTCATGTTAGCTGTGAGGTCCCTTGAGGCCAAAACAATTGTCAGGTTAAACCTCCTCAGCTGCTACTAGGTGAATAACTGAACCTTGTTTAAATTAGAGAGAAATCCTCACGACTGCACTCTAAAGAACTAAAAATGGCAGTAATTGGACTTGCTTGCATGTGTGTGTGGGAGATGATTCATGCTGTTAAGATAGTTTCACTGACAGAATGTTGTTTATTAAAAGCACTTTTCTTTTACGCCACAACTGCCTTTGTTGTTTTACATACCTCGGACATCTCATTGGAGGGTCTTCAGAACGTGGGGCTACATGATAAAATATTTGCCTAATAAAGCTTGTTGGTGATTGAGCAGCTGACCTCTTTAGGTTAAACTACATAAACTGGTGACAGGTGCTCTGCTTTTTAGTCAAATTTATGAAATTAGTTCATTTCAGCACATTTCAAGTGATGCTTTATAAGGTATGTTTTTAATGTCGACTGTTCTTTTCAAATAAATCATTCACTCAGATTTAATCAATTTCTGTCAAATACTATTACAATTTAATGTCAGCTTGTCACTGTGAACGGGAGAGTGACCACACCCTTTTTTTGAAACACCAGGTGAAACCAATTTTCAAAAACAGGGAAAACACAAAAATATTTTAAAGGCTTTTATTCACTTTAAAAACTCACTTCCTCTTTAAATTCTCGTCATCCATAAAAAGCGTCAGGGCTCTATGTGCAATATCATTGCAGTGATTATGTTTATCAAAGAACATTAAAAATATCAGCTCTTATGTAAACGTTAATGAAAAGGAAGAAGCCAAAAGATAATGTGTGTACACTTACTTCAATGTAACTTAAGATACTTAAGCAGATAATTTATTTTATCATGTTAATTTATAATCCCGATCAAAAGTGCTGTGAGGTCCAGCCAATAAATATAACTGACATGATTTACACTACTTTTTAACAGGCACAGGATGTAACAAAAGGATCAACTTCATATCTGACACCACAGTCTGACCAAAGTAAATAACTGCAAAAATTAGTCAAATGCATGTACAAAAGCGTGGCCTTTTTTTTCTAAGCTTCCACCTGGAGAGAAATTTGTCATTCTGTTGAATGAAAGCCTTAAACTATCCACAACGACAAATCAAAAAAAAACACATATCAAAAAAGATCAGGTTCACATTTAACAACAGATTATCAGAATATTGCCAGGTTGATTCATAGTGTCTGTCTGTGTTTCAGCAGGTTAAAGTCCAGCCTGCTGGACTCTAACTGTTCACTCACTACTTTGTCCCTCAATGAAGAGAAGCGCTGTGTAAAAACATGAACACTCTTTTGGGTAAAGACCCAAAACTGGGCCCTCCTGAAAGCAAAGTATTAAATCAGTTGGGTCCCACGCAGCGTTACCCTGTTCACCTCTTGAACATCAGTTTTTTTTTGTTTTGGGCTCAGTAGCAGCCATCTTTCCAGCTGCCGTCTCTCAGGGCGCTCAGAGCAGCCAGGCTCCTTGGAGGCGTCAGCAGACTATGGACAGAAGAAAACACATAGAAAAAGGCTAATCAATACCTAAATTCATCAAATCAAACAAAAGGATGCACCATCTCTTCAGGTATCAGAAACAAACTGATTTAGCTTGCTTTCAAGGATTAATCTTCAACTACAGCGCCCCCCTCAGGACAGTCAATGCAAATGTTTGAACACCTGCACAGCTTCAATTGATCTGCCAACAACTTAAACAATAATTAATAATCAAAATAGTGACTTAGATTTCTTTGATCAACTAATCAATTAATCATCTAATAATATAGAACGTACCATATGTTAGTCTTTAGAAGTGTACTGTTTTTGTGGTTAACATACAAAAAAATGTATCTTTCTTTACACATGTTTACAAGAAATTAACATTTAACTTAAGAGTAACAATTAAACTTTAAAATAAACAATTAAACAAAAAAGACAACAAAATGTTTTTATCATTTGATCTGTTTTATCTTTGTCAGATGTTTCATATCATTATCACAGGCGTCACTCTAGGAGGTGCAACGGGTGCAAAGCATCGGGGCACAGAAGCTTTTAAAATACAGATGTTTACTGCTTAATCACTATAGGTCACTTACTTCATGGCAGTTAGCCTTTAAAGCAACTATTCAATGTCAACAATAAAATACTTGAACATAAACATAATAGGCTACAACACTCTCTCATTTTGTGTATTGCACTTAAACTCAATGCATTTTTTTGCATGTCTGTGCGTGAGTGCGTTTGTCCTTTTTCATTATAAGAGCATTGTATACTCCACACTTGATAACACTATCATGTAGCGTGAATTTGGAACATAAAATAAATCAAGTTAATAATACAGACCAACACACGTCAAACAGATGGACACATTATGCCCTTACCTGCGGGTGGGTTGGCTGATTTTGCTTGCTCGGGGAACTCCACTCGATCCAACAAAGGAGGCCGGACGAGGAAGGGAGCTGCGAGGGATGGCCTGCTGGCTGGTGCTGACTTTAAGAGGCTGTGGTACCAAAGTGGGTTTGAGAGGCTGAGGCAGCGCGGCACTGCTGGGGATGGACTGTAGACTCATAGAGGTGGGCAGGGAGGGGGAGGTGGGGCCCTGCTGCACGGTGGGGCTAACGTAAGCTGTGGCTTTAAGCGGGTGTCGCGGTGTGAGGGGGAAGTTCCCCACGCTCTGAACCCGCTGACTTAGCTGCCCTGGGGAAGGAACTGCAACACAGCGAGAGAACAGTTAGATGAAAGTTGAACATCAGTGCACGAATTGCAATTACTGCATTTGGAATCGCAGTGCCTTCAGAAAACAGTGCTCTGCATTCACTCTTGAATAAAAATGAGCTGCTGTGTGGCTGATTTATTCATAGGCCTTCAGAAAAGAGTCTTACTGGAGGACTGGAGCCGTGTGAGTCCGTTGGATGAGTCAAAGCTCTGGCTGCTCCGGAGGGAGGATATTGTTGGCAGAGAGGAGGGACCATGGGAGGGTGGGTTGATTGGGGAGGCCAGGCATGGAATACTGGGAACACTGGGCATGCTGGGAGCTCGGATCAGGTTGGGCATGCTTCTCCGTAGCTTGTCTATGCAACCATATCAACAAATCAGGTCAAATGTATACATATGCGCACAACCTCCGACCACAATCTGTAATTTTTACAATCTGCTTTTTGTGTGAATTACATAAACAAGATATATCATGTCAATAAGAGAGTTT
>JAQNCA010000005.1:6509667-6525479 GCA_029783725.1 Acanthurus tractus | reverse complement strand
CCACAATCTGTAATTTTTACAATCTGCTTTTTGTGTGAATTACATAAACAAGATATATCATGTCAATAAGAGAGTTTTGCAGATGCAGATAGGCAGATTTTTTTTTGGCTAGCTGTTTCCCTCTGTTTTCAGTCTTTATGCTAAGCTAAGCTGAACAGCTTCCGGTTCATAGCTTCATATTTACTGTACGGACATCAAAGTCCTATTAATCCTCTAATCAAACTCTTAGCAAGAAACCAAATAAGTGTGTTTGCAAACATTCAAAATAATGTTAATATTTCCTCTGACTTAAATTAAACCCAAAAATACATGGCACGTCTAGGCCTTGCGAGGGGGAAAAGTTCATGCCAAGCAGCCATTACGTGCACTGAGAACACTGACACACTGACCCTAACTGAGAATGCTTTTAAATCCTGTGACCAAGAGCACTTTTTAAATCCTTCTTGGCACACACAGAACGTGTCTGGTCTCATATTAAGGACGCCTTGAATGTGGGTAAATCTGTCAGAACACTCTCAGTCTGAACTGGGACATTCATTTGAAGTTCACTGAAGATTTCTGAATGCCTGTAGTCATGTGGTTATTCAGGAGGACACTCGAAGATCTCACAACTTCAAGTGGGAAAAAAATCCATGAAACACTCACCTGTGCTATTCCTGTATGCTGTGTTTGTCTCTGCGGTCAGGCTGGGGGGTCCAGAGTACTGGGAGAGTCCACTGAGTGAAAACTGAGGGGTGGTCGAGCTGCGTCTGCAGTCTCGGATACTGGAGAAGGTGTGAGAGTGGGGCAGGCTGCCCCGCTGCATAGACCCTGTGCGGAACAGTCGAGGCTGGGGAGGAGGGAGCTGGTCATACCCTTCGTCATCCTCATCCTCCTCCTCCAGATCCATCTCACTGCGCCTGAGGGAGTGTAAGGAAAAGCTGGAGCTGCGACGGCTGGCTGTAGCTGTGGCTGAGGTAGAGGCGTAGTCCTGTCGGAGACCTGCATGGGGAAAGATCGACGCTTTTATTTGTGGAAAATACGAACCTGAACCTCAATTTGTATACGATACATTTCCTTCTGGAGGCTCAGCTCATCCATTATTCAGTTACTGAATCCAGATCAGATATGAAATCTCTTGCATTATTTATCAAAATACATTGAGATATTACTGCAGTCTGAAGATCAGATGCTCAAAGGTCAAACATTTATCTTAGTTTTAGCGATGCATCAGCAATGTAGTAACCCATTTCAGTCCCCTCTGATTTGCTAACAAGATGCAGAAAAAACTGAGTGGATTTTTTTGAGGGGTTTAGTTTGTTTTCTTTTCCCCCTGCAGCCTCCACAAGACATTCAGCCAGTCGACTCACTCTCCTCCTGAAGTCGTGCCATGACCTCCACATCTGTCATGTCCTGCAGTTTGTAGCTCATCGAGATGGAGTCGTCCTCCAGCTCTGACACACCCACCTCGCTGTCCAGGGAAGACTGAGGGCTGATTGCTGCATGTCGCCGACCCACATCTGAAAACGCAAGAAGAGCCACATCATTCTCATCAAGACATTTCAACCTAACAGCCAATAAAAACAGGGACAACAGCAGTGATTTAAATGATATGAACATAACGCTTCCACAACAGGTGTGTACAATTATTGCAGATGGACAGTGACTCAAACCAGATAAAAGTACAGAAATGACAGAGCAGAGAAAACATATTGTCAGTGAGGCCTTACTGTTCAGAGCAGAGTTTGACAGGAAGGTGGGCGCTCTGTCACTGAGGCTGCAGCTGGGCCTGAGTGGGAGACTTGGCTGGAGAAAAGACTGACCTGATGAGGGCAACGGGGCTTGGTGGGAGGAAAAACATAGCGAGAGAGAGAGAGAGAGAAGATTCAATTACTGATGAGAAAACCTAACATGGGAATCAAAGCTTAACCTGCACTCACTTTGTGAAATTATAGGGATACATAGTACAGTCGAAAACCTCTTTGACTGTGCTGCACAGTCATGGTCCAAGCTTTAACTTTCATGAGTGAGGTTTCCAGGCTACATCCTTTGACTAGCTTCACAAGTTTCTGCCATCACTGGTACATACTTATTTGCAATTTCCTAACTCACAAGCAGATCAGCAGTGTGTTGTCTGCAAGGATCTCCGTCAACAAGCCCAGAGTGACCCAAATTTCATGTCGAAGATCATCATCAGTGACGAGAGTTGTGTGTATGGCTACAACCCAGAAACAACGGGTGCGTTGTCATGTTGAAGAGCCCATCTGCCAGCGTGTCAGAGTAGTAACTGTAGTAACAAGCTTATCCTTGGGGGAAAGAAGGCCAGAGAAACCACCAGTATGCTCTTGGCTGCTGACCTGACCTGAAAAACCTACTTCAGTCTTGGAGACTTGGGGCTCTTTTCACTGCAAAGACTGCAGTTAAGTCCCTGAGTCGTAGCCACAGACACAAACCTTACCACTGATGATGATCCTTGACTTGAAGTTTGGGTCATCCTGGGCCTGTTGACAAGAGATCCTTGCAGACAATACAGTGTTGATCTGCTCAAATGGACATGTCACAAAAATACATGTAACTCAGGTGGATGATGAAGCCATGAAACTTGAAATGCTCATTAAAAGTGATTACATGCACCTCACTGTGCAGTGTCTGTTTGTACATCAGAAACAGTCTTGAAAGTTTTTGATCAGCCCTCATAAAATATGGATGAACAGGCAGAAGGTTTAAGCCTGCCTGACTCCATCTGTCTGAGGGTATGTCCTATAATCTCTTCTCTCAGTTTTGCTGTAATCTGGTTGTAAACTGCAGCTAACAGGTTGTATGAGAATCTGGGTTATGTTTATGGAGTGAGCTCCAAAAGTATTTTGGAAGCAACAGACATTTTTGGCTCCCTGTTTTTATTACTTTGTATTTGAAATGGTGCGATGATTGCAAGGTGAAAAGGAAAGAGCTGCCTTTTTTTCAGCAACAAAATCATTATGGCCGAAGTTGAATAAACTTTGAATGTAAGGCCAAAATGTAAGCTGACTACCCTTGGATGGCCGGTGGACTGACCAACAAACCATCACTGCTGCCCTTCGAGCTACCTTGCTAGTAGAGCAACAAATAAGGTCATCACAATATGACATACATAATAAAACACAACAACAGTTTAATACTACACATACACTACATATTTTCGCTTGATAAATGATTAAAACAATTATTTGGCAGTACAGTAAACCCTCGTTTATCGCGGGGGTTACGTTCCAAAAAGAACCCGATAGGTCTGCGGAATCTGCGAAGTAGTCGGCTTTATTTTTTGCAGTTATTATATATGTTTTAAGGCTGTAAAAACCCTCACCACACACTTGATACTTTTCTCAGACAGACATTAACTTTTTCTCACATTTCTCTCTTGTTTAAACACTCTCAAAGTTCAAATCCCAGGACGCAGAACAATGCGCGCTCATACGCTGTAAAGGTGAAAAGCGCTATAGCGAGGGTTTACTGTAATAAAAATTGTTACTAACCAGTTTTCTGTCAATCAACTAATCAACTGCAACCAAATGTCAGGATGCAAGAGTCACAGTTTCGATAGTGAGACCTCCAGTGGCAGAAATTACAAACTGTTCATTTAAAGCTTATCATCCTCATTAAGCCACAAAACAGATAAGTGTATGTTGTTAATCTAAATAATCCACGGAAGCCCATTAGAATTGAGTGACTCTTGGGTGGTTAGCGAGAGTTACATGCATCTGTCATGAGTGTTTGTGTTACCTGGGGACTCGGTTAGTGCAGCAGATTTGGTGTAAGGCAGGATGGGGCAGCTGAGGGTGGAGAGCCCCTCTATGCAGCTGTATGGACGGACGGAGGAAATTCCTCGCCTCCGCTTAGCTAGACATGAAATTGTAGCAAAATTACATGTTTGACTGCTTTACCACAAACACACACACTCACACACACACATAATTTAATGCATCGATGATAGTTCAACACACTCAAGCCAATGTTAATCTGATTTTTACAGATCAGTATTGATGTTTTAAATGATTGGGTCATGGCTGAGGCTGACACAGTAAGATGAGGTTTAGCTTACCACTGCAGCTTATTGGGCTAAACTACAGATTTTTTTTGAAGGGATCTTAGGATAAGCAGGGATTGTGCATGTAGGTTACATCCCATTCCCAAAATCAGAATCAGATTTACTATGGTCTACTTTGGGGCGTGGAAGTTACATTTATACTACTTAAAAGTCTAGCATGTAGGATTTAGGGAGATCTATTTGTAAAGAATGTCAGGAAGGGAGTGTAATATTTATCTTTTCATGTTTCCCGTATGTTTTGGAGTTCAATATGCTTGGAGAAGGAGAGTGAGCAAAGGGATTTTCAGTCGGGTGCTGTAACTTTACCACTAAACAGAACTAAATCTTTCACACTGGACCTTTAAATTTGATTTTATCTGCTGTATTAAGTTAAACGGTTGCCAGGCTTTGTCTGTCATCTCAAATAATGTCCTTTTAATGGCCTCTTAGCTACTGCAAATCCCTATTAAATGACAATTTGGTACAACTCTTAAAGTGCTAATAAATTTAGCAAACTAATTAGAAAGTGGCACTATTCTCTTTCACCAATTAATGCTGACTAGCAGTGAGTAAATTTGGCACAGGATGGCGTGACTGACAGTAGATAATGTGTGTTCAGTGTGTAAACACTGAGTGGTCGCCCTCACTGATTGGTAGTCAGAGAGGCACACACCTGACGGAGTGGAGCATTTGGCATTCCTGACACAATTAGGCTCAAACACTACTGAATAAAATCGGCCTTCACAGCACTTTACACAAACAACAGTTACTGAAGCCCTGAGACAAGGATGTATTCATGACCCAGAGGAGGAGAGCCAACCTTCACTGAATACAGCTTTAGAGAAACAAGACGACCTTCAACCGTACACACAAACACACAAATGAACATCCAAGCAAACATCAACATTGGATGCGTTACTGAATCACAGTTTGAATAAGACAATATAAGGATAAGTGATCACAGAAAACTTCAAAAACCAAAGCACACACAGGCACATAAACACAGTATAAACACATGCATGCATCAGTACAAGAGTCTCTTGGGTGGCTGTTTGAGGAATGAGTGCTGAGCAAATCTGCCTCAGAAACCCAGTTAATGCAAGCATGGTTTCTATGGCAACCATATCCCTGTCCCTGAGTGTAGGAAATGTAAAGTACCAAATCCAAAACTGGGTCCAGCAGAAAATGTCAATTGGTAGCACACAAGTGTCCTAGATGTGAGGGGTTTTGTAGCATCCTGGTTGTGTGTTTCCTGTTATAAACATCATAACCATGTCGAATAGAGCAAAATACGCTGAGAAACCAGGCTATTGTTGTGGTGAAAACCACATCAAGGCCCAGCATGAATGTTGTTGTGTCCTTGTAGTTTATTTGTGGAAAAAAAATCCAACAAACCAAAGTAGGTTCAATTAAGGGACTGAGTTATTGCAGAAATGGTGCATTTTTGGGTGTTAATCAGTCAAAAAGTCAAAAGATCATCAAAAAACCTAGGAAACATTTTGAAGTTAAGTAATATTTTTTAGTTCACCAAGTTATACATAGAGTGTCACCTTTGTGCCGTGAATTATAAAGCAAATGGGATGTAACTTCTCAATCAGATGCAGTTTTTGAGTGTCACAACAGAAAAAAAATTGCTCCTGTGAGGCATTGTTGAAAATAATGGCTTAACTTGAAATGCATGGACTGCTGCACTCGATTTTTGTATGAAAACTCAAAATCTGACAGCTTTGAGCAAGTAATATACCACAGACAGCAGGAAAAAAGAATGTATGGTCTTTATTCTTTTCCACTAGACATGTGATACGCTCTGTATAGCCCCTCAGTGTCTTTAAGGCCCTGTCCAAACATACACAAGTACCGGTAATAATTTTCTGTTTTTTTTTTAGGTCAATGAAAATGGATCTTTTGAAAAACTCCAGCCAGGGTGGAAATATTCAGACACTCTGCTTGCAATGCTGTCCTGTAGACAGCAAAAAACAGTTTTTGGCCTGTGACGACAGATTGTGCGCTATTATCGTCTTTGTTTACATGAGGTAGTGTAGTACTGGTGCTAACCTTGCCAACAGAACTCTTAAGATGTTTGCACATAAATGTACAGTAACTCTTTCTTTATATTTAGGCACAGAGGAATGCACTACAATCACCGCGTAATCCAAAAGTTGCAGTAGCAGTTCAACCCCCTTCTCTTTTCAGGCCACTGATTGGCCTTTGCGGCTTTGGGGTTAGGGTTTTATTGCCACCTGTTGGTGTGGCATAATCATGACAGCTCTTAAATTGTTGGGGGGGGGTAGATTTTTTTTTTTTTTTAAAAAGAAGAGGGAAAAATACAGCTTTTAAAATATCTGTGTATGTTTGGACAAGGACAATTTCCAGTCTTTATGCTAAGCTTAGTTAACCTGCTGGTTCCAGTTTTAGTTTTGAACATACAGACATAGAAGTATCAGTCTTCTTTTCAAACAAAACTCCTGATCAGAGAGTAAAAAAAACATATTTCTGTAATAAAACAACAATTTGAATATAAGTGCATTTTTTCATGAATAGTTTTTTTTTTCCTTTTTCAGTATAAAGAACCACTTGTTGGCGGTAAAATGTAATGGTGATAATGCTGCCACAGCTTTATAATCCTCTCCATACTTCCCTTCCCTGTTAATGCAGTCTAATGTCATCTGACAGCACAGCGTGAGTTCCTCCAAATGGAATTGTATTTTTTCTTTCCGTCTGTAAAGTAGTAAATCCTTTAAACCGATCTTAACTGTTCTCTGGAGATGCTGATAGGTGTAAATGGGAGTCCCTCCAACTACCACAGAAATAATTACTCCGTGGGAGGTTGGCTGAGGTACTTTAAAACCCATAAATTTAAGCAGTGTGTTAATAGTCGAATGCTTGCAAACGGCTGAGCTGGGTTCAGAGAAACGCTCCCACGGCTCAGAAATTCCTGCAGCAATCCTCCTGCACGTGGAGACATTTTGTGGGTGAAGTGTGTCACAGCTTATGATCACATGTCAGCAGCCAGAGAGACAGATGTCCAGATGCGGCCACAGATAAAGGCTGTTAATCTGAAGTGGTAAATATACCATACCTTGGTCCAGTCTGTGACAAAGGGTCATCTTAGCCAGCTCTACCTCGGGCCCTGGGTGGTCCAGTACCTGCCTGCACCACTGAAGAGGGCTGAGGACAGTCTCACCCTGCAGCTTGGCTTTGGGACTCACATACAGCCTGAAACGCACAACACAACTCATAGCTTAGTCCTGACAACTTAACAGCACAGCCAGTACTGTTATTTTACAGAGAAAACTGAAGTGATACAAGCTAGGAGCTGCATTGCTGTACTTCTTAGAGATCTGGAGGGACGAGTTTAATGGTGGCAATATTTCTAACGTGGACAACCCTGAGAGTTGAGGACACTATAACAGCAGAACTCATAACTGTGAAAAGGGAAAGATTTTCAGAAAGTCCAAATGCCATAAAAGCTCAAAATATCTGCTAGGGGCGATTTCCAGTTTATGAGCAACAACATAAACTATAAAACCAAAAGCAACAAAACACAAGCTCATGTGATGACAGCTT
This sequence comes from Acanthurus tractus, assembly GCA_029783725.1. NCBI lineage: Eukaryota > Metazoa > Chordata > Actinopteri > Acanthuriformes > Acanthuridae > Acanthurus > Acanthurus tractus. The sequence goes on along the minus strand of JAQNCA010000005.1, from coordinate 6,517,870 downwards.
CATTCAGCACATTCAGTGATGTACACAATGTGAGTATGTGACTGCTACAGTGAGACTTTGTGGGTATATCATTGTGGGTGGTGGCAGATATTTGTAACCCTAAAACAGTTGGTCAATAATAGATTGAACAACCTGCAAAATATTGATCAGTGCTATTTAAACAATCAATTGATTATAATTTTGTAATTGTACTAAAAATTGCAAAATATTTCCTCTGGTTTCACCGTCTAAGTTTAATGTCTATCTGCCATTTTGTCACATATCAAAGTACATTGAATATTTGGGGATTTCAGACTGTTGGTCAAATTGAAACTGAATGTGATGTCACAATTTGAGCTCTGGGAAATTATCATGGGATTTTTCAATTTATGGATAACATTATATCAGGATATGACATAACTATTGCCTTTTTCTGCTTTTAAAGGCTGCATTACAATGTATCATAATGTTTTGTAACTTAGCACCATGGTCCTTTTAATATTTGTCTGCACTCAATTAGGCGTTACGTCCACATAACTAATGATTATTTATCAAAGATTTTTATCAAACATTTTATTATGTTTACAATTTGTGAGAGCACCAATAGTCACCGCTACAATAATGTCCCAACATCTGTATTGAGGCATTTCATTAAAATATCGAGATATTTGATATTTTCCATATTTTATCAGATGTTTGCTATCAGTGGATTGTTCTAGCTTCTAGATAGAAAGTTACACAAGTTATCTGATTTTACTCATAAGGACAAGATTTTAAAATAAACTGATTAACCAAAACAAGTATACGCCTGTGTCTATGCACTGGAGTGACAGATTTCCCTAAATGAACTTAACTGGGATTTGAAAAAATGATGTGTCAACTCTCTTCCATCTAAGTAGAGAAATATGAACCAAGAAGAACTGACATTTTATCCAGCAACTAGGCCACAGTGTTACTCTGACATGGGGGTCAATTAGTTATGTTAAATGGGATGAAGACATACCGACACCGGCTGAGTGCTGGATCCCATCAGTGCTGCATTCAGCTGTGTGTGCTACATTTTCCACATCATCACATCAGATACATAAAGCTGGAAACGGTTCAGTAGTCAGCATGTCAGTGTGTGTGCTACCTAAGTCAGCAGACACAGCGCCTCAAAAGTAGTTCAGCCTGGGGCTGTACACTACACACAAAGCCGAGCTGTTTGATCACGAGCTGAAGGGGGTCATTGTTTCTAATTTCATCTGACTGCTGTCTTACTGTGAATAGATACCTATGCTGCATGCACAGTGCATTCTGGGATGCCTATAGCATTTTGGGATGCCTATAGCTAAAGTCAAATCTATTTTTTATTCTTTCTACACATGTAAGAAGTCAGGCTGTTTTCTAGTGTCTGCAAGTCACTCCCACCAGGAGAATCAATAGTGTGATCAATAATGCTACCCTTACAGGGCAGGATAACATTACACATAATGTCCCAAAATTGGCTAGTGGACAATCCTGTGGCCTATAAAGCATCTATAGGTTCAAAGAATCTGCTTTTTCACTTTTTTTTAAACAAATATACATGGGGCTGCAATAAGGTGGTTGATATTATAAGCAGAGTAGTTACCAGCTATCAGGCTCTACGACAGGGAGCGCGATGCTGAGGTCCAAAATATCAACCTCATCCAAAACAGTTGTGGCTCCAGCGGCGCCGCTGTCCTCCCCAGCGGCGTCAGGAGACACCGAGCTCGGCTGAAAATAGGCGAACGGCTCCTCCGTTGAACCTCGGCTTTCGGGGGTGCAAGGATGCGACTGTGTCAGGCTCGAAATGCCATATTTACTGGAAAAATTGTCACTCAGACACGACGTACCTCCGTGCAGACTCGACAACGAGGTCTGGAGATGAGGGCCGATGGAGCAATTGTTTACAGCGTTCGCTCTGGTCCGCAATTGTTCGTTTTGCTTCTCCAATTTTCGGACCAATTCCTGAAGCTTTAACACCTCAAGCTCCGCGTTGGTGATTTTATTGTTGCCATTGACGTCTGCCATCATCTGGGGGTTCAACACCTCTGCTTCCATTTGCTAAAAAGCACATTGAGAGGGGCAAAATGCACGGCCTGCCTGCAGAGGGTCCTATTCAATTCAGAGAGGGTGTCCAGATTCCCCCGTTAAAAGCTACTATACACGCACAGACACACACTCACTGGGGGATACACACACTGATGATGCTGCCGCTGCTGCTGGGATGATTGCACAGCCTCCGTCTCATTGGTCAGCAGCTTGGAGTTAAACTCCCATCACACCACTGATAAGGAAGTATTATGATAGCCGCTCCTCATGCACACATACAGATGATAAGAGAATTGACATTGCTGTATATCTTCTTACAGCTTTGCCTGGCGTTGATATAAGCTATAGGCCTATTTTTGACTCTTATTAACCACCCCAAAAAATTTTACTGTAAAAAACATTTTTGACAAATTGGCCACATGTAAGTAAACACATTAACTGCACAGGAAGTCAGGTATAATGTTAGAAAAACTGTTGAGACCACGATGTCTCCTTAACACTATTCTTACATGAAAAATAATTTTTTTAAAAGTTTTACACAGTTGGGTCTTTTATATTTTCTCAATTAACTGCATTATCTGTATATTTTTCCTTAAATGAAAGTGTAAATACTAAAGAAGCTAGTTAATAACAATGTAAATTCCCCCAGTAGTCTGTTGAGCTAGCCTTTTATGGGCTAAGTCAAATTAAGCCTTGTTGTAAGTATACACATAATAGTGCACTACAACCAAAATAAAACACAACAAAAACTTACAGAGATTAGTTGTTACTAAATAATTCTGTCCACAGGGGTGTAAATGTTTACAGACTGCAGTTAATGATAAGCTGTATATTGTTGCTAACTTGCATAGCTAACTGAAAATAACTAACTTATGTTAGATGTTGTTACCATGTTAGCAAATTATCTGCTCAGACTGAAGACTAAAATGTTTTTCTGAAAATGACTGAATGCCTGAACCCGCATTTTATAAAATTATGCTAAATAATGATTTAACCAAAAATGTTCCAGTCAATTAACATGAAAGTCTCAAAGATTTATGCTACTTATCAGCTACGTTAGCATAAACAGTTCCTATCAACAAAGAACAGGGCGCTTAACACCAAAATAACTGACATACTCATTGATACATTTATTGCCTTTATTGCACAAAAAAAAAGCCCCCGGCCCTTAATATTGCAATATCTATTTTGTTACACAAAAGAGTCCCCCTGAAAGCTGCAGACTAAAAGTAGCTAATAACAAAAATGCTTTCTAAAAGTTGTAAATGGGATTGATACGGAGACAATATCGTGATGTTAATAACACAGTTACAACCAGCTATAATAGTTTTTTAGTTTGCCAATGTAACTATCATTTATCAAAGCACTCTGATAAAAAACTGTTAACTTGTAAAACATTGAAATAGAATCAGTGTCACCCAAAACATATTGATATACAGTAATAAGTATTTAAATCGTAAAGATGTGCTTTCGTCTCCGGTGAAGGTTTGTGAAAAACTCAGTGTCGCCACTTTTCTGTGGGGAAAAAAAAGAAAGAAGCTTAATTCAAGGCATTTTCTTCATTTTCAAGAAAACAAAATAAACAAATACATATGAACTTTTATTTATTAAGCTTCATGAAGATGAACATCTGGAAGTAAACTTTTTTACCTCTGGTGATCTCAAAGCAGTTCTCACAGTGCACCATGTTTCTGTAGATCCACAGGCTGTCCCCAGCTTTCAAATTACCCAGAGTGCTGCTGCAAACCTCACACTGCCAAACACAAACAAACACTTACATAAGGGATTTGATACACACTTAGCAGTCAGCTGTACAGTTCCTGATAACATCTTGTTTCCAGTGCTACAATACAAGGCTACTCAAGTATAGTACAATTTAGAGGTACCTTTGCAATAATTTCCATTTTAAGGATATTCCCTGCATTTCAGTAAATACAATGCCCTTCATTTGCTTAATTTATCTAATAGTTGCAGTTATTGTTCTGCCAGTCAAAGGCTCTAAACCATCCACACAGGTGTTTTGACTCACTGACTTTTATGAAAGAAGAGGCCAAACTAATCTGCTCACCTTGAAGCAGGAAGCATGGCAGTTGATCCTCATGTCCTCTATAAGCATCTTGGCCTCACCAGTGAAGGGCTTACGGCACTGGGAGCACAGGTCTTTCTCAAGAACCGTCCTACATGGGACACAAGTTGTACTTAGAGCAGAGTCATAGCCTGTATATTCTTAGTCTGTTCTCGACCTTGTAGACAATATTGTAGCAAAAAGAAAGCTCTTTCCTACCTCTCAGAAGATGCATACACACTCTTAGTGGAGGATGTAGTGTAGATTGGATCTGTAAAAACATCATCTGATCTGCTGTGAAAGTAACAGTATTATTAGTTTCTACAAATTACTGAGTCTTTCTTTCTTGTATTGTTTGTGCACCAATATTAAACCCAGCTATATTTACCTGCTGCTCCTGTATGATGTTGTGGTATGGACAGTGGGACTGGTGATACTGCTGTACTCATAGCTGTTCAAAGGCAAAGTGAACCACAAATTGCATAAGATTCTGAATATTTTTACTAAGGCTTGCAGTATATTTAAAGAGAATAGAAAAACAATAATTAACCTATGTGATGTTTTACTTTGCTCTGCCTTACCTGGAGTCTGGTCTGGAGTAGGAGTAGGATTTACGGTCGCTGCTGTAGTCGTCACTGCGTGTGCAAATACACAACAGATTAGGGATAATAAACTGCAGCCGCATTTAAATCTATTTTTATAAGCAAGCTTGGGGTTTGATAAAAAAGAAATATTGTCAATAACAGTCAAATGATTACCTGGGCTTGGTACTGATGGTGTAGGAGGTGGTGCGGGTAGTAGGAATATCATCAGCGAACGAGGTGTAGCTGCATGTCAGACATATGAATAAGTCAGATATGGTAGCAATTGAGCATTTATTAATAAAATTTTTATATTTATGTCAGTGTTTGATTATTTTAAGTAAGAGTTAAGGCATCACATTTACTTGTTTGTTTGCATAAATCGTTTCAAGAAAGCTTCTTACTTTTCAATACTTGCAAAAACTATTGACATTCCCATCAGCCTCAGCTGTAGTTTCTGTTTAATGCTAATTAGCAAATTTAAGCACACTAACACACAATTAAATACGACTCTGAACTGGGTAAACATTGTAACTTCAGCATGTTGGCTTTGTCCTTACTAAGAATGTTAGCAGCTGACATTCACATCTAGCTTAGATCAACAGTTTACCAAAGCTAAGACATGTTTCCATAAAGTACAACCTAAGTGATAAATATATCAAAAGACTTATGAAGAATAAGTTATTTAGTTGTTATTTTCCTCTGATATGTTGGAGGCCTACATGTTTACAACCTAAACTTTATTAAAACAGATTAACTTGACTTTTAAAAAAAAGATTTTATCTGAGTCACTGTAAATATCAAATCTTTTAAAAAAATGCTCTTGTTAGATAGTATTCTTAATGCACAATTTATATTATAACAATATATTAGCTGATGATAGATTTTATTTTTTATCTGAAAGCTATATTTTTAGGCAAAATAAGAGAGATTTGTCTAACATGTCATCCAAAGTTGACGCTTTCTCCCTGGCCAACCAACATCAGAAAGTTGATGACCCCTGATCCAATTTGCTTTAGCCATTGTGTACAACCTGAAGTTCTCACACCCTGTGTGCTCTGGGGGCTACACAACCTCCACCACTCAAACACATTCTAAACTCCTCTAGTGGGTAATTTTGCTTTTAATATTCCTCCTCAACACTATGTATTTACTCTCACTCAGTAGAAAATGTTCCTTAGGAGGCATCTAAATCCCATCTTATTATGCTTAATGCTTTAAAAGGACTGAGCATTTTTTCTATCAGTTTAACGTTTTTGCCAGTCACGAGCATGTTTACCTTGTAGTTCTGCTGGTGTAGGATGGTGATGAGAGGGTTGGGCTGTCTCCTCTAAATGACACAAAGGACAATATCAGAATAAACCAAGAAAACTATGACGAACATACAAAGAACTTTTGCACAATCATTCATTTCCAGCACTCACCCTTTGCTGCTGTCCACTCTGACTGTCTCTCTCTTTGTGATGCTGGTACTGCTGAGAAAACGACAGTTGTGATGTTTGACTGACAGGGTCATTCAAAGGTTGTTTGGTTAGTCAAGTTTTACTGAGACATCTCACCTGACGGGAGAAGACACTGATGAAGATGTAATGGATTTCGGCAGGAGGGTGTCATACAGTGTGTCCTCAGCCCTGACACATCATAAAATTCATGATTGTTATAAATACAATCCTTAGTTTTTGTCTGTTTAGTAATTGAAAAGGAAATATGAAGGTTTTTCTTACAGAGAGGTCTTTGCTGTGGTTTTAGTTTTAATACCATCTCTGAAAAAACAAAAACATGTTAAAATAACTCAATCTTTCTGGTATTTAGTATCACTGTCAGTGTGTGTTAGTTTCCCCATCAGTGACTCACCCATTAGTGTTGGTCTTCACAGTCACTTTCTCAGTAGTGGTGACAGTTGTTTTGCTGGAAAGATAAAAAAGACCTTATTAAAGTACACAACTATTGATTGCCTGGCTACATCATTTTCTTGGCTTGATGAATTAAAAAATATCACCTGTCTTTGGGTGAGTAATCGCTCTTGGAAGGTGACAGGATGAGTGAGTCGTAAAGTTTATCCTTTGCACTGCACAAAAACACAGGTTAATTGTAGGTGATGTGTAGCTTTAGACTTAGTTGTATTAGTATAAAACAGCATTTTGCTGTTCATTAATGACACTTTTATTTTGTAAGAGGAATATTCCTTCCTCTTTTTTTACCACATGAATTTATAAAGCCTTAATGTTTGTTCCACTAAAGTTACATGGTCTCACTTAAATTTTAAACAACAAAAACAAAACCCTGGACTGGTAGAATAATATGTCCTCAAATTTTATTATAATATCCCTCCATTGTTATCAAAGCTTTATGGCTGTAAGTCTCAGAGTTACAGTGAGAGGATCACCACACATTGGAAGACCGCACACTCACACACCAGCACACAGGCCATCTGGGCCTCCAATTAGCCTGCATGTCTCATGAGATGAAGATAAAAACCTATTATGTAAGGGCTCAGTGACTTTGCAGTATATAGAGAACATCCTTGTAAAAGTCATAGTTTTAAAGGATAAAGCTAACATTAGTCTACATTTTTCTTTTAGCCACAAATCCCACTAAAACTAAGCGACAGTCTGTCTCTTAGTAAGCAATGACGAACTTCACCATGTCTGTGGCACTTAGATGCTAACCAGTTGGTTCCTACTGATGATATCAAATTACTGTTTAATTTCTATAAACTGGGTTTAGTAATTTCTTAATCAGCTGGGCTGTATTTTTTTTCTTTTTAAATCTACCAATCTATGAAACAAACAGGGGAAAGTGAATTTGTTAGGGACTATTTTAAGCCACGGACTAACACAGATTTGGTGCCTTTCAGTGTATTTATGGCAGCTGGCTGTTGTATTGACAGAAAATAAACCAAAGTGTCGATGTTCTATGTAATAAAAGAATATGTCACAGCCGTTTTGACAACAATGGGACTCTATAGCACAGAGGAGTTAGATATTTCAGGCTTTGACTACAAACAAAAACACTTGTGAAGGGAATTAATTCACTGATGGTTTTTGTATTTTGATGACATTTCTGGCAGTAAAGACATAAAGAAAACAAGACGACTTATTGTTAAATATTAGTTGAAACTCACTCAGTGTCAGTGCTGCTTTTCACAATCACAGTCTCAGTAGTGGTGACAGTCTTTTTGCTGTAAAGAAGAAAATATACCTTATTACAGTAAATAGTTACTGATTGCAATATAAATCACTTTTTGGGCGTGATGAATAAGAATATCACCTGTCTGTGGTTGTGTAATTATCCTTGGGAGATTTGGGAGATCTGGGAGATGTGGGGATGAGAGTGTCAAAAAGTTTGTCCTCCACACTACAAACAAATGCAGAATAAAATGTAGTTAATGTCAAGATTATTATGTTACAGTATTTTTTTTACAAGTTTTAAGCAATCTCACAGCATCTTACTCTTTTTTGCCGGTAACAGTTGTCTCAGTCACTCTGGTGGTTTTGGCAGGTGAGTAGTTTGAATATTGCGC
>JAQNCA010000005.1:6488932-6499375 GCA_029783725.1 Acanthurus tractus | reverse complement strand
AATAATAATAATAATAATAATTAAAAAAAGAATGCTCCAACTAATGGCGATTTTCATGTTATTTGAACTAGTGTCTTATCTGACACCAGTCTGTCCTTGTTTATCTGGTAGGGAACTATCTTTCCCGTACCTATGATTCAGCTTGTACTCAGAAGTATTCATGCCAGCTTCAGGGAACTGTTTTCACATTGCCATTTATGTTGGTACTTATCTACTCTTGTTAATGTCAGACATTTTTGTCTGTCTGATTTTGCTAGCCTCAATTTACCTTGGTATTTTGATGAGTGTGACTATCCAGTCCTGTTTCTGCTATTCCTACGTGGTCACAAAGTAATTAGAAATCAATATTCTGTTATACTCTCTTGCAATAAAATTAAGGCTCTCCAATCCAGTATATATATATATAAAAAAAGAAAAATTGTTAAGCAACACCTGTACAGAATCATTATATCAGCACTTTCAAAACAGCAGATCAATAGCACATTGAAAATGCATTTCTTTAATGATGAGTAACTCATGCCCTCTCAATTGCTTTTAATCAGTAAATCTTTTTTGTGGTCACTCGATGCTGGCAGCCCGATCTGCAAGTAAAGATTGTCATAAAAAGGCCTGTGCAGAACACAGATTTTAGAGAGTGATGAAAAGCTTGTCTGATATTTCTGCAAAACCAGACCAACACTTGTCTTGGTTTTTGTTAGGATGACTAACACTGAAACTGGTGACAAGTGTTACACCTTAGACAGTTAAGCTGAGTATGCTGCAATTTGGACTTGCTCTATATTGCTGCCCTGGTTAAAAGAGATCTGAAACAAAGTTTCAGTTTTTTATTGGTATCCCACACAAATGCAAGGATTAATAAATTGTTTTTATTTCCAGCATGGTAATAGCTCGAAGAAGGATGTGTTGACAAGGATCTTTACTTCTCATTGTACTTACATTACCATATTTGTGCTGTAACATAATTTTGGCCTGCTGTAAACTAAATACTGTAATACAAAGTGATCACTTTATACTTTCAGGGGGAAGAAAGCTTTGAGTAAGAAGAAACTGAAAAGGCGACAGAAGGTCAAATCAAAAGTCAAATCAAGATCAAAGGTAAGAGACTGTCAATCAATTGTGACACATTATTACACTTGTACTTGTTATGCTGCCACTGCTGTATTTATATATTTTTATTAGAAATAGACACGACCAGAGGGGTTGATTGACCAGTTCCTTTGTTAAAGAGTAGCTGTTTTCATACCATTGTAATATTTATAAAATTACCTAAATTATTTATGCCAACAGCACCACAAAAAAAAAGAAGCATTGAAAAACAAGTAGGTGCAATATTTTTCTGAAGGGGCACAGTGATGCCTGACACTTTGTCCTACTTAAACCATTTTATATGCGTAAAAAAAATCTACCCCTAGTGTCTTTTTTTCCCTATAAATTAATAGGAACAATATGACTGACATTTTTAATTTGTCACAACCTTAGGTTTGAGCTGCAAGGTCCTTTCAGCTGGTTTGACTCCCAGCTAAATGAATTAAACATACTGAGGATGAAATTGAATATAAGCTTAGATTCTCCGCAGTTCTTAAGGTGTAGGCAGAAACATTTATGTATTGGTTGGGCTGGTCAGGCGCCAGGATGCCCATCCACACATGAAGCTGGAGAACTATATAGGCACAATGTGAGACACATGGGCGTGGCTCTGGCTTGTGCATGATGGCCTGTTGCCGAGCGACCTAATGTGTTCCACATCTCCACGGCAACAGTTGCCTGCCTCCATCTCCCTCATCCAAAGAAGGAACCTAGACTGTATCGGTGGATGTGGTTGTGTTTTTGCTTCTGCTTTAGGCTTTGCATGGACAACATGGGCTTACTAGTTGATCCTTTAATTATGACAACAAGTATAACCCAATCAGATTATATTGACTCGTGTCCTTGCTGTTTTTCTCAAATAATGAGAGAGAACTCTGTTCGTGGTTGGTCTCTACTACTGTTAGTCTATATGTGGATTTAACTTTTTAATGTTGATTTTTATTTCTAGCAACTTGACAGGAAAAGGCAAACTAGGTAAATGTGAAAGTCGCACAGAAAGACATTGGTTCTTCTTCTCTTGTCTTTCTAAGCCCAAAACCATACCAGAAAAGAAATTTGATGTACGCTGGGCTCGTCAGTTCTGTTCTCTTTAGGTTGACTTGGTCGGTGAGGTGATTTGAATGGAGTAGTGGGCAAGGCTAGCTGACAGGCAGGCATCATAATGTGGGCAGTTACATTGGCAGTCATGCTGTGTTTGTATGTTTTGTACTCACTTTTGCTCTGTCAAGCCTCTGACACAGGCACAGTCTGACAAGAGTGTTTGTGTGAAATGGTTCCCTCCTTTGTCTGCCTCTGTGCTTAAAAACATGTGAAAGTGGAGCTGGAAGAAATAAAATGTTGTGTCAAATGTGTGTATCAGTTACATTTGTCATACTGTATACTAATTTCAAAAGACTGTAATATTATCAGTGGTACGTCCTACAATTATTTTGCTTTATCAAGATACATTTTATAGAAAATTCAATATTGCCAGGATTATGTTTCTCTTGAGTGTATCATAGTATCAATTTTTTTATTATCTATAAAACAGTAAGTGCCATTTTTTTTCAGCTGGTCATTCCAGTATTAGTGCTTGGAAGAATAGGCAGATAAAACCGGCAAGAAAAAGAATCGTAACCTTTTCATAAAAGGAAAGTGAAGAGAAAATGTCTAAAGTAGCTGCTAGTATGTGAAAAGGTTCAAGTCTGGGAAAGTTGTGTTGAAGGGAAGTACCTATATGCCCACATACCACACTCATCTGCATACCCTTACTTTAACTATTTCTATATGCTCCACCACTTTCAGTATTTAAAGTGAAACAGCTGAATATGAACACAACACTATGCCAAGGTAAATTGAAATAGATTAGACGGAGGACCATTGTATTGAGTATCAGTAGAAGTTAAATGGCAAAATAAATGGGCCAGTCAAGTAAAATTAAATTGTACAGCATGCCACCTTTAAAAAAAACAAACAAACTGATAAATTATAGACAGAAAAACTATTAAAAGGATTAATTATGGAATCTAATTGGCAATGAAAGGTATGATGGCAAATAGCCTCTTATCTGGGCCTTTCATGCATTAGTGTTAGTGTTACACTGAGGTCACAGAGCTAAGCATCTGTTTCTCAGAAAGATAAATATGTGGTGATGTTTGGAAAACTCAGAAGGTTGTTTAACTGAAGTTACTGCTGTTCTGAAGGTATTTCTGGAGTCATCAAGGACTTTTTTAACCATCTGGATGAAACGTATTCGGCCTGCTTCATGTCAACAGAGGACTTTAGCTCGTTGTGACTGTTTCCTTATCAAAATAAAGTTAGCAGCTGATAGTAAACACAGTTACAACCTGTGAAATGAGTTAAAAATCTTGTCTGTTATGCACTAGACAGCCTTTTTTCATTCAAATGATTAGAGGAGTCTTTGAGCTTTCTCATTGACGGCACCTGCATACCAGGCATTGTCTGCATTTACCATAAAGGATTTTAAGAATCAATATTAATGATTGTTACAGGCTCCTGTCGGTACATTTCATATTTACTCATCTGATGTTGTGGTGCAAACTTTCAGTCACCCTTAGGAAGCCTCTGCTTTAGAGAACACAACTTCTGTTCTTTTTCCCTGTTTTTCCATAAAGCCAGCAATCTAAAATTTGTAGCTGTCTAAGTGTGGTCAGCGGCTAAATAGCAGCCCTTTCCAAAGCTTTTAGATCAGCAGTGAAGTGCAGACAAGCACCAAAGAAACCATGAAGTGATTAGCATGATTGCGTTCAGGGTTGGTGCTATTACAAAGTGGTAAGAAACCACTAAACATCATCACGTCATTGGGACGCATGTTCGTGTCAGCCTTACTGCATGATCATCATGACATAGCCAGACGGAGTGTCACCTATACTGACAAGTTTGTCATGATTTGTTGAGTTTTAGATCGGGAGCTGTCACTCCACGAACACATGTCAATTACAATGCTCACATGTAGTGTGAGAATCATGTGTTGGCTTTTCCATATTCTGTTTCAAAGATGTAACTGATCACATGAAGCAAAACAGATTGGAAATTGTTGATTGTTGCAAGAGGAAAGTTCAGCTTGAAAGGAAATCTAAACCACGAACGAACTGGAGGTGTTGAAAGTTAGAAAGACTTTCGCTTAAACATAACAGACAAAGAGTTTCAATCACAACATGCATTTTGGTTGCATTATGTAATTTGCAGATACTTTTTTTTTAGGCTGGTAGGGTGTAAACTTCAGGGTATCTAGATAACTGTAGCACTGAAAGCACATCAAAGCTGGATTTAATTGTGGAACTGTTTTTTTTTTTTTTTTACATGAAAGGGTTTCAATTTTGTGTTTTAGACTGTTGTTTCCTTGCAATTTTCAGTTTTAAAAATTCCCTCTATAACAAAGATTACTCTTAGTGTAAAAATATCATATTTTATTTTGCAAATAATGGGTAATTTAAAGGAACTATTCATCTAGAGCGTCTTCGGAATGCTTTTAAATAATGCAGACAATCACAATTTTGAATGCATAAGAATGTCAGCCAGATCAACCACTGAAATTTTAGCTGCTTGAACATACTGGCCAAAATGCTGAGCCTCCTATCTCAAATGCTCAGCTTCAAAATGCACTATTTTGATCTCTACTCCACCCTTTTGTTTTCCTGTCATTCCCCAAGAAACTCATTTTCTCCCCCTTGCTTTATAGGTTTGGGTTATTATAGCATCTCTAGGTTTTAAATCGTCTGAAGTGCTCTTTCCAGACAATGTGCCCCTTTGTGACTGCTGTGCAGACACTTTGTCACAAATGCTACTCTAACAGCAAAGCAGGAGAAAAGTAGACAATACTGTTAGATGTTAGAGCTAATATTCTTCCCATTAATTTTGAGTTGAGAATGAATGACCTTTCTCCCCACATAGATGACATCATTCTCCGTTATTGTGATGCCAAATGCGCAACACTGCAAGAGAGGCACAATAAATCAATAGGATTCTCTAGAGGTTGCCTCAGGTCTGTAGTTAAAAATGCCTTGCTTGGCTGGAGGGGGAAAGCTTCTCAGTTAGCATATCAGGTTTTAAGTGTAGTTTCTCTGATCATTATGATTATTTGGATGTAAGTGCTGAAGCTTTGCCGTAATAATTTTACATAATTTTTATCTTGAGACTTGTCTATGCTTCTTAATCACTGAGGGTAGACTTACATACTCTTTTAGTATAACAGCACTACTAACTAAACTACCCATAAAGATAAGCATAAAGTGCCTATAAGGTGACCTGAAACACAACTACAAATAAAGCTAATGTTTCTCCGTAAAGGCTCGATGTATAAATAAGCTACATTCACTTAAAAGGAGTTGAAAGGAAGACGCTTTCTTCAAGTTGAACTTGAAAATTTTCTGCTTTGGTTATGTATGTAAAATGTTGTGTAACCTACTCTGTGACAGTGTTTGCTTTGTTGAAACGATGGTGAAATGGATAAGTACTTGCTAGTTACCGAAGTGAGCTTCTCGAAGAGCCAAAGCAAAGAGAGGAGTCATTTCTCTTCATAACTGTGCCACTGACTAGACACAAGGACAGTGGCAGAATTGATTTCACAGAGAAAAACTATGTCTGAAAGAGGTTTTACATTCCAAAGCCACAAGCTTATTTTACATACATAGTTTTGTTAACATTGACTAGAGCCCCTCAGGTTTATAAAAGGGTGGTTGTGCCTCTCAGATGTGATTTTCCTCATGTTGCCAGCTGAGAAATCACCCCACTTATTGTGGTCAGCAGAGACTTGCACGTGTCATTAATGGATGAATATAGGATGGAAGGATACGGTAAAATTCCTACTTAAGCAACTACATGAAAAGTGAACAGTCGTGAGATACTACTCAGAGTGAATCAATACATTTCCTGTCCATGTGATGTAGTGTTTACAACCAGTGTCATAAATATGGCCGAGATATCAGATAGGCCCAAAGTACACGAATAAGTCCCTTTCCACTTAGACAGGTGACAACTAATATGACTAAAAGCTAAAGCTGATTGCTTGTACAAAAAAGTGATTACTTCATTGAGATTCATATAAAACATGCTTGCTTCTCACAAATAACAGCCAGTCCTTTAATTCACAAGACATTGCAGTCTCAATCCAAGTCCCTTTTTCAATATCTTTTTAAATTGTGTCTTAAACAAGGACTTAATAAAAAGATTTTTATTCCTAAATTAAGATTTACATACACATTTACAAAAATGTTCATTTTTTAAACTATTTTTTGAACCATGGAACGCAAACAACAGGTGTGAACAGCCACCTGTATCATTTTAAGGTTGAATGTATTATAATAGAAATGGATAAGTGACAGTATGGTGTACAAAATAAATAGTGTATTGTTGCGCCACTTGATATGGCACTTGTGGTCACCAAGAGGAGATCCAGCTGCCTTGCAGACCACCCACCAATCTCTGTTTTTTTTTTCGCAGGCTGAGAGTTTGGATGGAGCCCTATGTGTGCCAGACATCAAGCTGCACAGCAACCCCTCTGCATTCAATGTCTACTGCAATGTGCGGCACTGTGTGCTGGACTGGCAGCAAAGAGAGGCCTCCCTAGCGCTGGCATCCAGGAGCTCGGTGCAGAGCGGCGACTCGGACAGTGAGGAGGAGGAAGAGTACCGAGAGCCAGCCGTGAAGCTGCCAAAGGTATGGGCTGGGGGTTAGCATTGGCTGCCTGTGCAGTGGCAGTGTGCGATATCAAGGCGAGAGCCAGCCTGTGCTCTTTATCTTAGGGATGCAACAATCCTTTATCTCCCTGGGCTTGTATATCGGGATCATTCTTTTTATTGTTGCGACAATTGGAGTTATCTTGCCAGTGGTTTGAAACCCCTGTGAGAATTACGTTCTCAGCTTTGTTACTCCATTTGCTTTGTCTTCACTTGAAGCCAACAGGTTTGTCTTTGTCACTGTGTATCAGGGTTGACAGTTTTAAAAACATTAATTTTCTGTCTGGAACCCAAAATAACGCCTGCCAAGTGCCAAATGTGGACAGACTCCCTATTTGGCAACTAAATCTTGGCTACCCACCACACCTGCTAGTTAATGTTTGTACCGAAATGTAATATAATAAAACTATGGTTAGAGCCTACGCATTCTTGGGCCTTTTACAGCACCCTTCTGTCTTCTGCTGTCTTTGTCAAAGTTTGATATACACACAAACAGGGACAGGTACATTATTGTAAAACCATTTGTATTATTGTATAACTGGCGCCTCAGTAATTCTAAGATTCTGGATGTTAAACTGCAGCATTTTTAATTATAAAAAGGCAAGTCATAACAAATATGCACACATACCGGGCTGTAAAAAATAATCTTGAATGATGGATTTTTTTTTCTCTATCAGTCTCTTTGACCTGTGAGTCAAAAAGTCAGTGTTGGACACTGAAGTGGATTTTTTCATGTGCACTTCAGTAAGGTGCCTCTAAATGCACTGTCACCTGCTCTTACTGCACGCCCTATTACCCTGTTGCCCTGTCAGCAAACTAGCCATAGACAACTGCCCATAGACTCTGATAACTTAAAATATAACAGCTATCAAGCCATTCTGAGCAGATAAGTACCACGCAAAAGTGCCAAAGGTTTATTTTAGCGTCCACTGCCATATATGGCAGAATTAAGGGATGAAGTTCAGGGCATTTGCTTACTTTGAGAAAGGCTACAGCCGTATTACACTGCAGCAACAAATCAGAGGGGTCACCTTTTACCTTGGCAACCAGTGTCGGAAACAGGGGAACCACTGATCAATTGTACAGCGTAGTTTAATATTAGGCCACAGATTGCTTTAAAATGAGCTGCATTGTGCCCTGCTTGTCTTTGTCTCTCATATACTCTGTGGTGATGCTTTATAAGGCTGACTACGACTGGAAAAAATTTCTACAGTGTGACAGCACAGTACAGTACGATGTGTTTGGCTGTTTATGGAATTGTATGTTAATTCCACCTCATGCTGCATCCTCTCAGTAACATATTGGATAGCAGGAATATCAGAAATGGATAGATTCATTTTTTAAATTGTTATAATGGTAAACTGGAAAGGCTTTATCCATTTTATCTTCTAAATGAGATTAAATAAGGCATATTTAGTTTTAATTTCAGCTTAACAACAGTTGCTATCAAGTCAAGTGTTGAGAATGCTTGCCTTGTGAGTGTGAGTGTTTTAGGAACACTGACAGAATGCCAATAAGCCTTAACAAAGTATTATGCTGGTTACATAAATCAAATGAGCAGGAACAGAAAAGTCCATGCAAGAGTCCGAGTTTCTCTTGCATAATTGTTGACGTCTATTTTCTCAGTTTTTCATGCAAAATATTGTAAATATCATGTTTTATCTTTTCCACAATGTATTATCTAATCATCTATTTGTCTGCTATAATACTCATTTCATCAGTTGTGCACTGATGCTAAGCTTTCATTTTACTGCTACAAAACAACTTCTTCTCTGAAATAGGAAGAAACAGTAAAGCATTACTTGATTCACTAATGAGCCATACTGAGAGAGAATCACATCCATATCTAGGCCAAACTCCTTTGCCTGCCTTTCTTGTACATGCATTCCAGTATGTCTGTCATTATTCAGAATGTTTATAGTGGATGTTGAAGCCGTAGTTACTGAACATACTTTGGCCCCATGAGGGAAATGTAGGTTGTTTTACTGTATGATGAGGCCAAGCTATTAAAAGAAAACTTCCTCTCCGAGGGTCTGTTTATCTATTGTGTTGTATATTGTGTTGTAGAATGCTTGTTACAGGACACAGATAACAGCATTAACAAAGGAGTGAAGTGTAAACCTAAAGAGTTAAACGAAAGTGGTAATTGTTTTTTAAAATATATATTTATGCCAAATAAGTGATGAGTGGTATCACACCTAGTCTAGTGAGACTTGGCTGTAGTATAACAACATGGTGTTCATTAGCTAATCAAAATGTGCTTCTTTCTGTATGTGTGTGTGTGTGTGTGTCTAGATCATTGGAATTGGCCTGTGTGGAGTATTTGAGCTGATTAAAGAGACTCGGTTCTCTCACCCCTCACTGTGCCTGCGTAGCCTGCAGGCCTTGTTGGACATGCTGCAGGGACAACAGCCTGAGGGCTTTCAGACTGAGCCTCCTGATGTGCTAGGTAAGGCTGAAAATATGCACCAATAAGAGTTTATTAGGTGCATGTGTGCAGTCTAATGCAATCCAAGCAGATACCTCTGCAACATATCGTGTTTGTTAAGCTTATGATGTTTAGTTTAATTCACCTTGTCAAAGATGCATTTCTACACCCAAACGATTAGTTTAAGACTGTAGTTTGCTTTGTTGTATTGAATTGCATCGCATTGTAATTGGCTTCTAAATTCTTTTTTTCAACTCTACATATAACGCTCCCATATTTTTCTTATTTCTCTAATCCTACCTCTTGTGTGCTTGTGCAGAGTCTCTTTTCCAGTTGTTGTTGGAGACCACGGTCCGCAGCACAGGGCCCAATGACCCGACAGGACAGGCCATCACTGCTCTGTCCTGTGCCTGCCTCTTCAGTCTGGTGGTGGCCTGGGGAGACACTGGCAAGATCCTGCAGGCCGTCTCTGCCATCCTCACCAACAACGGCAGCCATGCCTGCCAGACGATACAGGTAATTAACCAGTTTAAATAGGTCTGTCAGCATTTGGCAAATCCAGCAGAGTTTTTCCTTTGCTCTTTGTATTAATTTGAAAAACACATAATAAAATTAAAAATAAAATTATTTGTTTCATCATGCTAGGATTTCCTGGCACTGGAAAATATGGATAATCAGAGCACTGTCTAACAGTGAATGAATGTCTGTATTTCAATAGAGAAATTTCTCTGTACCCTATTGTTTATATTCAGTAAAGCACAAGCTGGAAACACATTGTTCTTATAAACCCAAAGTCATGTGTTCTAAACCAGCTCCACCAAGACATTTGCACCCATGTATTAAAAGAGTTTCTCTTTTAAATTTGTAAAAAATGCCTAGGATCACCAAAGTACATTTTAGAAGGAAACAGCAATGTCTGGCCCCTTCGTGCATTTCCTCTGAGCAGAGAGACTCCGGGGAGTGTCTGGACAGCACAAATTGAGTTTTGGAAAATGTCAGGCTGCTCTGATTCTCCTGTTTGATTATGTTACCCTTTCTGCATTCTCAAGCCAATTACCTAGTCTTCTTGCTTCGATCGTAAAATCTCTGGCTTGTCTACTCTTTCCTCTCCCTCTGTATCTGTTTTTTTTAAGGCTGATGCTATTTGCACCAGTGGTTTTTGGTTTCTAAAGCTGTAAAAAGTAAGTTGTGAAAACCTCACTAAACTGCGAGTGAAAACTGACATTAATAATCATCACCTAACTCTAAAAA
>JAQNCA010000005.1:6472460-6487386 GCA_029783725.1 Acanthurus tractus | reverse complement strand
TAGTATTTATGTTGTTTCTTCAGGGGTACTTGTTGTATCGGGACACAAGTAACCACACAATGTCAGCCATCAAGATCAACCCAGAGACTCTGGAGCATGAGGGGACTGTCATCATGCCAGGTGCAAAAAAACCCCCCAAAACATTGCTTGTTAAAAAATACCTCATAAGAGTTTAGTCATCAAAATTTTAACAAACAAAACACTGTTTTTATTCACTGATCTCTTTGCCTCTATTTTCAGGTCAACATTCAGATGGACAGAACATCATCTTCACAGATGGAGAGTACATCAATCAGATTGCAGCCTGCAAAGATGTAAGTTCAATAGCCCTGCTCAAGCTCTTTATCACCATGGCAATAACATGCATCATCTTCTATCATTTTCTTCAAAAAAGGAAAAAATCTCAATTCAAAGATTTAAAATGAATCAGTATCCGTAGACTAAATCCTGTGTGTTCTGGAGTTCCCCTGCATGTATAATAGAACCCCCCAAAACCCCACCTGTGCTGCTTGTGTCTGCTGCAAGCATGGTGGACATACTTAAAAACCCCCTCAAGAAAAAAAATCATTTTTAATTGTCTAGTCGTCTCTGTCTGGTGTTTTTTACATCCAACAAAGCTTACATGGATTTGAGATAAACATAATGTCATAGCTGTAAATTTCCTCCCTAAAAGAGGAAAGAGTGTAAAGAGTGTTGTATAAAACACATTACTGTTCTGATAGGTCCACTTGCAAGTGACTGTGTAGGATTTGGTCCTCGTCTTCTTGAGACACTGTACCTGGTTCAAATGCGCTGCCATTGTTTAAATTACATAGCTTACAACATAAGCTTATATTAGTAAATCAAGGCATACTTAGTGAGGTCATAGGTGTACATTAATTGCATTTAAGCAGTTTTTATAGCAATTTATTTTTGTTATTAAAAAAAATCTAAACATTTGATTTTGATTTACAGAAATGACCAATATAGGGCTTAAATCAATGGCAGGAGTGAGACTTCAATTTCAGTCTCAATAAGTGTATAAGATTGCAGTGCTGATAAATTTCCTACAGGCACTCAGATTTAAAGAGTCCTGAAAATTCATTAACCTGATCATCTGAACCTCGCTGCTGCGTGTTTTGTCCCTACTCAAAGGAATCCAGATAATGTTTGTACATGGTCATCTCTCCTGTCATCAGTCGTTTATGTTCACACTCGTGTAATCAAACCATTTACTACTTATTTTCTTTTTTTTATCTAAAGCCACTGAGTAAGACCTAAATCTTTTGTTTGCTGAAATGATTGGAGTGGTTCTGCTTGAACTGCCCAGTGAATCATCTGTCACCTCCCCTGCTGTAGAAACCCCAGTCTCACTATGAAGGGCCCTCAGCTGATCACCAGCTGTGTCACAGCAGGGGGGTCTGGGGACTGTCTGTACTTATATGCTGTGTCTGTGCTGATACGTGTGTGTGTGTGAGTAAGTCGTGTACATGTGGGCGTGGCCGTGTGGGCTGTGGCACCAGATGTGGTTATTCTCCAGAGAGCTTAATCTCTCAAGCAGTTATCTGCATGAGCACTCTGTGATGTGAGTGGGGGAGGGGGGAGATGTGAAATTCATAAATCAGCCGTTGCAGCTAGCCTTCCTCTCAGTTAGCAGTTTCTTGGCTAATCAAAGGGACAGGATAGTGTGTGTGTGTGTGTGTGTATGTGTGAGAGTGTAAGGTGGGGGAAGTCCTCAGAAGCTGCATGCATTTTTTTTTTAAAGCAACCAGCAAATGCAACCACTGCACAGAAGGCTTAGTGGCTGAGGAAAGTCACGTGGGACACACAGAGAGGGGTTTTCAGATGCTAGAAACTAGAGCAAGAGGGTGATGTGTGAAAATTATACCTGGTAAAGGTGGTGGTCAGAGGAAGACAGTCATATGTAGAGAGAAAAAGTCAGGAAGTGAAGGGAGGTAGTGGTAGCCAGAGGAAAAAGTACTTAAATGATTTGAGTAGCACATGTGCTCTGCAGGAATCAAAGCACAATAGATGAGTTGGTCATCATTACCACGCAGTGGAAAACAGACCACCCCCCATGCTACCTTTAATCCTTTTTATATCCCTTTAGTATCCCAATTATTTCCTTTTTGTTCCTGTCTTTATTCTGTTGCTTTCCTGTAAAATGTCCCTCTCGGCCACATCCTCTACAGTCTGACTAACTCACATCTCCTGCAGTTGTATCGTCTGTTATGTGCTCTGCATTGAGTCTCAGTGTGAGAATTGTTGATAGAAGTCATATCCTGTAGGGCCTCAGGATAAATTGATATGCTTTTAATACTGACAGAGTTAATTTATGTAATGACCGTTGAGGTGGGTATGTGATGTCCACTTGTAATTTTCTAGCTCATCCTCTACTGATCCAAAACTGACAATGTACTGGCACCATTTCGTCCATCCCGATTATAGAGACCTGAGTTTTGTAAATCGCAGATACAGTATAATAGGCTGTATCAGATACATTTACATTACTGTTTTAGATGTCAGAACAACCCTGAAAAAACCCAAAATGCGCACAAATGCAAATGAAGTCCAAATATCACATTTGCTGTGTGTCCCCGACATGCATTATTGTGACATTTTGGTGAGTATGCTTGTTTGCTGTCTTACAGCCTCTTAATGTCTGAACTCTAAATATTTATATTTATCAAAATATTTATTAATGTTGCTCTTGTGTGTGAGCTAAGCGTTGATATTTAGTGTGCATACATGTGATTGATGGCAATCCTCGATTACCAATTTTGGTAAAAGAAAAAGCAAGTGAGTATAAAGTGGAGACATGTTTTCATTAAATCAAGGGCATCTTGTGTCCTATCGTTGGTAGATGGACCCCTAAAAGAACACTATAGCAACACTGAGTCATGAAAATAAACTGTGTTTCCTTCTGTTGGCTCCGATTCCTGCAGGATGGTTTTGTGGTGCGGATCTATACTATGAGCTCAGACCCGGCCCTGCAGCAGGAACTGCAGCTGAAGCTGGCAAGGAAATGCCTGCACGCCTGCGGCATCTCTCTTTTTGACCTCGAGAAGGATCTGCACATCATCAGTGAGTGATACAAACTGAACTGATCTGTATGAGGCATTTGGTAGGGATTTTCGTCTGTACACCGGCTACTTAACAGACATTTCACATTGTATATATGCTGTCAAGAATCCAAATGTATCAGAAACTGTTCGAAACACAAAGGAATTAAAAAAAAAATTACTTTCCAGCCTTGTCTCATTGCATATTTGTCTCAACATAATATGCTGTTTTCTCAGGCACAGGCTTTGATGAAGAGGCAGCGTTGCTTGGAGCTGGCAGAGAGTTTGCGCTAATGAAAACTGCCTCGGGAAAGGTGAGAGTGAACATCTTCTTTGGTGGTGTGCCTAAAATGTTTAAGAAAAAATAAAGTTGGAACCGTTTCAAACACTGAGCTCTAACAGCTATTGCCTTACTAATGACAGGCCAGGCACTTTAGAGGGTGAATCTGGGGAAAAATCTCTTAATTAATTGTGTTTTGCCGTGTGTTTTCTTACCTCTGTGTCACACTGGCCACATGACCCCCATTGAGCAAAATTAACATTCTCTTAGTTCATAACATCTGTTTGTAGTTGGCTGTAGTCAGACTTTCCTATGATCAGGCTGTACTAAAGCATAATAATAAGACTCCTTCCTGCTTTGGAAATATTTGGTGGCCCTCAAAGCTAAATTGTCTTAAAATAATTCAAAATTAGGGGGGCTGGGTTTTTTTTTGGATGTCTCATGGTCTTTGCACTGCTTATTGTGCTCTGGACCCAACTCTTGTTAGTTCTTACATGCACCCTGGGATTGTAAAGTAAAGTCCATGCTTGAGTGGAAGTAATTAGGATATTTCACCCAGCTAAGCAGTGCATCTGGCTGTCAGTGTAATGTCCACTCTCAGGAAAACACACTGGCACTGAAAATGATGTTTTGTTGTTTATTAACTAATGTAAGAGTAAAAACACAAACGTGATGGGGGCTTTTAACAACTTTGAATAGATGTAGAGTAAACAGCATTGATGTTATGTGTGTGTCTGTGTACAGAAGGTGTTGGAGGAATCAGCTAAGTACGCGACTTGACTCTTGAGTTAAACTGCAGGGTCTTTGTAATCAAGCAAAGAAAACCCAATCACTGTAGGGACACAATGCTTTGTTTAGAGATATTTCACATTTTTATCCAAGCTGTGTTTGTAAGATAACAATGCCAACTATGTAGTTAGTTTGGGTGTGAGGAGGGTGTGGTTGTGTGTGTGTGTGTCAGCTGTAGGTGTGGTGCAGTGTGCCTTCTTCAGTAGATAGCAGTGGAGAGCAGTTGCCTGTAGCACATTTCTGTGTCTGTGTAGAGGTCTAATCTCACAGCACACTTTATCTGCAGATTACCCTCACACAGCCTGGCTGGATGGGTAAAAATAGGTGCAGCTGACCTGAACCTTGGCTCAAAGTTCACCCATCACCTGGGCTTGACATTATGCCAGACATGTGATATCAAGAAAAGGGTTAGGGTTAGGTTAACAGGCTACTATTATCTTTATATAAAATGTGGCTTCAGTTGCATAATTTGCAAAATGATCATCGGATTACTTGAGTTATAAAAAATTCTCTGGACTTCAATTGCACCCTTTTTATAGGTATCATCACAAGTTACCCTGGCAGTTTTAGTCGTTTTAAAAAAAATACATTAGACGAGTTCAGCCCAAAATAACATCAGAGAACAGAGGGTCCTCATTTTTTCACTAGGAACATTGTGATGGTGTAACAGGGAGGTTTGCTGCCACAGCCTGTGGCAAAAGATGCCAAACAAATTGACTTTAGCTAAGCTTTTGCAACAAAATGAATTCTCTAAATGTCCTAGACTCCTAAAAAATTATCACTTTGAAAACTGTTAATATTGCTGATTTTTTTTTTCTCTTATTTTTGCTGTGTTTGATCTTCTTCCTTCATCCTCTACTTACAGATTTACTACACAGGAAAGTACCAGAGCCTGGGTATAAAGCAGGGTGGCCCATCAGCAGGGAAATGGGTGGAATTGCCTGTAACAAAGTCCCCCAAGATCGCTCAGTTCTCAGTCGGCCATGATGGTTCCCATGCACTGCTAGTGGCCGAAGATGGCAGTGTGTTCTTCACAGGCTCTGCCAGCAAGGGAGAGGATGGAGAGTCCAGTATGACAATTTCTATTGCTAAAAATTTAATAATTCATTTGTTGAATTGGACCTTTGTCGAACACAGAATCAAAGCCATTTTGTGTTAAATCTCTGATGGAGAGATCTGTTATTCTCCTTTGCAGCTAAAAGTCGCAGACAGCCCAAGCCGTACAAGCCCAAGAAGATGATCAAATTAGAGACCAAGACAGCAGTGTACACAGCGTGTAACAACGGCAGTAGCAGCATTGTCACCAAGGATGGAGAGCTCTACATGTTTGGCAAAGATGCTATTTACAGTGACAGCACCTGTGAGTTAACTGGGACAGGGCTATTTTAAACCCCTCAACTTTGGGAAATTTTTCTCAGTAGTAGTTTTGACATCGTCTACATTGCTTTGATAAAGACAGATGACAGACTTTTTCAAGAATAAACATTTATCTGTCTATATATATTCCCCAGTTGGAAGCCGTGTCGTTAGCTTTTATCGTAATCACGACCACTTCTTTCCCACAGGCCAGGTGACAGACCTGAAGGGTCACTTTGTAACTCAGGTTGCCATGGGAAAGGCCCATACGTGTGTCCTGACCAAGAGTGGTGAAGTGTGGACGTTTGGGGTGAATAATAAAGGCCAGTGCGGCAGAGACACTGGATCTATGAGCCAAGCAGGGAAAGGTGAGCAGATGTAACAGAGAAAAAAACAAACACACATAAAATTCTATGTATTTTTTACTTTATATACTTTTTTGTCTTTGTATTGAGCTCAATCTGATGGCCCTTCTCTGTGTTTGTTTTAGCGTTTGGTGTAGAGAGCATGGCCACAGCCATGGATGAGGACCTGGAGGACGAGCTGGAAGAGAAGGAAGAGAAGAGCATGATGTGTCAGCCAGGCATGCACAAGTGGAAGCTGGACCAGTGCATGGTCTGCACGGTGTGTGGAGACTGCACCGGCTATGGAGCCAGCTGTGTCAGCAGTGGACGGCCAGACAGAGTGCCTGGAGGGTAAGAGGACACAAAAAAAATGAAAGTAGTAAAGATGAAAAGTTGCCGCATCTGCATAGCTCTTGTTTTTGTCAATTAGTATGCGATGTCAAGAGCCACAAAATGCTCATCCGGCAGCAGGGGTGATCTTTTTAAGAATTTGAAAAATGATGTGAATATTTTTTTCTC
The DNA here is from genome assembly GCA_029783725.1 of Acanthurus tractus. Taxonomy (NCBI): domain Eukaryota; kingdom Metazoa; phylum Chordata; class Actinopteri; order Acanthuriformes; family Acanthuridae; genus Acanthurus; species Acanthurus tractus. Next base: position 6,481,057 of record JAQNCA010000005.1, on the reverse strand, counting down.
TCTCTGTGTATTTGACCACACGCTAGTATCTGTGGCTGTGGGTCTGGAGAATCTGGCTGCTCAGCTTGTGGTTGCTGCAAGGCCTGTGCCAGGGAGCTGGATGGTCAAGAGGCCAGACAAAGAGGCATCTTTGATGCTGTGAAGGAAATGATTCCACTGGACCTGCTGCTAGGTATGTCAACTGATAACTTACATCACTTCTTGTCCCCCCCCTTCCCCCCTTTTTTGGCTCATTCTTCACGGCCCCCTACTTACATCTCATCTGTATCAGCACTCATTGTTTACATTTACATGTCTGAGAAAATCACGTGCATGTTAAGATCTCATGTATATACATATATGATGTGATATTCCGGTTAGCAGTGGATAATATGCTAAATCTTTTGTAAAGGATCAGAGTAACTGACCCTCCTGAGCAGGGACGTGTGCAAGCTACATATTCCTTTCAGCTTTGCCAGTACGCTGCTTATGCCACATGTATCAGTGTATGTCGCAGTTGCTTGGATGCAGTATTCTGCACACTTGCTGTTGTCATCCTTTTGTTTTTGTTATGCAGAGTCATTGCTTCTCCATCACTTCTCTCCATCACTCATTGATGTCTGTCTTGTTTTGTTCTGCTCTGCTCTGTCCTCCCTCCTCCTCCTCCTCCTCCTCTGCATCCTGTCTGGGCTGCCTGTACGTGGGGGCTTTTGTGTTTTCAGCTGTGCCTGTCCCTCCCCCTCCAGGAGTGAACATTGAGGAGCACATTCAGATTCGTCAGGAGGAGAAACGACAGAGAATCAATCGCCGACACAGGCTTGAGGAGGGCAGAGGTATGGATCAAGGTTAAACACAACAGCTCCTTTTCACACAGGGATCAGAGATTATGCAACACACCGCCGTGACAAAGTCCCCTCTTTAAACCGCCTCTATAGTTTTTTACACTCAACCAAACAATGTTGGCATGCTGCCCCAGTGTGTGTTTTTAGATAGTGTGCTGGTGTTTCGCAACGAACAGATGCACTAAGTTTAAAACAGCAGCTTTGGTGTCAAGTGTGATGTATAACATGCATTCTTTTGTTAGTTAGCTGCTAATTACAGCTATCTGCTTTTCAGTCTCCTGTGACTTGGTGGAACACTTAACATGATGTCAAGATGTTACAACCCCATGCTTTACAACTGTTATGATGTAAAACCCTAGGCTTTTTACACAAATGTCGAATCAGAGTACTTACACCTCCCTCGCCAGATATCAGATAGAACAACAACGACAACAAATACCACCTATTCCGCCTGTAACGCAGTGTGCAATAACAGCAAAATATTGCTGCCTTGAACAGGCTGTGTAAAAGGGGCTCGTGTTTTACATGAGAGCTTTGTTTTGTTTTCACTGTTTTTGCTTTATGAGAATGAAATTTTCTGTTATGGAGAATCAAACACAGGCCCAGGGCAAGTGAGAAGGTGGGAGTTGAGCTTAATGAATAGGGTCAAGCTAAAAACAGTATGTCCATCCCTTGTTTTAGTTCTGAATAACTTTGAGGTGCTGAATGAGCTTGGGTGTTTTGCATTGGTGACTTCCCCCTTGCTTGTGTTTCAATTATTTTTCAGCGTGTGTGCATTGTTGTCTAGTATTATCATGTGTTTCCCATTTGTGAGCATTGTGCATGCATGTGAAAGTTTCTTTCTCCCCCAGGCCCCCTTGTTTTTCCTGGTCCCATTTTTATGAACCAGCGTGAGCAGGCCCTAGCCAGAATAAGACCCCTTCAGGCACTAAGGCATAAACGGGACAAGCACAAAGGTACTACGGTCTTCACTAACTCAACGGGTGCAGAGACACCCCTTTGACTCATCTCCCAATCTGGCTGTCCCGCCCACCTCCTCTCTCACTCTCTGACAGCAGGACGCAAATGTCGTTACCAGGTCTCATGGTAACAAACAATGTAGCCTGCTGGAAAGCAGGACTCACTGTGACTCACAGTGAGAAAATGACTGTGAAACCTTTAGACCAGGTTAGAGAAAATTCAACAGGCTGGTTCCCTTTTTGAATTTGATGAATTTTATCTTGTTCCGATCATGTTAACATAAGAAATACTAAGCTACATTAAAGATTTGGTTTGTTATGCTAATTCACTTCCAGTTCTCTGAGCAGAATGCCTTGTCTGTCTGCTGCTGTTGTTCAGACCTTAACAGAAATCAATGTCCTTGTCTAACTGGATTTACCATCACTCCCATAGCAGCTGATTTGTTCCTTTTCGGTGCAACTGCAGCATAACGAACAGAAAAAACAGCAAGCACTGGGTAGAACAAGCTTTGATGAATGACAAGCTGATAAATATGATACAGGAGGAGGAAGGAAGCAGGACATGTAGTGGCTACAGATAGAGACTAAAGATTACAGAATATGTCACTCACAAACAGCTATAAGCTAGGTGTAATGTTAGGTTTTTCTAAACTTTGACTGTCAGAAAAATGTGAGTGTTTATTGTCTGTGGTCACTTATTTAAATATAACATTTTTTAACCAGTAAACAACTAATATTTCAGTAAGCCCAACGTTAATGATTCAGCAACACAGACAGAAAACAGTCCACCTTAATGTGGAACTGATTCGTTTTGTTTTGTCCTCAAAATCTCAGCCCCCTGAGTGTTTTCTTTGGATAAACAAAATGTCATTTTGACAAACAATCTTTGTTTCTTTTCTAAAGTAACGGCAAGAAGAAAACATGAGGAAATCTGTTGCCTTCTGAACTCTTTCTGTACTGTTTGCAGTAATCAGAACAAAATAGAGTTCAGTTGATGAAAATGTCAAACAAAAATTCTCTAACACGACCAAACTCTTGCAATAAGTTAAGAAAATGCTACTACTAGTACCACTCACTGCTTGAACAAATTAAGTAAACAGCTGATATTTCTGTTAGAAGATTGCAAACATTCACAGGTCTGCATTTGCCTCTCTAAGTTACTTCTGCTGCTGTTTTCTTGCTGATGGGTGGTGCAGGTTGGAGTTGAGCTGCAGGTCTGAAACTGCTGGTGGACGACAGTAGCTAGGCCTGCCAAGCAATGTGCCAGGCAATACAAAGTATCCATTTAATGTTTACAATACCGGGTGCTTCATTGGCTCACCTCAAAGAGCACGCATCCCATGTATTGATGCTGAATTCTTGCCGCAGTGTGCTGGGTTCCATTCAAGTCCGGACCTCTCAGCTGCACGTCCTCTCCTCCTCATTCTCTCTATCTCTCAGCTTTTCTGTTGATCTTTTTGCTGTACAGTTCAAAAAAGGCAAAAACAACCAATTTTAAAATAAAACATTCATGATAGAAACTTATTGTTTAGGTTAAGTGGCTTGTGTTATTGTTTTTACTGTTATATGTTGGAAAAAGATGCCATAGTGTATTCAACTAAGCAGCAGTGCCACTCAAGGTTCTAATTTGCTCAGTAACTTTGCTTTTCCTAAACTCTTTACCGTGGCTGATACACAGTTGTAAAACTAGATTCTTGGGGTTCTTCCCTTGAGCATCCTTCTTCATGGTTTTTATGCTTAGGAGGAGGAATGGGTCTACAAATTCCCCCTGCTGACAACGCTGGTGTTTCCATCTGTGACCTCCCAGTATGCTCTTAGTGTTCTTTAGATGTCATTAGGAGCTTTTCCTGTTGTTTCACTGACGTTAAGAAGCAATGAGCTCAACTTTCAACCTTCTCTTATGAATGAATGTTTGGGCCGTGAGCCATTTTCTGTGAGGTTCAAGAATTAAAATCCAAAGCAGTTATCTCATCAGGCTGGCCTCGGTTACAGAGGTAAATAATGATAAGCTGGTTCCTGGTCCAAAAAGGTGTTGACAGTCATTATATTTGCTGTAATGCATGGGCCTCTATCCGACTTTTTTCACTCACATGCCACAACTGTGACCTCTTACACAGCGCTCAGGGTAAACCAGATTTCCTTTTTTTCTGATTAAACACAGTATAATACTGAAAAAAAATAAAAATCAAATAATGTGCAGAGCAAACAATCCGTCTTCCTGCAATGAGACTGGTTACCAAAAGCCTGTCTGTTATAGAGGTGTTGTTCCCTTGTTTCTATTTGGCATGCTTTTCCCTTTTCTCCCTACTTTCTTCTGAACACTCTTTTCTCTCCAGCTCCGTTTTCCAGGGCTGTGCAGAGGCATCCACCTCTGTGGTCTGAAGTTGCCACTAAACCGCACTCTCTCTCTCTCTCCCTGTTCACTATTCGAATGTGCTGACTGGAGTGTTTGCCTTGTAGATGGTAGCAGTGAGCGTGGAGAGAAGGACGCCAGCAAAATCACCACCTACCCTCCAGGGGCAGTGAGATTTGACTGTGAGCTGCGAGCTGTGCAGGTCAGCTGCGGTTTCCACCACTCAGGTTGGTAAATTACCCTGATGGTGGCTTCTGAGACACCAGGGTATAATTTGTCTGTCCACAATTGTAATGGCATTTTTAAAAACCTCAAACAAGAGGGGCTGACCTTGAAACAGAGAAAGTGAGAGAAAATAACTGACATAATTACGCTGCTTTTCAGTGGTGCTGATGGAGAACGGAGATGTCTACACATTTGGTTATGGCCAACATGGGCAGCTCGGACACGGAGATGTAAACTCCAGGTACCCCATGACTGTTCACTGTAAAAATAAAATAGTCTCTTATTGTTCTTTACAAAATAAGTTAGAGTAACAACACGAATAAGTCTAAACGTGTGAAATCCAATGGTGTGAAAAACTAAATAAAATACTATTCAGCAGAGTCAGTATTGAGAAATGTAAGTCTGGAGTCTTTTTGAGCACTTTTGAATTGTATTACAAACATATACAAACAAAGTGCATTCATGTGGACACACAACCTAAACTGGATTTTTCTACCTGCTAGGGGTTCTCCAACTCTGGTGCAGGCCCTTCCAGGCCCCAGTGTACAAGTGACGGCAGGCAGTAACCACACAGCTGTTCTCCTCATGGACGGGCAGGTGTTTACATTTGGCAGCTTTTCGGTAAGACAAGCATATTCCCTGATATAATATCCACTTTTCAGAAGCTGCAGAATTTGTTTTACTCTTTCAATAATGATGACGGTATTTTTGAATGTTTAAAGCTTTACACCGATTTCGATGAGGTTAGGGTTAGCATAAATTGCTCTAGAAAGTGTATGTATCTTGTCGTTTTTCAGAAAGGGCAGCTGGGACGACCCATCCTGGACATGCCCTACTGGAACGCCAAGCCATCTCCCATGCCCAACATTGGTGCCAAATATGGACGAAAGGCCACCTGGATTGGTGCCAGTGGAGACCAGACTTTCCTGCGGATCGATGAGGCCCTTATAAACTCCCATGTCCTAGCCACTTCAGAGATCTTCGCCAGCAAACACATCATTGGCCTTGTGCCCTCCTCTCTGTCTGAGCCACCTCCATTTAAATGCCTGCTTATTAACAAAATGGATGGAAGCTGCAGGACCTTCAATGACTCTGAGCAGGAGGACCTGCAGGGATTTGGCCTGTGTCTGGACCCCGTGTATGATGTCATATGGAGGTCAGTCTAAGCAGTAAAATGCAGTTTGATTTAAATTTTGGTTAACCTGTGTTCATCATGTTGTATTCTATTTCTCCCACGTTTTAAGATTTATTTGAAATGCCTCACAGATTAATGTTAACATCCCCTCTTTTGATTTTGAAACCCCTTTCATGTGTTATATCTGTTCCCCTCTGCATGCTTGTAGGTTCCTACCAGCTTCAAGAGAGATGCTTTGCTACAATGCAGTAATAGCTGATGCCAGGATGCCCTCTGCTACAGATCTACAGGCCCGCTGTAGCATCCTTAGTCCAGAGCTTGCATTGCCCTCAGGATCACATGCCACCACTACTCGCTCTCATGGAGCCCTACACATCCTTGGTAATCTTCTGTGCTCCCCATTCAGCAAAGTGTCCTTGGTTCCAGTACATTTGAGGAATACTTTGTGTCATACGAATATGGAAACATCTGTGTTTCTTCCAACCTAAATCATCTGATTGGTTTATATTGTGGTCAGTTTAGCTCCCTTATCTTGTTATATTGTTATGGGTTTTTCCTTTAATCAGCAGTAGCTCAACATTCTGAGCCATAAGACAGATTGTTTTTCTTCAGGATCTTAATTAAAAACTTATGCTATTATTTGTAAATTGTGAAAGAATTGTAATAGTAAGTGTTTTATTTTGCTGTTCTTTTGTTTGTTGTGTTAGAGTAAATATTTTATAACTCTTATAGCAAGTCTTGTTTTCTTTGTTTGGAATCACAGATTTAGTGACTTGTTTCCCATTTTCTCATCAGTTCTCTTTAATTACTTAATCCATTTGAGAGACAGATTTGCTCTTACATCATGGCCAATTATATGATAAAGTGTTTGTAAGAATGCTTGGATTATGAATTGAAATCTAAGAAGAATTCCAAATGGAAATATTATGGGTTATCCACTTAGGTTGCTTGGATACTCTGGCAGCCATGCAAGAGCTGAAGATGGGTGTAGCCAGTGCAGAGGAGGAAACCCAAGCAGTGATGAAGGTCTACTCCAAAGAGGACTACAGTGTGGTGAACCGCTTCGAGAGTAAGTGGGTTCTATGTAACAGAATACATGGTACATTATGTGTGAGGTTACGGGCAGAAACATCGTAACTTTGTGTGAATCGGATTGTAATTATATCAAGCAAGGCCAACATTTGACCCTGTAAGTCACAGCCGCCGAATGAGTGAAAATTAAATATTAAATTCATATCAACTGATCATCTCTCTTGAGAAGCATCAAAAGTGGTTATATCTAGATAAAAAACTTTGTTTCTGTGGTACAGAACTGATTGATCCCTTGTGTGATGTTGTAGGTCATGGGGGTGGTTGGGGCTACTCAGCCCACTCTGTGGAGGCCATTCGCTTCTGTGCCGATGCAGACATCCTGCTGGGTGGCCTGGGCCTGTTCGGGGGACGAGGGGAGTACACTGCCAAGATCAAGGTAAGACACCTGTGTTCCTTTTCCCTTTTTTTAAACAAAGGGACATTAGATTTTTTTTAAGCCGTTCATTCATATTCACTTCAGAACATTTATCTGACATTTTTTCGAATTCACAAATTTGCACCAGGACTGACACTAAATCCATGGCATGTGAACAAGTGGAAAAACAGCAAAAAGCTGCTGTTGTGTTACTCAATGCAAAGCTTGAATAATTGCATGGGAATAGATCATCTTTGTAACATTGAATTAAGTACCATTGAAGGAACATACAGTCAGTGGACCGAATGGAATCCTGGCCTGTAATAAAAAGTGTTTACAGTTTTTTAATCTGGGTCTGTTGTTTTTGCAGCTTTTTGAACTTGGACCTGATGGAGGCGACCATGAGACAGACGGTGATCTGTTGGCTGAGACTGATGTGCTAGCCTATGACTGTGCTGCAAGGTAAAGTTTAGTTTTGGCTTTGATTCTCACTACTATATCCTCTGAAGGAGTTATGGAATCATACAATCTCCATGTTTGATGGCCATTAATGTTGGTGTCTTTCTTTCTCTTTTTTTTTAATACAGGGAGAAGTATGCCATGATGTTTGATGAGCCAGTGCTGCTGCAGCTTGGCTGGTGGTATGTGGCGTGGGCGCGAGTGTCTGGTCCCAGCAGTGACTGTGGCTCCCATGGACAGGCTACCATTACTACTGATGACGGGTAAATAAAAAACAAATTTCACAATAAAGAAAACACTTGTGCATTTATAAAACAATATGTGTTTGTTTTTTATAATGTTTGATTGTTGGTCACTGCCCTTTAATTTGTCTTTCTTACTGTTTTGCTCTTTAGTGTGGTGTTTCAGTTCAAAAGCTCTAAGAAGTCAAACAATGGTACAGATGTGAATGCAGGTCAAATACCTCAGTTGCTTTACAGGCAAGTAAAGTTCCTTACATAATAAGGAATAAGAATAAGGATTATGCTGTATATAAGTATATGTACGCATGCGTAAGAGTATGATGATAGATATGCAACGCATATATTGTAAAATATATAAATATATGTGTACATGTATATGAAAGTGTAGAAGAATAAAGTAGATGATTTTATTTGCTTTCTCATATTTTAACATTAGGCTTCCTTCGAATGATGGCAATGCATCCAAAGGGAAACAGCAGACCAGTGAACCAGTCCACATCCTGAAGCGCTCATTTGCTCGTACAGTCTCAGTGGTGAGTGCTTTGTATAGTGTTTTGCCTTCTCTCTATTTCTACCTGCTTTAGTCCCCCAACAGGGAATTTTTTTTTTTGCAACACCCTATCTAACTGTCTTCCTTTGCCTCTCTGTAGGAGTGTTTTGAGTCTCTGCTGAGCATCCTTCACTGGAGCTGGACCACCTTGGTTTTGGGTGTGGAGGAGCTGCGAGGGCTGAAGGGCTTCCAGTACACAGCCACCCTGTTGGACCTGGAGAGATTGCGCTTTGTTGGCACGTGCTGCCTACGTCTACTCAGGGTCTACATCTGTGAGATCTTCCCCATTGCTGGTAGGAGCACAAAAAAATTCACAGCACTTTATCAATGTATTGGCTTGTTCTTTGAAAGAGAAAATGACAGCACTGCTGCTTCTACACTATTGGTGTATTTTATGACTAGAAAC
>JAQNCA010000005.1:6436643-6449165 GCA_029783725.1 Acanthurus tractus | reverse complement strand
GCTCTCTTTTAGTCTTGAGACCAGTCCAATCACAGACAGCGACACAGCGAAGCGCACAGTGTTCCAGAGGTCTTACTCTGTTGTAGCATCTGAGTATGACAAACAACACTCACCCTCTCCAGCCCGGGTCAAAGCTGTGCCCAGACGCAGGGTCCACAGTGGTGATGCAGGTAATGGTGTAATCATTTGAGAAGTGATTAGTTATTAGATAGGTAATGTATCATCTAAAACATCCATCTGCTTCTGTCTGCCATGCAGAGGTGGGATCGTCTCTGTTACGGCACCCGTCACCTGAGCTGTCCAGGCTGATCTCAGCCCATGGTTCTCTAAGTAAGGGAGAGAGGAACTTCCAGTGGCCTGTCCTGGCTTTTGTTATTCAGCACCATGACTTGGAGGGTCTTGAGGTGGCCATGAGGCATGCACTGAGGAAGTCTGCCTGCAGGGTGTTTGCCATGGAGGTACAGATGTTTAGAGAGTATCTCTAAATCTCAGAGCTTAATCTTTCTTTAATCATTGCTATTTATACAGCAGTTACATACGATAATAGTTAATTAGTTGGCTGGATATTGTTAGTTTGCCAATTAGATTTGTGCTCTTAATTAGCTAATTGGCTTAAGTTGCATTCTTGCAATTATTTGTGTTGTTAAAAAGACTGATTAGTAGGATTTTCTCCCGATGTTCCTGTCAGGCGTTCAATTGGCTGCTGTGCAACGTGATCCAGACCACCTCCCTGCATGACATCCTGTGGCATTTTGTAGCATCTCTCACCCCATCACCCTTTGAGCCTGAGGACGAGGAAGACGATGAGAACAAGGGGAACAAAGAAATTGTCGAACAGGTAACGATTGGCTAAACACCAAAAAGCAGGCAGCGTTGTATTTGCTTTGTTGTTGCATCTTCTAATTACGAACATTTCCAATCTGCACCAATCTACAGGAAAGAGACCTTGGTGTTTGTGAACACCCACTGTCAGACATTGTTATCGCTGGGGAGGCAGCTCATCCTCTCCCCCACACCTTCCACCGCCTCCTTCAGACCATCTCTGACCTCATGATGTCACTTCCCAGTGGCAGCTCACTTCAGCAGATGGCGCTCAGGTACAGTTTTATGAATCGTTCCAACACACTAAACAGCTATTTCAGATGGATTTATTTTAAGTCTTCTTGTGCATATTATGGGGGAGTGACTTAGCGATTTGTACTTCTAGGTGCTGGAGTCTTAAGTTCAAGCAGTCCGACCACCAGTTCCTCCACCAGAGCAACGTTTTCCATCACATCAACAACATCTTGTCCAAGTCAGATGATGGAGACAGCGAGGAGAGCTTTAACATCAGCGTGCAGTCAGGATATGAAGCAATGAGCCAGGCAAGGAAACAACCACCCTCTTACTTATAAAGAAGATCTTCTCAGTACAGTTTGAGACAGCAGTAAGGGTCTCATTGTTTGTTATGTGTCTGTGTTTACAACATTCACTAACCTGAGATATCTGTGTGTAATAGGATCTGTGTCTGGTGACCTGTCTGAAGGATCTAACCAGCGTAGTAGACATCAAGACGTCCAGTCGTCCTGCCATGATTGGCAGCCTAACAGACGGCTCCACAGAGACCTTCTGGGAATCTGGAGATGAGGACAAGAACAAAACCAAGAGCATCACCATCAGCTGTGTGAAAGGCATTAATGCCTCCAATGTGTCGGTTCATGTGGACAACTCCAGAGACATTGGGGTAAGAGGGCAACAGCAAGCCAGGCCTTTGAAAGCACTGGTTGATACAGTGTTAATGCATCAGGGACATTGAGGGACTGATGACTGTGATTGAATTTACAAGGTCTTTCTGATGGATTATTTCAAAGGATAATTTTTTTTCCTGCCATGTCCACAGAACAAAGTCACATCAGTAACGTTCCTGTGTGGAAAAGCAATAGAGGATCTCTGCAGAATCAAACAGGTATTGTCAGTTTTTTAATTAGTAACACACACTCTATTCAGGATAACTTGTAGCTTGTTTATTTTTAACAATTATCTTGCCTTTTGATCCAAGGTTGACCTCGACTCACGTCACATGGGCTGGGTGACAAGTGAACTTCCTGGAGGGGATCATCATGTGATCAAGGTGGAACTTAAAGGTCCGGAGAACACTCTGAGGGTGCGCCAGGTGAAGGTCCTCGGTTGGAAAGAAGGCGAGAGCATCAAGATACCTGGACAGATCTCAGCCAGCATGGCCCAGCAAAAGAACTGTGAAGCTGAGACTCTTCGAGTGTTTCGTCTCATCACTTCACAGGTCTGTCTAACTGATACGTCCATGTACCTTACAAGCTATTTGACTGTACTGTCTGTTTGAAACTTCTAGGTTTTGCAAAGGTTACATTTTTTACTTCAGATAACTGGAGTCTCTACTTTTCTGTGTACATTTAGGTCTTTGGAAAGCTTATCTGTGGAGATGCAGAGCCGACTCCAGAGCAGGAGGAGAAGAATTTGCTTTCCTCACCAGAGGGAGAAGACAAGGTCTGCACTGTCATATTATGATGACTGTTCAACTGACCCACAGAACTCAAGTATTTATCGACCTTTAACCTAATACTTTATACTCTCTACATTTTTTATGAATAGGCACCGTCCGACGCGGACCTCAAAGAGCACATGGTGGGAATTATTTTCAGCAGGAGCAAACTGACCAACCTCCAGAAACAGGTTAATAGCCAGATCCTTGAACCTTTAAACTAAGTAAGTTACTACAGTCTCAGCCCTTCAATGTAATGCTTGTATTCGTTTTGTAGGTGTGCGCACACATCGTCCAGGCCATTCGAATGGAGGCCACACGTGTGAGGGAGGAGTGGGAACATGCCATCTCCAGCAAAGAGAATGCTAACTCGCAGCCCAGTGACGACGACGCCTCCTCAGACGCCTACTGCTTTGAGCTCCTGTCAATGGTTCTGGCTCTGAGTGGCTCCAACGTCGGCCGCCAGTATTTAGCTCAGCAGCTAACACTCATGCAAGACCTGTTTTCTCTGCTGCACACTGCTTCCCCGAGAGTACAGAGACAGGTGGGCGAGGGCAAACACACACACACACTCATACTAGCAAGCATGTTTAGGGAATTTCTTTTATTATAAAACATTTTAAAAGCTGATATTTTATCATTTTAAAACTGCAAATGTTTGCATCCATGATTAATTGCTGACAGTCTTCTTCTTTCCTCCATTTCCTGGCCTATTGTTAGTTTTCTTGCCAACTTACTGCCACGAACTGTCAGTCAGTGGAATAGCATGAAACTGGCAGATGAAATGTGTTTTGCATCAACTCTGCACTCACATGCTGGCTTGTGTGTTCTCTTGCTTGCAAGATACACACACAAAATAACATCGATTCATACTTCAAAACATTAGCAATCTTTATGCTAGTAGTGCTCAAATATTTCACAGGGGGACTCATACATGATATACTACTTGAATCTAGTTTAGACCTCAACAGATGCGTGCATGTTACCACAATTGTTACTTACTGTGTCACAGAATGTTCATTAAGAAATAAAATCTGTGAAAATTCACTTAGTCAAGAGACAAATTACTAATATATTTGTTTGTCATACGATCTTCCTCATCTCAGGTCACATCATTGCTTCGACGCGTCCTTCCAGAGGTTACACCAGTGCGTCTTGCCAGCATCATCGGGGTGAAGGCTCTGCCGCCAGCAGACATCAGTGACATCATCCACTCCACAGAGAAGGGCGACTGGAACAAGCTCTGCATCCTCGACATGTTCCTGGGCTGCATTGCAAAAGCCCTCACCGTGCAGCTGAAAGCCAAAGGCACCACCATCTCTGGCACCGCTGGCATGGCTGCAGGCAAAGGGGTCACCACTGTCACACTGCCCATGATCTTCAACTCAAGGTGAGTTAGTTTCTGCCAGGCAATCAAAGTTTCAGTCATTAAAGAAATGTTATTATATACAATTTTTAACGGATTTTCATAAATACAGTTTGTAATAAATGGCAGCTACCTTTAATTTTTTATATTTCTTACCCCTTTGCTTAGCTACATCCGCAGAGGGGAGAGCCACTGGTGGATGAAAGGCTCCACTCCTCCTCAGATAGCTGAGATCATCATAAAGCTGGTCAAAGACATGGCAGCTGTAAGTTCACTGCAAGCCTAATTTTATAAACACCAGTCATCTCTGTCATAAACTTCCTTTTTTCAATGTGTTGTATTACCAAAGGTGCCTCTGAGACATTCATTTGCTGTTTTTAGGGCCACCTTTCAGATGCTTGGTCTAGAGTCACCAAAAATGCAATAGCTGAGACCATCATAGCCCTCACTAAAATGGAGGAGGAGCATCGGTCTCCTGTACGCTGTATCGCCACCACAAGGGTATGCACTCGGATGTCGTAGTACGCAAAGCAAATCTATGTTTTGCATCTATGTTTACAAATACTGAGTAATAACTATTCATATATCCTGTTCTCTCTCATAGCTGTGGCTGGCCTTAGCTTCGCTGTGTGTGTTGGACCAGGATCATGTCGACAGGCTCTCCTCTGGTCGCTGGATGGGCAAAGATGGACAGCAGAAACAGATGGTGAGAGTGAAGCGAAAGGCAAATATGAGAGTGGCTCACAGATTTAAAAAAAAAACAACCAAAATTGATTTCCTCCTCTTCTCTTCAAAGCCCATGTGTGACAACCACGATGATGGTGAGACAGCAGCCATCATCCTGTGTAACATGTGTGGCAACCTCTGCACGGACTGCGACCGCTTCCTGCACTTGCACCGACGCACGCGCTCTCACCAGAGACAGGTCAGTGTCGGTCGACACACCTCCTGAGTAATGTTAACTCCTGATTAGTTGGAAAAAGTAAAACAGAAGTAAAAGCTTACCTTAATGGCTCCTTTCAGGTGTTCAAAGAGGAAGAGGAGGCCATAAAGGTGGATCTTCATGAAGGCTGTGGAAGGACAAAGCTCTTCTGGCTCATGGCTTTAGCAGACTCCAAGACTATGAAGGCTATGGTGGAGTTTAGAGAGCACACAGGTAACATAGCAACAAAGCATACGAGTTTGCTTTTTTGGAGGTATGACTGTAATGCTTCATGGCCTCCTCTAGTGCGATACTTAATCTCGGACACGTCTGTTGTGTTTTTGCAGGTAAACCAGCCTCCAGCAGCTCAGATGCCTGCAGGTTCTGTGGTACGAGGAACGGAACTGAGCTGTCTGCAGTGGGCAGTGTTTGCTCTGACCCAGACTGCCAGGTACTCAGCATCAACTAGTTACTAATAACTTGGTTACTTCTGTTTTGTAAGAGATGATGGAGCTCTACAAAAAATACAAAAACATGATTTTTGTGATTTTTATTCCACATACTCACATGTACATAAAATTAATAATCACACCTTAAATAAATAATTACAGCAGTATTAAAAAACTGATATAGATGGCAAAAGCATAGGTACTATTTTGAAACCCATGGAATTTAATTGTTTTGCTGAATGGAAACATCATGGTAGAATATTATAATACCTGTAAATGTTTGAAGTCTGATTCAGCTGAATGGTCTCCTCCTTTCAGAAACTTGTTTGATTTCCACAGTAAGAATTGTCTTTGTTAAACCTCACTAATAATAAATGAGATTTTGGTGTGTATTTTATGAGAACTATGGTTCCCAAACCTCACTTGTCTCTTTCATGTTGTCTCCCTCAGGAGTATGCTAAACTAGCCTGCAGTAAAACTCATCCTTGTGGGCATCCCTGTGGTGGAGTCAAGAATGAGGAGACCTGCCTCCCATGTCTGCACGGCTGTGACAAGAACACTGGCTGTCTGAAACAGGATGCAGATGACATGTGTATGATCTGCTTCACAGAGGCCCTCTCTGCTGCTCCTGCTGTCCAGGTAGCTCTGAATACGAGTGTTTGTCTATTAGAGTAAAGAGTTTTGGCTGTAGATCGTTCTCATTTAATGTTTCACTCTTTGCTCTGTTCTCAGCTGGACTGCACTCACGTGTTTCACCTTCAGTGTACTCGACGTGTTCTGGAAAATCAGTGGCTCGGGCCTCGGATTACATTTGGCTTTATGTTGTGTCCCATTTGCAAGGTAAGATGCTTCTATGATGTAGATTGAGCTTTGTTTATAGAACAAACTCAGCCTACTGTGAAGCTCACTGTTGATAATATTATTTTTTTGTTGGTTGGTCTCATGACACTGACACACACACTAACAGTAACTCAGCTGAACCATTTTTTTTTATGATCATTGACCATTTTTTTGTTTCTCCTTTACCTCCAGAACAAAATCAATCACTCTGTGATCAAGGACCTGCTGGATCCGATTAAGGAGCTGTATGAGGATGTGAGGAGGAAGGCTCTGATGAGGCTAGAGTATGAGGGTCTCCATAAGAGTGAGGCAATAACCACACCAGGAGCACGTTTCCACAACGACCCTGCAGGCTTTGCCATGAACAGATATGCATATTATGTCTGCTACAAGTGCAAGAAGGTACCATATAAACTAGAGTCATTTTTCATTTAGATTTAACTCAGGGGGTTGAGGATTAATGGCTTGACTTATTTCCAGGCATATTTTGGGGGAGAGGCTCGCTGCGACGCGGAGGCAGGACAGGGGGATGACTACGACCCCAGTGAGCTGATCTGTGGAGCATGCTCAGATGTCTCCAGAGCTCAGGTGGGTAAACGCTTCCTGTGAGCATCCTGGTGTTACAGTGGCTTAGTTTAAAGAATGAAGAACTGATGAAAAGATTCTGTCTGTCTGCTGAATTTGAAGGATAAATCAGGAGGGAATTAGCTTAGCTTGTCTCACTCAAGGCCAGCAAGTGAGCATATTTGCCAAAATGCTTTAGCTTTTTCTAAAATATTGCTTTTCTGTACTCTGAAAACAAAAATACGACCCCACCCCTGATTGTTCCTCTCTAATTTCCATCAGATGTGCTCCAAGCATGGCACAGACTTCCTGGAATATAAATGCCGGTACTGCTGCTCTGTGGCTGTTTTCTTCTGCTTTGGCACCACACACTTCTGCAACGCCTGCCATGATGACTTCCAGAGGATGACCAGTGTCCCCAAAGAGGAATTGCCCCATTGTCCCGCAGGTGCTTAATGATTCTATTGACAACACTCTACTGGAAAATGTTCAGTTATTCAGAGTGCACAGGGCTGATCTACCTTATGTCAGAGAAACTGTTAATTTCATTCAATCTTTAGTCTTTCCTTCACTCAAATTCCCATAGGAGAGGGGGATTTATTTTTCCCTAATCAGTCATTACAGACTAAACTATCTGGATACACTGAACCATGGCAGCCTGGATCCAAACTTCCTTGTATTACAGCTAAAAAGTTCATTGTAAATTAGTTTATTAAAACATTTGAAATGAGAAATAGTTAATGCAGTAACAGGTCTTGATTAATATTTTATCAGCACTTCTTAGTTTGTCAGTTTTGCTTGACAACAGCAGTAGTCCTGCCTGTGGCGCTGATTGGCTAATCATTAGTCCCCTGCTGTGCTAATTTAATTATGTACTGTAAGCTGGGAAACTGCTACTTCATATTAGGATGCCAGACTGAATAATCAGTCAACCCAGTTTGGTACTGAAGGTGGCAAACTGCTGACAGGAAACAGAAATAACAGAGAAAAATAACGGAGAAAAATAAGTGACCTGTTGTCTTTGCTTTCTCTGTCGCAGGGCCCAAAGGCAAACAGCTGGAGGGTACTGAATGCCCTTTGCATGTGGTTCACCCGCCGACAGGGGAGGAGTTTGCCTTGGGCTGTGGGGTGTGCAGGAATGCCCACACCTTCTAAGCAACAAGACTTAAACTGGAAACCAGTTTGTCTACTGTGATCTGTGGCTGCCGCTGAGGCCCAGTCATGAAACCCCGACTCTTGCGTTGTCAAGTCTTCTGGACACTGAACCAGGTTTCTGCTCCGCACCAAGAGTCCTCAGGTCTGCTCTCCTACCAACATCAGTATCGAGGCCCTGCTACGAACACAAGCTGTGGCACCTCTGGATTCAGAGTAACCTGACTGAAAAAAAGAACAATAGAATTTTAAAAAAAGATGAAAAAAATTAACTTGTGACGTGTTTGCATGCGGCCGTTGTATTCCCTCGGCTTCTATAGACGTTGCACACCTCCTGATCACTGAAGTGTAACAGAATAAACATTGAATATGAAATAAATTTGCTTAAAGGCAACTGTGGATCAGCGTGGGTTTAAAAAAAAAAAAGGAACAGGCCGTATTTCCAGCTTCCTAACTATAAATTTAAAATATTGTTGTATGTAAACTTTTTTTCGTAATCTTGTACAGTATTCTCCACTATCAAGTGAATCAAGGGTTGACGGACAAAAAAAAAAAAGACGAGTTGGTGGATAAGACTGTTAAGAATATTATGTTTGGGAGGAAAATAGTGTACGATTTATCTAATCTTGTATATAATGATACTATTCAAAATAGCTGTATTCCGAAGTTGCTACTCTTCACTTCAGTTTTGTTTGATATTCTGGGTTATGTTTTGAGCCAGAACTTTTAATGAAGTGCAATACTGGGTGTGCCTCCTATTTTGCAGCTGTTTAATCTATGGAATGTATGTCAATAAAGCCACTGTACATTTTTATACAGTAGACAGTCGTAATTCCCCCTCTTCTAAATGTCAGATCTCTTCTGTTGTCTGGGAATGAGAAGGAGGAGCCTGGCACATGCAGTGAATGATGGTGGATGTAAAAGAAAAAAAAAGAAAAAAGAACCAAATCCTACGGTAATACAAAACAGACCTTGCAGTGAGACTGATAAACAGCTGAATGATTTGAGGGGCCAGTCTTCACACCAAATAAAGTTGTGCACCTGTAATGCTTTTCCCTAGTAGGAGGCAGGGGGGATTGGGGGGGGGGGGGTCAGGGGAACAGAGTGTGGGAACAAAAAGCAGCTGCTGTTATATAAAAAAAGCTTAATACTTGTGAATCTGCTCTGTAATATCTGTGGTGGATGGAGTTGAATGGTAATAAACCAGGTTCTCTGTTTCACGAAGTACACGTGTCATTTTTTAATAAGTAATAAGAGTTTCATTTAAATTACTTATTGTTGGCCTCAGGTTTTGTTTTATTATTTTAGATATTGCAGGGCTAAATCTAACCAAAGGCTTGGAAACCTCATGTGTATATCATTACTGTAAATACTCAAATAAAAAGGTTTAAACTCTGGTGCATCTCAGCAGAGACCAGGACAATACAAAGACGTACTTCTCTCCCTTTTTGTGTTTTGCCAAACTACAAGACTAATTCAGTCAGGTCTCACAGAACAGCAAAATAAACCATACCTAAAATTTTGTTTAAAATTTCTGTTCTAACTATATTACAGGCCATGCTGTATTGCTTTTTATTGTTTGTAATTTACACTGTCTTGTACAAACGTACAAAAAAAAAGTTTTACTAGTGAATTTCCACCTTTAAACTCAAATAATCCTTTTAATTACGTCTATTTAGTTTAAATGGTCCATTCACAAAGAGCAAACATTTTAAGTCAGGAAAACAGACCAATAAAGACATAAATTATACAGGAGGAGGCACTACAACAGAAATAGGAAATAATTAGGTTTAATTCCATAATCAACGACAGCTTGACACAGTTGATAACTTTTGATGTGTCATAAACCTTAAGCCTTGGTATTCTCGTGAGTGCCGAATATCACGTACAGTGTGATCCATAGAGGCCCCACCTCTAAACAAAGAGGACTTAAATTATACACATATGCCCTGGTGCCAAATACCACTCAAACCACTTTAAGACAGAGATCCTGTGTCCAAACCTTCAAATCTTAATTGGTATATAGGTGAGACGGAGAAACATCTAGCTACAGTTTATCTATTTTTCTTGTTAAGGAGAACATCAGTGCTTTTACAGACTCAAATTATATGTTTAAAACGATCAGCAACAGTGTGTGTTTTCAATGTTTAAGTGAGTCTCTTTCACTTCAGGAGAAACGAAAAAGGAAACGAGTGTCTATTTTTTGACTAACGGGTGACTCATCGGTCAGACACAGACGATCTTTACCAACAGCCATTTCGCATTGCATTTCCCACAATGCACCGCTTCTGTCACAACAACACTTCGCCATTTCAGGTTGAAGGGGGGGCTGTAACTCCCGCGAAGAAATTGGGTCATCCGATCGGAGGAACCAGGCTCCGGCCGATTTTTCTACGTTAAAACCGTCTTTCACACCTTCTTTACCGTCACAAGGCTTGGCTATTGTTCTCCGATGCGTGTTATTTGGTTCGTGCGAATGAGTTTTTCCAGCGTGGGCCCGGGCTGAAGTGTCATACCAGTTGTCGGATTTTCCTGCTAACAGCTAGTAAGCTAGCTGAGTGTAAACAAGGTACGATGGGTGGCCAAACTGGCTGCGTGTGTTGTTGTTTAACAAACAAATATCTCAGTATGAAACAAGCTGTGTGTAACTCTACAAAGTAAGTCTTAAATGTTAGCTAAATAGGCAAAATATCATTTGCAGGCAGGTTTCTAGTACGAGTTTGCTAACACGAGTTAGCTACCGTTACCGTTGAACAGTAACGCTACGTGACAGTTAATTCTCGTGTAACGTGAAATAAAAGGTAACATTTATAACTTACTCAGTGTGTAACGTGGCATTACTCAATGTCTTGTACATTCAATTTAACCTGAACGTTTTTGCACTACAGGCTGTGTTATTGGAACTGAACGCTTCACCATGCGCATGATATCGATATATTGTCTATTGATAGCTGTCTGTTTAGATATTGCCTGTGCCGGTTCGTGTACTCGCCAGTATCTTCTGGAATGAGCCAATACAACGTTACTGTGTATTTTTACGCATACTCATACTGAGAAAGTAACACTTACTTAAATAACTTGCATTTCTCTAATAATTACCATACTCTCGTTTCTCTTTTGTACTACATAAACAATCGATAGAAATTAACAAAAATAACACTACAAAGTAAGTTAAGGTGTTTTTAAATGATCAGATCAAGGCTGCCAGAGATAAAAAGATTTTGAATGAAAAATTAAAATAACTGAAAGAGTGGTGCACTGGAAAGTTAGATTTTTTTGTAATAGCTAAATATATTTAAATTGTAAAAGGGGCATTGTGTGACATAAAATCATTTTGTGACATGAAGGTCTGTAAATCCATGGATACACAAGAAGCTTCAGCTAGTGTGGTTGGGCAGAAAAAGTACTTTAAATCCCCTGCCAGGAGAAGTTAATGTGTATCCATTCTTGAAAAGTGGGGATGGATCAGGAAAGAACTAAAAACAAGTGACTGATCTGCTGTCACATCAGTTTGGGTTAAATGAAAGCACTAATCAGTCATAACGGTGCTTAATTAATTTATTAATTAAACATTTGTTTTGCCATGCTGGATTATGACAAGCTTGTTATAACCATTTCTCAGGATGAAGCGGATGAAAGGAGGAGAGGAGGGTGGCAGTTCCTCCAGTAATAGCTCGCCGGAGGCTTGCAAAAAGGTGCGCAAGCAGATGAGCGAGGAACCAGACGCAGTGGTGGCAAGTGGTTCACGAGACAGTGACTGGGCACGACTGCCTCAGGAACTCCTACTACAAATCTTCCAGTACCTTCCACTGCTGGATCGGGCCTATGCCTCTCAGGTGTGCCGCGGGTGGAACCAGGCTTTCCACATGCCTGAGCTGTGGAGATGCTTTGAGTTTGAGCTCAACCAGCCAGCTAGCTCTTACCTGAAAGCTACGCATCCAGACCTCATCAAACAAATCATAAAAAGACACTCCAACCATCTGCAGTATGTCAGCTTCAAGGTAAGGCTGGTAATTGTTATGTCCTAGTGCTGTGCCAAAATGTTTACAGTTTGCTAGCACCATCTCGTCATAATCTTTGTTTTTATGTTCCTGAAATGCCATTCAATTTTTATTTTTACTCTCCAGGTGGACAGCAGTACAGAGTCTGCAGAGGCAGCATGTGATATTCTCTCACAGCTGGTGAATTGCTCTTTGAAGACTTTGGGGCTCATTTCTACGGCCAGGCCCAGCTTCATGGAGGTTCCAAAGGTATAACTGACATAAGAGCTCTGAAATGTTATTGTATTCTGTTTTTAATCTACAAGCAAAATCAAAGACCTTTGACATTTCAATTTTATTTCATCATATGCTTATGCTTGGTGCTACTCAAAGCTGTGGCTGTGTGCATTATTAAATGGATACACCATAGTTTTTGTATCCTCTTTTAATCTGATGAAAGGGTTCAAAGGCAGTGTTTGTTCTCAAATGTGCCCAAGGATAAAGATATTGTTACTTCCAAGGCCTCCGAAAGACACAGGATGTTTTTTTTTATTTTATTTTAGTATTATTTTGTCTCTTTGAGAACACTGAGATTCTTTATGTGAACTCTTCAAAAAAGTGCTTTGCAAATCTGTTACTAGTCGTTAGTATTGGAACTTTTCACATTTTCACGCACACGAGTACAGCCTTTGTGTCCCAACATTTCTCCATATTTGGGTTTTGGAGAGTTTTTAGGGAATATGAAGGGAATT
>JAQNCA010000005.1:6418368-6433947 GCA_029783725.1 Acanthurus tractus | reverse complement strand
GGGCTGAGAGAGCTTGCACTTAACTACCACCTCTTGAGTGATGAACTCCTGCTGGCCCTCTCATCAGAGAAACACGTCCACCTGGAACACTTGAGGATCGATGTGGTGAGCGAGAATCCCGGCCAACACTTCCACACAATCAAGAAGAGCAGCTGGGATGCGATGGTGCGGCACTCGCCCAAATTCAACCTGGTCATGTACTTCTTTCTCTATGAGGACGAATTCGGCCCTTTCTTTAATGATGAAATTCCTGTCACGCACCTCTATTTTGGTCGCTCAGTCAGTAAAGAGGTCTTGGGCCGAGTTGGTCTCCACTGCCCTCGTCTGGTGGAGCTGGTGGTTTGCGCCAACGGCCTGCGTCCTCTGGATGAGGAGCTGATCCGTATCGCTAAGCACTGCACCCAGCTGTCGGCCATTGGCCTGGGTGAGTGCGAGGTTTCCTGCAGTGCGTTTGTGGAGTTTGTCAAGATGTGTGGCCGGAGGCTTTCCCAGCTATCAATCATGGAAGAGGTGCTGATTCCAGACCACAAATACTCCTTGGATGAGATCCACTGGGAAGTGTCTAAGCACCTGGGCCGGGTCTGGTTCCCAGACATGATGCCGACCTGGTAGAGAGAGGCCAAAGAGGCACACAGAGTTCAGCACATCAAGTTTGCAGTGTGGGACATAAATGGCTTCTGTGTTTGCCTTGAAAAGCCTTTTGAATGCTCAGCTGTAGTTGAAATGTTTAATGCAAACATGTAGAGCATAAACGTGCTGAACTCCAGTGTGCAGGGCAGGGCAGGGATGTAGTGTGGCACCTGACCGTGACACACTGTCATGTCCTCAAAACGTCAAGCAGATCTCTGCCTGTTAGCTTCAAAATAGACTGTGGAATCCTGTTTGCCGAATCCAGAGAAAGAACTTGCTGGGCTGGCTTCTTCATATGTTTAACAATCAGCTCACAGAGCAGTGCAGGTGGAATTATTTGACAAAAAAAGCAATGTTTTTATAACTGCAAATAGTTATATGGACATCATCGCCTGGTTATGATAATCTACATTATGAGAGATGTTAGTGCATGTGTGTGTGTGGGTGTGTGCGCGTGTGTCCAAATGTTAGTGTGCGCGTTAATGTTTTTTAACATGGTGGAGTAATTTGGGGTTGATAAAGTGCACAGTTGCATGTTGTTACACTACCACTTGGCCTACATAAATCCAGTTTGCAATGGCATCTCTGCTCTGTAACAAAACATGGCATTGGACGTGTCCATATGGCTGTGATGTTATTTGTTAGTAGTATGTGACAGAAGGTGTTTTGTCGGGTGTAGTCAGGGAGGAGGGTCATTTAATTTTGCAGAGGAGTGGCTGGGTCCTACGCCTAACTTTAAACTAATTTAAACCTAAAGAACAGAAGTTGAGTTGACAAATGGCTTTTCTTCCTCGCTAGAGCTCAATCACACATCAAAAGAAAACATGAAGGTGGAAAATGATAAAAGTTGGCCAGGAGAGAAACAGAAATGTGTATATACGTCTTTATCTTTGTGATGTGAAGGTGTACAGTGTTGATTAATGTCAAAGATTTTTTGTTTTCTCCAAGTTATGCAGATTTTTCTTTCTTGCATCACACATCGATTGGCTTGATAACTTAATTCTGTTTTGTATAAAGAAGGTTTTTGTACAGTCATAGATTCTGTAAGCACCTTAGATAAACACCAAATGATGTCAGGACAAACCAAGTCCTTCTGCCATAATGACAGCAAGGAAACAATCTTTATAATGCATCAGTTTTTCTTGGTTAAACTCAGATTCTAATGATGATTATCTGCACTGTACTTAGGCTCTGTTGAATCAGATACCAAGGACAGCAAATTGAAATAATGGAACTATAATCACTGATTTAAAAAACAGATAATTGTTTTATGTAAATAAAGAGTGCAAAGAAATGTCTGAGTTTTGAGGTAGATATGGACGAATGTCCAACCCTCTTGATCAGATTGCTTAATAATAAATCTATAGAGTAGTCTCTGCGGCTATTAGCTTACAATGCATGCTGGGAATACAAAACTTACCCTTTGTGTCTCTCAGGTGCATTAAAAGATATTTTCTAAATAGGTTTCATTTGTATCTTCTGCTATTTGCCTGTTCAAGCTCTAAACCTGTCGTGAATATATGCCCTCCTATTAGTCCATGTTTGGTTTGTATTGTGTCACCGCATCATACGAACAGGAGAGGAAGCAATATTCATCTTGGCATTGCAAACACTGTCTTTGCAGATACAGCTAGTGCTCTTGTCCAAAACATGCATTCATTTCAGTTGAAAGAGATTTGGCAAGTCAGATGAGTGAAACAAACTTTTTTCCTTTAAGAAGGAAGTCAAATGCATCTGTATATAAAACGCTGTGTGTTTGATTATTATGAATAGAAATGTACTTATTTCTTTATTTCGCCCTCTGTCAGGGTTTGAAGTTTCCTTAACCAATGGCTCGTGTCTTTTATAAAACCAGAGTGCGAGTAATCCTTTATTAGATGGAACTTTTTCATACCGTAGTCACTAGAGAAGATAAGCTGTGTAATTTATTGATATGGATACTGCTTTTGTAATGAACTTGTGTTATTCAGTTATACAAAAGAAGCAATCATTGTAACCAGCAAGCAGGCCAGAAGCAAGATCCGGTTTCTTTGGTTTTGACACTTCCAACTCTGTCACTATGGTTTCGTTGCATGCAGGTGGTCCAAAAGTTTTGAGTCCATTGCTACAATCGTTCATCAATGCGCAAAGATTCAAGAGCAAGTCAATTTGATCCAGAACAAAATCAGGCAAGTCCTAAAGTTACATTCCAGTAAGTGAATCAAACCCTGCACACTTTCTGCAGAGGAATGTCATCGTCTGTAACTTTGTGGAAAATGTTTAATTTTCCAGCAGGACAATGGCACTAAAATAAATAAATAAAACACCCACAATAACATTGAACCTAGCTGCTAAGGCGGAATTTTGAAAAAGTGTTTACCTGCATGGCTGCATCTAGACAGTAAACAGATCTGAATCCTTCCATGTGGAATTTAAAAATCTAAAAAATATTTTAACAGCAGGAGAAAAATCAACCAAGAACTACTGTAAAATAAAAAAGTGCAATAAGATTGATTGTTGAATTGTCCCAACGTGTAGAAAAATATTCTAAAAAAGTCGTAGTCAAGCTATTTGACTCATTAAAAACTGCATATTTTTGTTGAAATGAATTGACAACACATGTTTTTTCAAAAAAAGATAAACAAATTGTCAGTGGTGGAAAAAAATTTAGACAACACTGCATGTCAATACAATCTGTTGATAGAAATTACATTTTTTTTTTTACTTCATTCCTTTTATTCATGTCATCTTTGACATTTCATGTAGCCAGTCAGTGCAAATGCTTCTTACTATTATTGAATTGAACTAACATGTATTGATAGTATTGGTCTCTTATCACTACAGTAGATTCATGTGCTGATTGTCCGTTCTCATGTACATTTGCATCTCAGTGGTACAGTAACATATCTCCTGATTATTTCTCATAATTTGTGCAGTGCATTAAATGGTTGCAGTGACAGCAGCTCTAAAGTGAAGGGTGTGTCTCAGTATTCTACTGGTTTTAATCATTTTTCCTGTTGTCTTTATTGGAAAATCCAGCTGAATGAGTAAAACATGTTTTCACTTAAATATAGTTATGTTTTAACCCCATTTGTCCACAGGGTCCTCCAGCAAGTTTTATTAGGAGTAAACTGGTGTTGACAATACTGTCCTTGAGTTTTGCTTCTGTATGGCAAATGCTTTGTCTACTTTGCTTTACTGGTCACCTGTCTTGAAATTAAAGTTATTGTTTTAGACATGTGATCTTATACCAATAATAAAAAATTGTGAATGTACTCTTGCTCTCATTATTTTCCCAACACTGCGTTAATTATTGTGCATACTATTTGTTTAATTAAAAAAAAAAGCTTTTTTTTGTGTGGGGCCCTGAGTTTGTTTTGTTTTGTTTGAAGCTTGGCCTGTTGTATCTGGAGCTCATGCTGAAATATTCAGTCTGTCCAGTTTCAAAATTCATCCAGATATTAGCTTTTATTAAGCTTTACACTTAAAATACACAAACAGATTGAAATTGTCATGAACTTGAATAAAGGTGAAAAAAAATATGAAGGATATTTGATTGATTTTGGAGCTCTAGTTAAAAATGTTGTCTCCTGTCATCACACAGCTTAACAGTGACTTGTTGGTATTTTTAAAGGATGGAGGGAATTTTGAGATTAGAGCTCCTTGTCATGCAGCTGCATGGTAACGCTTGTCTGAACATTGTGCACAAAAAATGTCCTGTAGATTTCAAATTCACTCATTTAATCATTCAGAGATGATTTATCCTACTCTGTTATAAGGTTATGTATTTTTTCATATAAGGTGTGGAAGACCATATCAGATAAAGGTAAGTTAACGCTTAATATAATTCAGAGTTAGTGTTTTACTCTGTTACATTGCCATATTTTTTTAGTTTGGTTTAGTGATTGTAATAAATACTGGGCTAATAAATTCTATCATTTAAACAGTCTCCAGTTGATCTTTCCACAATTTTCTAAGAGAAGTGATTTTAAGGCCAGTCTTTTGTATTGAGGTTCCATTTTTAACTTAATTGCCTTGTGAGGTGCCCCCATGGCAAATAAAGGTGCCTCTCAGGTCCCATTCCATTGGAATAAATGAGATGCCAAAGCCACAAATGCAACACAGTATGAATCTGTGGCAAGCATGTGTGCCCAGTCGTCTTTGGGGGTTAAGAAAATAAATTCTCCGCTAAAGTGCTCTTCAGACCGGAACAGTCAAACCGCAGTCAAACTGCAAGGAGACACAGTGAGGGTTGATTTACTGTGGTTGTAACAACCGGCTTTAATGTCTTGGTGTGTGTTTAGTGGGACTGTGACTGAAAATGAAAAGGCCACAGCAAACTGAGGTTTTTTGTTTTCCTTTCCAGGGAAATCCCCAGAGGTTTTTCATTCACTTTTTCAAAATAGAAACCTAACAGTTCACCAGGTCGTCAACCTCAAGTTAAATTAAATACTCGTTTGTGTTTTCGTTGGATGCACTGCAAGAGTCAGCCTGAGAGGGAAAATCTCCTGCCCCTTCCACTTCCTAAGTTTGATACATCTCTTTTCTCCGGTGGAGGAATTATCATCTTCATGCTGTTTTGAACTGTTGTTTTACACCTCCTGCACCCACTTGTTGGATGGATGTACACACTTTTCACCTTCTTTTGCTTTGACTCACTTGTTTCAGTTATGTATCAGCAGCCGGGGGGCAAAAGGTGGAGGTGGAGGCTGGAGGTACTCCTGAGATCACCCTTTCTCACATCAGTGCTTAACTGAACCAACAATACACAATTCAAAAACTAAAAATTAAATCTTTGCGAAGTAGGATGGGAATGCATGAAATAAATCTTTGCCGTGACTCAAGGATGAACACAGTGCCTTCCGGTTATAGCCACTTAATCTCACTTCATCAGAAAACCTTGGACAGAATCTCTATTTATGAGGATCCTTTGATTGACTGAAATCTTCACAAAGGGTCCTTAATGAACAACCATCCGACCGTTTTCTCACCTGCTCTTTTACAGCGTAAAGATGATTTTCTCAAGCAAAACTATTAACTGGATTCAAGTCAGAAAACTTGAAGACTCTTAAGCATTAGGAAAACCCTTTAATGAAAAAGCAAAAAATAAAGAACACAGATAAATTACCAATAAACAGAATCATCAATTATTATTGGTGGCTCTTGATTAGAAAACACTGTAGTTAAAGTGTAATTAAGGCAAAGGCACCTCTTCATATGTAATCTTCACATATGGAGGCTTCATTGGCAGATGCCAGTACTCAAAGTTGTAATAGAGGTAGAAGCTCTTGTCCACTACAACCTTTTTGTAAGCCTCCACCAGACTGATGGCCATGTCTACGACTGATTGGTGTGGTCTAAATGTGTGGTAAAAGTTACGGATGTCCTCTGCCAGATTCTTCAGTGCAGGCTGTCCGAATATGGCGCTGTCATTACCGAGGAAAGTAGGCTCTCCGCTGTAAAGGTAGATCTTGGTGTAGTTAGTTTGAGTCCTGCTGGACAGTTTTGCTCCAAGCTCAGTCAGTTTCCTGTATGTGCGGTGGACAAACTGGGAGCAGTCGTATGACTCGAACCACACTGTGGCATTAGGGCCGGGGTCAGAGCGAACTGTCCACGTCTCATAGTAGATCCCAGTCTCATTGTCGTCCTGGACCCACCGCGCCATGTCGTTAAACTGGTCCCCTGGAGAAAGACAGAAAAAACATTTTTAACACCAACGCCAAAAATGCAATGTCAAACTACGGGCGTTAAAAGAGGGAAGAAAATGTTCCTCCCCGCTTTGGGATGGCTGCAGTTTTCACCTTATGGGGCTGAAAATTGAGATGGAGGCCAAGTGTGTGTCTGTGTTTGTGTCGTCGCTTGATAGCCAGATAAAGGAGAAGTACAATATTCTCAACTTTCTTTTGTAAACAGTGTCACAGTTCATGTTAATCAGATTCCCCCTCCGACTTCAAAATGACCATTGCATTCACCCATCACAATGTTTCACTGAGGACACTGTCTGTGGCAAATTTGGTGCACACTGTCCAACCCTACAGCACAGAGGAGTAAACTTTATCTAGCTTCAGCCATACCATTAACACTTCCCATGTGGTTTATCACCAGGTGATGTTAGATATCAGAATATAAGTTTCAAAACAAATCCACTGATAATCAGGCAAAGATACATGATTACACATGGGCAGTCTTGCCTGTGATCTCTCCTAGTTTCTCCAAGGTGCCATTCTGTGACCAGTGTAGGTCATCAATGCCGTCGAAGAAGCAAGCAGCTCCCTGGTTGCACCAGAAAGGTGCGTACTCCTCCGGTCTGAGGTGGGGAAAGGTGCAGTTACCCAGTTGAAACAGCTCATACCACTCCATGGTGTAGTTGGCTCCTGTTTCTGAACTGCTGAACCCAATGGCATCGTGCATGATGTGCTGTAGATCACACAGAAATAAAGTTGGCTCTCAGTGTGAGAACAAGGTTGTGCAGCTGTGTTTCTAAGAATAAAGTTACAAGTTGCACTTCCATTTCAACGATTTCAGTGTATTTATCTTTGTTTGCTACGACACTTTTTACCATCTACTTCATTCATCTCAGTTTCAAACAATACAAATATCAACAAAACAAAGAATATCAGTGCGAATTATGTCTATTTTATTCCTCTATGACCACTGTTTGTTTTCAATAGAATCCTAATATTTTCACTGGCAAAATCTTTGTTATCTGTTTGGTAACTTAAGGAGCCACAAAATGGGTGACTTTAATTTTTTTCACTTTTTTTAAATTTTAAGTTAAGACCATAGTTGTTAAGATTTTAATAAAAACTACCAAGAAAATAACAGTTTATTGATTTCATCAAGACAGTCAATTAAAGTGAACAGACAAGACAATCAATAAGACAAAAATATAGATAAAGATAAAGATAGATTTTATTGGTAAAGTTAACAGAATATGCTATTTCACAGCTGTTTTAATTCAGACCTTATCAGCAAACAGACAGATTATGTTTCTATAAACACCAGTACTGGGATATTTAAATTAGCTTTCACATTCTCGTGTTTCCCAAACCCTGACTCAGTGGTGATGTGTAGAAGAAACTTACAAATTTCCCGAGCAAATCTCCGTACTTGAATTCCCACACAGGTGTCTGCAGTCTGTAAACTGAGATGACATCACTGTCTCTCATGTAGGGAATTCGTCCATCGCGGTCTCCAGTGGGACAGAACGGGTACAGAGCCTCACAGTAGGAGTCAGCAGCAGGGCGACGATCAAACCGTCTGTTGATTACACGAAGGATGCAGATCATGTCAGCACCAGGGAGACTTAATGCCTCCACAAAAGTTTTATTTCAACATCGTGTGCCAGCATTAATGCAAATGGACCAGTTAAATTCAGATTTAATAGATTTAGTTCACGGATAATCCAGACTACATCCAGTGTGATCTTAAAATACAAATAAGAACAACATAGCAAAATTAAGAGTTTTATAAATCTGAAAAAGCTGCAAGGGAAGTTTGTGCAGTCAATATGATCTCTGCCAGGTTTGATTATTTTCAGCATATGTCTTTAGTTCAGATGAAATGGTTTTCTTTTGCTTAAAAAAAAAAACTTTAAAAAATGATACTAATATATCTGTAAAATTCAAGTGAATAAGAAGTGTTTTTACGTAATTCAAACTCAGATACATGCATTTTTTATGCAGTCACACGTTATTGATGTTGTTTTTTTAACCTGGTCCTAACAGAAAATGACTTAGCTGTTACTTTTGTGGTTATAAAACGAAATTTAAACTTAAAAGTCTACATATGATGGAGACAAAGCCACAACAATGGCATTGTTCCTCTTTATATTCAGTGTGTCAATCGGGAAATGTTTGGGATTGTGTCAAGTGATATCTGCTGTCGAGTCTGCCCTTTATCAACCAGTCATCAAAGCAATCTATAAATGAAAAATAACAAACAATGCAAGGAGCTGTTATCTTAAGTCTTCACGATTATATTGCAAAATACTTGCATAAAATTCAAAACATGTGACACATCTATATAATTAGTCTTATCTTATGTTCATACAAAGAGATGATTCATGATCCAAAGTTTCCAAAGTCATGTGAACGCACCAAAAGTAATTTGGTAATTTAGTTTCAGATCAGCGAGACATCCCCTGTGACTTGGTCCTTGAACGTAACAACACGCAGATTGTGTTTGAATTTCAAATCATGTCTGTTTAACAAGGGGTTAAAGGGTTTAACATCCAACATTTCAAAGACACACGAAGAAGAGTTTAAAACCATAACTTTTTTTTTTTTAAAGACTCATTCAAACAGAAACTTTTCAAGAGGAGACTCTGCAGTTTTGACATCCTCCTACCACATACTGTAGTTTTTGTCTTTAATGACCACTTCATGTTACAAACCAGAGCCAGCACGGAGAGATGGAGCCTCACAGTGTTCATACCTGTAGGGAACGGGCCACTGCTGCTGTTCATTGTTCCTGAACTGAGCCACAACGTGAAGCAACGAGAGCAGGTTGAAACACAGAGCAGCCGCCGCGTGAGTCATGTTAAAGCCCCGAAAAACGGACGACAAGCGGCCGTTAGGATGACAGCGTTCCCATGATCCTCACCCTCCGACTTACTTCCTCATTCCCCCTGGTCACATGACTTTGTTGATGACAAGAAATCACATGACAAAAGTTGTTTATGCAAAAGTAAAATTTGAAAGGATAAATGCTGAAATATAAAACTTAAAAAAAAAATCCAGCCACATTTTATTTTTCGTAATCTATCTTTTTTTAAAAGTTATTCATTTATTTCCTGCGTAACGTTTGACATCCGATAGTTAGAGACAAATTGTGACAACATTGTATGAAATAAATATGTATATTTAACCTATATAACATTGAAAATTAGATTTCAAAACCCAAAATTTCCTCGTAATCTGAAAGAGAAAAACAAGAACCAATTACTTTTACTGACATAGGCTTCATATTATTAACAATCTGTTATTAGAACATTTTTGAAATGTAAGTATGTTTATTTAATTTCGGTAATTGATTCGTTAATTGTTCATTCATTCCCTATTTAATGTAGTTACTTGAATAATATGATATATAATTTAGAGACGTGTTTAGTATTAAAAAATAATGTATATTGATGAGTTAATTTAATAAATGTACGTTTCTTTTTATTTGTAAATTTGAGTGAATAATTTATTTTACAGATAACGGATTTTGATGCATAGGGTAACTGAAAATTATGTTAGTCGCTTCTACTCGCGAGTGCACTGCGCTATTTTTGAACATTTGCTCTGCTGTGTCCTCTTTTTACCCTCTAAATATCTAAATTTAGAAACACCCGCCGGTCTTTCGGGGAGTAGCAGTACTCCGGATTATACACATGATGGCGCCAAAGCACCGAGAACATTGGATCAACACCTCCGTTTCGTACAGAAGAAGAAGCCGTAGAAGGGGCGTCCTCACAGCTAGCAGTCCGCCATGCTCACCCTGCTGCACCACTGTGGTCGCAACCTGCTGACATTCAGGACAGTTCAGACTGTTAACAAAAGTTACTACACAACGCAAATGGGGAAGCGCGTGGCTGTGGTGTTGGCGGGCTGCGGAGTTTATGATGGCAGTGAGATTCACGAGGCCTCCGCTATTCTGGTCCACCTGAGCAGAGGAGGTGCAAGTGTAAGTTTGATGGTTATGAATCTACAAGTGCTGCTGATACTGTGTGCTGTATAGTTGTGTTTGTGTGTGTAGGAGGGTTATTTGGGCCTTCCTGATGCTGTGGTTTACTGTGAAAGTACCGAGCACCAACTTGATCGCAAAACTGCCTCCACATTGTTTGATGCACTGTGACTTTTGATCAACTAAGTTACGTATTATGCACGAGTGTAACGAGTCGGTTCACAGTGTTTCAAGCTGTCCTCGGTCATGCCATTATGCACATTTCATGAGTTATCAGTCACTGTAGGTGTTTTCTCCTTAGTTCTGTCCATAATTTATAGATAAGCAGTCATCAAAGGTATTTACTGCTTTTTTTTATATGAAAGTCTCCTTGTGTGTAGCTGTTCCTCTGCTACAGCTCCAAAAGGAAAACCCTTTAGTTTTCAGGTAAATGTACAAGTGAGAATTTGTGCTGGAAAGATTTCAACTGATCCTTAGCTTTTGTCCTAGAGAGTGCCTGTTTTTTTTTTATGGTATGAAATATTCCTCACCTTTTCATCATTCGTTACAGGTGAACATGTTTGCCCCCAACGTTGACCAGATGCATGTGGTGGATCACCTGAAGGGCTCTCCGTCTGAGGAGAAGAGAAACGTGCTGGTAGAGAGCGCAAGACTGGCCCGTGGAAACATCAAGGACCTGTCTGAACTCAGTGTCAAAGATCATGATGCTGTCATATTCCCAGGTTTGGTTGTGTTCATTTTAACCTCTTATTGCCGACTGAAAAGAAGTTCTGTTTGAGTAAAGTACATTTTTGGTGAATGAAGTTGTTTATCTTCAAGAACACATTAAATGTCCAAAAATGACCCAGTGAAAGTGATCAGTCAAGAGTCTTCTGCATGTTCCCCTTTTTAGTCAAATTTGCTTCTGTGGCTGTGATTTTGTGTTAATTAATCTCACGGTTGCGATGTCTTAACAGGCGGTTTTGGGGCAGCAAAGAACCTCTGTACATGGGCAGTGCAGGGAAAAGACTGCTCCGTTAATGACGAGGTTAAGGCCACGCTGCAGGCGTTCCACAGCGATGGCAAACCCATCGGCCTCTGCTGCATCTCACCTGTACTGGCTGCCAAGGTGTTTCCCGGATGTGAAGTCACTGTTGGCATTGAGAAGGATGACAAGTGAGTCTAACTCAGCTAAGCACTTCAGGAGTGTTTTGCTCTTTTCAGCACCAAAAAATGCCAGCAGCCAAATTTCATAAACATTACATTTTTACGAAAGAAAATCTTGACATTTTATCTTATATTTAAAGATTTTTAATATATAGTATGTATGTACTACCATTTCTTAAAACTTATTTTCACACTTTTATTTCAGCCCAGCCCTAATGAGCTCATTTCATTTCACTGCACGTTTGTATATGTGACATCACCCTTTTTTCCTCTTAGGTACCCCAACACCGCTGACACCGCAGCGGCCATCAACCAGTTGGGCTGCAAGCACATCAGCAAGAGTGTGAGCGAGAGTCATGTGGATGGGAAGAACAAGCTGATCACCACCTGTGCCTTCATGTGTGACGCTCCCATACATGAGGTATTTGATGGAATCGGAGCGATGGTGCAGGACGTGCTGAAGCTTGCGTGATTATACTAAAATTCCAAAGATGGTGGATACAAACAAAAGAATGGGAAGCCTAATAGTCGCTGTCCGCCAAACTGAGATAACTCTAGGACGCCAGAGTAACTCCTTGATCAAAAGCACATCCGGATGTTGTTAAAATATACACGTCTGTAGCAGCAATATGCACTAAATGTTCTGATTTAATTTGCTAACATTTCTGTTTGATTCAATCTAACTAGATTATATATATATATATGTATTCTGATGCAGCCTCATAATTGCGATGTGGATTACGTAGAAAAGCAACAGCATGTATACATAATACAAAAAAATGCAATAAAACGCAATAATTGACTTTTTCATTTCCCTTTATTTTGATTTCAAAATATATACATGGAGATAATTTGTTCTTGTTTACATTATTAATTGGTGTCACACACATATAACACACTCACTACATCGGTTTCATCAAAAAATTTCATCAGAAAATCTTCGCTTTGTATAACTTTTGTTGACTCCCCGTCATTCTCAAATATGCACCCAAGACTGAGCTTTCTCTCACTCTCTCAATGTTTTCTATCACATCAATCACACCCTCCACTCCCTCTGTGCACAACACTGTTGATGCATTACAACTGAACTTTTCTACCAGGTCCTCCTGACTCAATGGCTTCCTCCAGTGGCCATAAAAGGTATCACACCTGGCCACAAAAGTCTGCCCCTGATAAGTGTTTACTTCAACCTCACAGTACATCTTGTCAAAGCTGGGTTGGTTGACTTCAGGTGTCTCCACCTTGACTTTGGACAAGAGTTCCTTCAAAGCAGGCCGGTTAATCTGAGCCTCGCTGTAAGAAGACACCGTCACTTTGTTATCCAGCAGGGCAGAGCACGCGTTGAACTGAAATGAGTGCCTGGCTTGGTGCTCTGTGGCAGGTAAGGGGCAGTCAACGTACTTTGATGGAGGCACTCGAAGTGTGACCTGCCTGATCTGCCTGAGGTCAAAGTGCCTGACTGTATTATCCAGCTTTGCACGGGCTGTCAGCGCTGCATCCACAACCCAGTGCATGCCCAGATGAGCAGGGATGCTCTTGAAGGCCACATCCTGATCTTCCAGAGTCCATTTAAAGTCACCAGAAGCAGAATCTGCCATTGCTGAGGGACTGTAGTCCTTGTAATAAACCCCCAACCCACTGTGCATATCCAGGATGGCTGGATTCCCCTGCAGACCCATCTGAGCCAGCTGAGCGGCCTCCAGGCCTCTGCGAGCAGCGTTTCCTACATGGAGAGGTTTGGTTTGTGTGGCGGCGTTGGCCAAGGGAGCCCCAGCAGAGGAGGCCGCAATAGCCAGAGCATGTGAGCACTGTGCAGGGGACAGACCCAAGAGCTTAGCTGAGGCTGCAGCACTGCCCATCACCCCGACAACACTGGGGGGGTGGAACCTGAGGGTATCAGGAAAGAGGAGCAAAGATAGTTAAAAAACATTAGGATATATTTAAATGTGATAATGGATTACTTGAGATTCTGATTAGAGCTGAAAAGATTGGTAAATTATATAATGTTGGGGACAGTTTTTTTGCACACTTGCAGAACATTTATTAATTCCACTTTCCTACATGTGAGCATTTAGTGTTTTTTATGTCGTATATGATAATAAACTCGGTACTGTTGGGTTTTATATTGTTAGTAATTCAAAACAAGCAGATTGAAAGTGTCTTCTTGAGCCTCACACTAACTGTAATGGGCATTCCTAGAAGTTTTTTATTTTATAGACCAATTAATCAATTAATTAAATTTCTCTCCCTTTTCATACACTCCTGTTCTTCTCCTTAGGTTTTTCATGGCATATCAAACATTCAAAAGTAATATTTAAAAACTCGAACAACTTTCAGAACAATCCACAGACCTTAATGTGATTTTTTTTTTCAAAACTACTTCCCCCTGAATAAATAGTCAGTCTAAAAAACTTCTTGCAGTGAGTTTTATGGATTATTAAATTGGGACACTTTCCACAGTGAGATGTTTCTGGTTACATTCTTTAAATGTGTTATTTAAATGCTTTTGAGAACCACAAACTAGTATCCATTAACCAATTCCAACTCTAAAACCTCAAATAAAACCAAAACTACATGGTTAAAAAAAAACCCATCAGAGGCAGGTGTTGCACTTCTTGTAATTTTGATTTTTCAACTCTTTAACATTCAAGTACACAAACGACATTAGACAGAAACACTGGTTATTATGAAACGCCTCACCTCTCAGGGATGTTGTAGGCTTCTCTGGAGAACCGTAGGAGCCTGCCCTGCACCTCGATGCCGACGTTGAAGGCCAGCAGCAGCTCCAGACCGGAGGGCGTGCTGGGCAGCGTCTCCGCCAGGGCCAGCAGGGCAGGCAGCACAGCTCCTGAGGGATGAGTAGCAGGATGCCAAGTGTCATCGAAGTCCATGGAGTGCACCTGTACCGAACAATGAGACAGAGCAGGTGAAAAGCTGTGAAAACCTCCTTCATGTCATATTTCTGTTTTCCATATATTATAATGCACTTAGTTGACCAAACTTACTGCAATGCCATTGACAAATGCAGCAAAATGGGCAGGAAGAGTTACGTCTGCTTTACCCCAAACACTGCTTCTCTCCTCAGACGTGAACAACTGCAATCAGACATATTAACGAAATAACAGTTCAATTAATTATGGAAGTAACTCCTACAATAATTTCCTACAATTAAATTTACGAACAAGTGGCAGCATAAAAGGGAATACATCAACTCACAGCCCTACAAAAGGACAAGTAAACCCTTATGAAAAAGAAAGTGAATTAGGAACATTGAATTGTAGTGGATTACACTAATTTGATTAATCGTATTTGTCAGCTGTAAAAGAGCAATCAAGTGCTTGGTATTTCAGTCTCAGATGTTCCCCTTTTTAGTCAAATTTGTCACACAGGCAACTCTGGACGATACTGATGAAACGACGAGTTGGTTATGACCTCAAGTTCACAATACACATAAAACATCTCTCTGCCAGTTAAGCACTTTACTGTACCTGGCTGTACTTGAGGGCCTTGTTGAAGACAGCTGTCCTGGTTCCTAACAGCCCGACACCCAGGGTGTCCAGCATCATCCTTTTGCTCCTGTTAATCACACCATCTGTCAGCTGAGCGGTGTTGAGCGCATGGATAGCTGCTCCAAAGCTCTCTGTAATACCCTGCAAAGGTGAAACAGGGCAGGTAAGTCCAAACCTCTAAGATGCAAACTTCTCTCAAGACAGGACAGTTGAGAAAGAGCTAACCAGACTGAGAAGTTTGAATATCCTGCCTCTAGTTGCCTTTAAAACAAAAGACACTATTCAAAGTCTGCTTAAATTCACCCTCATTTGAAATCAAATATACAAGTTGAGAAAATATTGAAGTTTTTAAACAAAAACAGCAATACCTTTCGCAGCATTGTTGTGCCTCAACAACGTCTTAATGACAAACCATCGGAGTGCATTTGCCTTTTAAAGGTAATTTCACCAAGAGGGTGGTCTTTAAAATTTCCAAAGTGGCATAAAACCTCAATGAAGAGAAGTAGGAACTTTCACAATGACTGGACGTCGCTTTTGACTCGATCATCCCTTTTCTGCTCATATTTGCAATTTTAGCAGATATGCCTTTTTTTCCCCCTTTATTTACAAATACTTTAAGGCTCAAAGTAGTTCAGATATATAACAA
>JAQNCA010000005.1:6356625-6375866 GCA_029783725.1 Acanthurus tractus | reverse complement strand
TCTTCTGTTGTTAATTTGTAGTACACCTCTTGGCCACGAGGCGGCGAAACGCACCAAGTTTGCCTTTCTGTTAGCAAACTTTCTTCACATTTTTAAAGGGTCTCCTTTAACCTAAGCAATGATCTTTTCTTTGACTCCATGCATTTTTGGTGCCTAAATCTTATTAAAGAAAACTAAAAATAATGATAGAAAAAAAAAGTCTAAAAATAATGATGATGTCCACACAGGATGTGAAGTCTCCTTGTAGTTTGTTGACTCATCCATCACATCCTCTTTTCTTACATGGATTTCTTTAAACCACGTCACCTGACTGTCAGTGCTGTCGAAGTAGAGCAGTAGTGATGCAGACGGCCCTCTAGTGTCAAAAAATTTTTTTCACTTTGCTTTCAGGGCTTCCATACTTCATACATAACAAGAGGAGAAATAGTTTAATGTCGAACCGTTAATTTTTCACCTAAAAATAATGCAGCTAAGCACAGTGTGGTTGGCTTGCGTGAGTTTGTCCCACACTCCACTACACTCCTTTGGTTTGAGAAACATGTCAGTGCCCAAAGGTGTACCAAGCAAAGGTGAGGAGGTCACTGCACACTAAACTCTGTTTACCACAGAGGTAGACCAGCGCACTGACACTGGACCCTGAGCCACCTGAAGGAAGGAGCACAAGGTTAAGCTCTGACACCAGACAAGATTGTCAAAATGAAAAAAGGAAAGTGTCCCAGAACAGTGAAATTTTAATCCTGACAGCTCATAGTCATTTGATAACAGGAACTTATCAATTAAACATGAAGCCGTGACTGATAAAAAAAACAAAAAAAACATGCAAAAGTCCCTTGGAAATCTGAGGGATTTAGAGAGACAAAAGCACAGAGAACCCAGCCACCAAATTACACAGAGAATTATCATTATAAAGAGCTGACCAGCCCTGCATCAGCCAGCGCTTCTTTACCTTGTTCAAAAAACTCTGACCTCCGTTTTAAGTTTTTCAAAGATATGGGTTCTGACTCTACATGAGAGATGAAAACAGGATACAGTGAGAGTCAGCTGAAGAGAAAGACAAATTTCACAAAGGGAAATGCCACCTTATATTATGAATACATAAATTTCACATGCGGTAGCAGCTGTTTGAGATTTATGATAATCATATTGCAAGACTGAATATAGTTTTGTTACATAATTTTTATCACATAAAGCAGTAAATGTCATCAACATTATTCATAGTGATTCTCTGTTTGCAAAGATTTTTCTCCCAAAGCTAAGTCAACAAAAGGACCCCCCCCCTCCCCACACACACACAGCATTCTTTTGTATACAGTACAGAAATAGCGGTCAGGATCAATTTTATAACCTTTCTGATTGTGTACTTTGCTCTTTACCTTTGTTCCTCATGGTCACCGTCTCCTCTCGGAAACTTCCATTTACTCTGTTTGAAGTCACATCCTGCAGGGAGACATGGCGGGGTGTTTGCTCATTACAGAGGCGCTCGGCCGGGTACAAAACCAGAATAAAACCTGATCAAACCTGAGAGAGTCTGGGTCACTTACCACAGCTAGCTGCGGGGAAGGCTCTTTGGCTGGCAGCGATTCCCTGGAAAAGCGTGTGGTGAAATCCAGACTGGAGTTGACAGCGTTTGTGTCGGGGGAACCTAGAAGTATTGGATGATCCGTACTGGTCAGATTGATGGTCTTATGGCTTTTAAATGGCAGGGAAGGCTGATCTCTGTCCCAGTCTGCATGCAGACAATGCAATGGCAAAAAATAGGATGTGTGTTTGCACAATGAACCGGATGTTTTCTGTGCCTGTAGGTGTGTGTGCAGTAGATGTTCTGCATTTGTGAAAGCCAACATTTGACAAAGACTATTTACATAAGGGCCGCTATAAAGCAGGGGACAAGGTTGCTGTTATGGTGTTATTACAGAGAGCAGCAGGGGGTGACAGAGAAACCACCTTCCACAGCCATGCAGCCTAATAAAGCTTCCATTAAACCCACAAAGTGTTTCTAACAGGCTCACCACCTCTGAAGCTTCACTAAACTATTCCAACAAGTACTGTGTGTTAGTCCAAGTGAGCTTTTCTGGGTGGTTTATTATTTTTGGAAGGTGAAACTGACGTAGTGCGAATAAGTAAGCCTGTTGTACTAACACTGTTAAAACCGCACACTTTGAGGACTGCAGACCTGAGCTGGGTTAGTTCTCCACAAGGAAAACACTGCATGGATACAGAGAGGAATGCTGACGAGACAGAAAAGGGAACAAAAGGGATAAAAAAGAACCACCAGAAATAAAAAAAGAGAGAGGAATATGGAAAACAGGAGAGAAAAAAATGCATATGGAAATAAAAAAGTAGAAAGAAAAACCACTAAGGTCAACACAATAACAGTCTTCCCTGGTTAAACTAGGGGGAAAAAAAAGGTGCACGTCCTCCACCAGCTGTCATGAGATCATTCATGGATGATTTCACAACAGTTTACGGACCAATTTCAAGTGTCAAACTTGATTTGCAACGCAAGCAGCAGAGGTACCACTGTCAGTCCAGGAATGCAGCCCATAAAGTGGTTTAATTCACGCACACACACACACACACACGCACACACAGTGTTCAGTCGACTCACTATTCTTTCCATGACGCCGTATATCCATGACCAGACTGCCCTCCTGCAGAGCCTCCTCCATGCAGGACTTCCAGTCTGTGTAGCTCATTTCTGCCACCTGGTGCCTGTTCACCGACAGCACCTCGTCGCCGACCTGAAGCTGGCACATCTCGGCCGGGCTGCCTGCACCAGACAGAAGCACATGACGTTAACAGCAGAGAAAAAAACTCAACTCTACCACTGCAGCAGCATGATTGATTATGCAAGATGTTCGTGGACTCATTAGAGCTATTTTTCTTACATAAAATAGCATTGTTTAAGTTAAAGTGGCATTTAACTGACAAGAAATGATTTTAATATGAGACCGTAAACTGCAAAACTGACTTTGTAGGACAGTCTCACCAGAGGAATCCAATCTTTCAATGTTTATGGTTTGTTGCCTGACATGAGAATATTTTGAGATTTACTGCTGTTGATGAAACGTATGAGTGTGCCACAATGACAGTTTGGGAGCAAATAAAAAAAAAAGACAGTTTACAGTTTACAATTTTTTTCTATTCCAAGCTGTTGATTTTTTTTTCATTACAACACTATCCTGCATTACATGCTGAACGTGATTTCACCATTTTACCAAAAACTTAACTATTTTAATTACATTCTATTCAGATAATGACCAGTGTTTTTTCAATATTTGGCTTGGTCTTGTTGCTCTGTCTTGACGGACGTGTGCATGATGTGGGTAATAACAGTGCTGCTCGTCTATGCTCTGTTGCCCTGCTTTGTATGGCTGCATGTGCTGAACAGTGGATGCAGTCACTGTACTGTTGCATCATTGCTTTGCTGCCTTGCATCATTTGTGCAGTCCCGTCTTGCACTGCCTTTTTGGCATCTTACTGACTTAAGTTTGCTTTTTCTTAATCTCTCACTTCATTAGTTGCAGAACATCCTGCCAAAGGACTACAGCTGAAAATTAGCCAGCTGGCTAACGCTGGCACATTTACTGAAATGTTGATTAATAAGCGCCGTCATTGCAATATAAAGAGATGAAACATAACACAATGAACGATTTGACAAGCGTGGTACGTTGACACAACACAACACAATGACTGTAGTGAACAAAGTTATTCATAAGTTCACTGTAGGTTAAAAGTTCTGTGACAAAGCTTAAATTTATCTTTCAGCATGTATTACTGAAATGTTACCAAAGTCTATGAGGTGCTGTGAAGGTGGGAACATATTGGTAGCAAGAGAGGCTCAGGCCCAGCAGATCTGACCCAGATAGATGCTGCCCTACATTGCCACTGCAATGTAGTGGACTCAAAACCCTGCTGACAACCAAACAGCAGCGCCTGGCTGTAAAATGCAACAGCCTAAGCACTGGTTCCCAATATTATCACTGTTCGGTACGTGAGAAAGCATCAGTCAGTTGGAAGATGAGATCTGGGTTTAAACACCAAGACTGATGAAGTTTAAATCTGCCAGTTTGGCTGATTAGCAAACATTACTTCGGAGGGTGAATAAAGCTCATCCCATGATTCAGATCTATTCGTTGAAGGTTTTTTCTCTCAGCTGTCTGTGTCGTTACCTGGCTGGACGGAGGTGACACGAGCTCCTGTCGAGTCCCAGGCTGCCTGGAAGCCAAAGTCTCTGCTGCTGTTTGGCTTCTGGTTCAGGCTGACCCGCATCTCACAGAAGTTCTCCTGGAAACCAAACACCAACACAGGTGAGTAGAGATAAACAGCAGCTATATACGCACATACACACACACACATCACACAGCTTCAGGTGCAGAAATGTGCTCCTGACTTTCCATTACTCTGGAGACAGGTTGTGTGTCTGTGTGTACTCAGGCCTGCTTTGGCAAGAAAACCCTGTATAAATCATTTATGACTGCTGATTAATTGCCAACCTGTTGCTGGTGTGTAATTCCTGCAGTGCAGTATCCTTGGAAATAAGCAATTTTCACATAAGAAAAGAGCTTGAAGCAAAAAAAAATGATTTCTTGATGTATATGAGTTCACTGATCACCTACCACAGAGCTAAAAAATACATTGAGTGCTCACTTTGGTAGTATTAAATAAGCCTGCATCGTTTTCCTTCAACATACAAGCTGATCTGTATTTGTAACGGGGGGGGGGGACTCGAGTACCTGGCTGGTTTCTATGACTGGAACAGGACTGACGGGGGCGTCATTCTTCAGCTGAGGACGAACAGGGGAGTTGCTTTGTTTATAGAAGAGGCTGTTTGCTGGGGTCTTGCCTTTTACCCCCGCCTCCTCCTCCTCCTCCTTGTCACTGCTGTGGGCCGAGCTGGACTCAGAGCGAGTCTCGTCCTCAGAGGTTATGAACTGGTGATAGCGGCTTGGCACGGACGACTTCTTCGAAGCGTCGCCGTTGACACGCTTTTGAGAGTCCTCCGTCTGTACGGGATGTGCAGAGATCATAAAGAGAACTTAGAGTTTGAGTCTTAAGGATGAGAGATTTTAAAATGAGTTTTATCATCAGACTCTTGATTACATAACAGTCAATTTGAATTAGAAGTAGAAGTCTTTTCAATGTGGGGGTGGGGGGATGGGGGGGTGTCAGCTGGTAAACTTTCAACTCCTTGCATGGGAGTGAAACTGTATTTGGAGTTTACAGTCTTCACCTGACAGTCACACACTGATCTGATTAAACATTAACTTGTTTTTGTTACAATCACTGTACCAGTAATGAAAGTGAGGGAGGCTGAGAATAGCAGCTCTTGCCGTCCACTTAGCATTATAAAAAACGCTCACCTCATCCATTATTCACACAGTAATCAAATCGGACTCTTGGGTAACACCGATGTACTCAAAACAAATAACACTGTACCTGACTACCAACGCAAAGATTCCTCCCTGCCAAACAGACACCCCCTCCTCCTGCCCTCCAGATGCCCTCTATCTCTCTTGCGCTGCTCTGGTACTTTTTATTTAGTTGTGAATTATCTTGTACTCACTATGAAGGTTCTGGGAAGTGAGGAGAGGCGGGACGGCTGGGTCCCGAAGGGCCGTGGCGTGACAACTGAGGTTAGGAGAGCGCTATCCGATCTCTGGTTGCTCCTGGGGAGGGAGGCGGAAACCCGAGACACGGCGGGAGGCTTGGGTTCCATTGAGCTGAGCTGTGGTTGTTGTTTGTGCAGAGAACCAGAGGAAGGGGTGTTCACCTCAGCCTGTGTGCCCGACAAAGGGCGCCTTGGCTCGGGCACCTTTCGCACAACAGTGGTGATCTCCTCTGTCTTGACAGTGCTGGTGTATTCTGAGACTGGACTCCTTTGTACACGTTCAGCAACTGGAGAGTGGGATCTGTGGGAAGAGCCGCGGCTGGTGCTGGTGATGGTGGTCGTGATGGTGGCGTCACCGCCCGCAGGACTGTCAATGATGTCAGCTCTCCGTAAGGTGGGTGGGGAAGCGGCCCTGCGAGTAGATGGGGCAACAGCAGGGGGTTCGTCCTCTTTCAGAGGAGGCTCAGGGGATTCGGAGGAAGAGTACGGAGTGTCAATAGTGTAGCTCCTGGCAGGAAGTGCTCGGGTACGTGAGGAAACGACAGGTCTGTCAAATACGTCCTCCTCGTCATCCAGGGAAGAGAGAGATTTGAGACGGCTGCCAACGCTGTTGTGCTTTTGATTTTCTCTGTTATCCAGACAGAGGACAGTTAGAGGGCTGAGATAAATTTGGGGGGGGATGAGGAGACAGGTAGGAAAATAGAGAGAGGAGCAGAGTTTGAAAAGAGGAAGGGATGGAGAGGAGGGGGCAGGTTGTAAGCCATGATTAGATTACACTTTCACAGTGACTGAGAGCACAATTACATAGTCTATTCATTCACTTCTGAACAAACAACCCTGCAGTCTGTTTAATACTTACAATCTTCTCATACTCTCATACTAAAAGGTCAAACAGGCGTAACAGATGGACAAATTCAGCGAATGTTGCCAGTAAAAACCAGGATTGGAATATGAAAATAAAAACTCTGCCGCATTAAATCCAACAACATCCCAAAACAGAACATGTCTCCCCTCTTACCTCTCCTCTTGCATCTCCTTGAAGGTCTTGGACCTTCTGTTGTTGTTGTTGCTGCTGTATGTGATCTGCTCTATCCTCTCCCTCTCCTCCTTCTTCTTCACTATTTCAGAGTTGACACTCCTGCGTCGGCTCTTCCATTTGCTCAGGTCCTGCAGCAAACGTAAGCCCACATCAGCTCGTGCACCACTTCAGAACAATTCAACTAAGAGTCAGGTAAAACAAGCCGATTGTGTCGCATGACTAATGAAGGGGGTGAAGTTGAAAAGGAAAGAGAAAGACACCAAAAAGTAAGAAGGGCTACATTTGAAGGTGTTCTATTTGTGTGCATTAGGCTCCTCCCGACTCACCTCCCCTGTGAATTGGGGACTGTGTGACCTAAATGCTGCTTCAAGACTCGATTATTTTGCAATGATATCTGTCGTATACATATTTAAGGTTTTATTACACGGAATTTTCTGAGAATGAAAAAGTAATGAAGCACTGCTGCACTTTGAATTTTTTTTTCCAGGAAAAAATCTGCATCCTTAAGTTAGTTGTGTACGGATTAAACTTGCATAATCTCGTTCTTGGGTCTCGGTCTTAAACTGCATGCCTATATTACATCATTGCACCACTACATGTTAATTCTATCATTTGTATCAAAAGTATATGATGTTTTCTGCCACAGAGACTGTGATTCGGAAATGAGGACAGTTCATAGCCAGAGGGCACTGCTGCACCAATCAGCGTCTACCTCCGTGTCTGGCTTTTATCTAAACAGCTCTTCTTCACCCTGCGGCCACAGACTGCACCTGCTCTCCTGACGGCCACACAGATCTCATAGATCATCCGCTCACCCCTCACTGGTCTCAATTCGTATAACAAGAATGGTTGGGAGCAAACGGATGTCCTCGAGCGTTAATGTGCGGTATGCGCACCGGTTGTACTCACATCCTGCCACTTATCTTCGCTCTCCTTTATCTGCTCACGATGCTTCTGCAGCTCTTCATAGCGGGCCTGTCGGACGAGCTTGGAGTCGGCCTGGATGTCGTTTGTCGACTTACTCCTGTGAAAATAAAGATGTAAAATAAGTTTAAAAAGTTCTTCTTTGCAT
The DNA here is from genome assembly GCA_029783725.1 of Acanthurus tractus. NCBI lineage: Eukaryota > Metazoa > Chordata > Actinopteri > Acanthuriformes > Acanthuridae > Acanthurus > Acanthurus tractus. The sequence continues at coordinate 6,368,144 of JAQNCA010000005.1, read as the reverse complement.
CCGAGGGAAGAGAGGAGATGTTTAATTGTCATATCCTCCTAAAAGATTCACACATTTAAAAAAAGGAAAGTATATCACGCTCCAAGTATGCATGCACCAACATGTTAAATAAAGTTGTAGAAAAAAATATCAAAAATACAAGCGGTCAAAATGAATTTCACCTTGTACTGTCCGTACATGTTGTGCTGATGCTGAAAATAAACTGCATTATATCTTTAACCTGTAACCAAGTGTTAGTTTGCAAAGACAGCGCGAGTATCAACCACAGAAACCTGTGGAGTAAGCTCAGTGGGTTAGTGTCGAGTATCACAGCCCTCCCCATCATGCAAAAAAAGCCAAGTCACTCGAAGCCCACAGCCTTCAGATTAAAGCACTTGGTGTCTTCACTTACCTGTGACGATTTAAACATATCACAGTGCTCGGTCAGAAATGACCGGGACACGCTGCAGCTCGGGCAGATGACCCACTGCATTGCTATTGTATGCATCTTTTCACATGGTTGCTTTGTCAATAGAGCTTTGTGGAGCAACGAACCCCCCCCCACACACTCCAAACATGCACACACATACATACATACACACACACACCCTGAACTTGGCCCTGTGCCATACAATACTCTGTGTTGTGTGTCAGCATTTAGCAGCTAGAGTGTGAGAACAGCAGCACAAAAGCAAGGGGGTGGGGGCAGCGAGGTGCGACTGTAAGAGGCCAGAGAGAATGCAAACGTGCCACATTCCTGGGAGCCCGTATCAACTCACCCGTCGAAACTGTCTTGCATTTGCTGCTGTCTAGGGAACCAGAGAGAGCGACAGACAACAAAGTCACATTTCTGCAGAAGGGCCTTGGACAGTGAGTGTGACAGCGGTCTGGTCATGAGCTCCTAAGACCAGCTTATCCACAGGTGATGTGCTTAAAATGTGTGTAAACCCAACCAAAACATGACGTAATAAGCGAAGTAGATTGGAGTTCAAGGTGTGTATACATCAGGCCTCAACAGCATCACCTTTTTTTCCACTTATTTTTGCCTGGGAAGGTGTTTTTACATGCGTCTTTCTCTAAACAATGTTGCCTTTCTGGACACTCCAACATGATGTCACTGGAAACATAGTTTTACATGTGGAAGCAAAGTAACTCCAGATGGCCTTGACCCAGGTTAAATGGCTGCTTTGTGCACGCTTGTGTGTGTGCGTGTGTGTGTGTGTGCGTGTGTGTGTGTGTGTGTGTGTGTGTGTGTGTGTTCATGTGCAAACACAGCAGTGCAGATTTCTGTTCAGGTTACTATGGAGCCCACAAGTTACATCTTCTTGCAGAGCTGTGGGGAATTTCTATAGGCTTTCATGTCGGCTCAACACACAAGACTACATTTATTAGCCCAGCTTGGTGCTGCCGGTGTGTTCAGGAACATTTGGATATTACTCAAGCTTAAACATTTCGACACTCTCGTGCTGCTGCACTTTGAGCTTTAAATGTCGTTGTTACATTCCCTAAGCAGAGAAGAGCAATATTTTAGCCCAGTCGGATTTATGTCACTGTAAGTTTCATGTGAGGTCAACAAATGGCCAGTTTAATGCATCACAAGATCATGAAGTCTCTTATTTTCTTTATTGAGCTTGAATAAGTTTTCCAATCACAGGCAAACTCAGTCTGATGGGAAAACAAAATCAAAGATAAAATAAAGACTGTAGGTCCGTTTAACAGTGCTCATAATGTACCAAACAGTTTTTTAAAGATGTTGGATATTTATGTTGTTTCATTCAAATATAATAATCACACATCAAAAAACACAGCAGCAGTTGGTTCATGTACAGTCTGGCCATCCCTTCAGCATCTACATACCATGTGTAAAATACCTCCATCATGCAGAAAACCATAATACACAGCCCTTTAATCACAGAGTCACGTGGTTTCTCATTACAGTTTTTTTTTCTTACTAGAAAAGGTAACAAGACGTTTAAAACAAAAAAAAAGTTTTGAGCTGTTGCTGCTCCCTCATTGCAGTTTGTGTTGAAACACTCATGACTGACCCATCAAACACTGAAGGCACGTTAGTTTGTATAAATAAGAGCTGAAGTGGATAGAATGCTGATCTGTGACTGAGATTATCAGACACATTTGATCAACAGATCAACTCACCATCAGACAGAAAATATTTCAAGACTGAAATGGCACTTAAGAGTTTTCACAGAAAGGATAAAAGCACAAAAGATTGTAGGCAGTCAACAAAGTAAGGAGAAAAAAAAACGAGGCACTGTTACAGAAGTCTGCTTTCACAACTTGAGAGCAGCCAGCCTCTCCACCATGAGCCGCTTCTTATATCTTAGCTGGCTGGCTTCTCTGATAGCCTGCCATTTCTGCAGGTCTCCTTCACTGCAGGAAGAAGGCACTGAGGGCGTCATGTGATTGGCTGATGGGCCTCTCATTGAGCTCTGACTCTCCTCAGAACAAACTCCAAGTTTGCGGATGAGCATGTCGTCAGTTTTAGGATGCGTCTCCGTCTCAGTCTGATTCTGTTTGTTTTTTGCCGCTGCCTCCTGCGTCAGGGGACATGGGGGGCACAGGAGTCTGGCCTTGAGTTCAGGAGGCAGAGCCCACGGTTCGGGGATGGGCATGGGGGCGTAGTTGTCAGGGGCTCCTGACAGTGGACGCTGTTGCTGAGCCTGCTGGGTTTTCTCCTTGCGATAAACAACGTCGTCCTGCTCGATATTGGGGTAATCGTTCTCCTCGGTGCCGCCGTGGTCGTGTCGCTGGGTGACGATGTTGAGTTGTGGCTCTGACGTGTAGAGACGACGTCTGGTGGACAGCTGAGTCTTCATCATAGCCAAGTCGCTGTTAGACTGGAAGGCCAAGGTTCGCCTGGCAAACATGTCATCATTCTCCAAGTCAGGGAGAATGCTCTCGTAATCGAACGGGTCAGGGGGCTCTCGGGGGTCTTGGCGCCCAAGGAGGGGCCACCTCTCACATTTGACCAGTTTGGGACCCGAGGCGGGGTCCACTGGGGCGAACACCAGAGGGGGGGGCTCTAACAGAGGGGACTGTATCTTGGGGAGCTGCAGGGGAGTGTGTGCTTTGATATGAGGACTGCAGGGCGGGCAAAAGGAGAGAAAAGGACAGAGAGGTGATGAGTGCATGCATGTGAACTGGATCAAAGAGCAAGAAAAGGAGGAGGAGATACGAAGCAGCCACTGTGGTGATATTTGATCCAAACAGGATTTTACAATCACTGCTATAAAACTACACTGTGAGGTTACTTGAGTCTTCGCTAGAACACGCTGTAATAAAAATAGGAAAATGCTGAGATACTGTCAGTTTACTACAAAGGTCAGCGCAAGCAAGCTGCTTTATAAAGTGTGTTAGGGCAAATTTCACTAGCATGTATTTCAACATTAGTACATTAGAAAGCAGCTCATCAGAAATCCAGCCCCAAAAGGAGCAAATCATATTTCTCGGATTTATTCCGGATGCTCTAACATATCTTCATTGTCACAATCATGCAGCTGTATCGACCTTTTCCCCACGACGAGGGTGGTGTGAGCCGAGGCCTCGTGTGTGTGGGAGTGAGAGGGGGAGCTGCCGGAGGGAGAGGGGGCGGAGGAGAGCCAAGGACTGATGTCACTGTCTGAATCATCTGACGAAGAGCCCGCCCTCTTATGGCTACGACTGAGGACACCGGGAGGACGAAGGACAGGCAGCAGGGGGAAAAAAAGGAGGGTGAAAGGGAAAGACAGGAGGCAGTGGTAGGGAAAGAGAAGAAAAGTAAGCAGGAGGAATATATACAGGAAATTAAAATGAACACTAAATTTTAAGAATCTTAGGGTGTAAAAGGTTGAATTTGCATGCGATGATAATTCAAGGTTAGCAAAATCTAATGTGTCTGGTAGAATAGAAAGAAAAGATTGTGCAAGAAGCAAGGGATACATATTAACCATGAAACTGTTACTTTATGAGATATTAACAGTGATTTAAAAGGTGTGTAAATATGAGAAAAATTCACATCGTGCCGGATTTGAACGCCTTCACACACCTGAATCCTTGCATCTTCTTGTACCAGGGTCTCTTCTGAGAGCCCAGTTTGATCTTCTGTATGTGAACGTCTTCTTCGGGGGTCCAGAACTTTGGTAAGAACTTGTCATGAGGTTCATTGCCAGCAGGTTTGGGCTTGATGCCCATCTTTCGAGCGTAGAGATCATCTTGGACGGGGTCAGCATAGCCCACCTCATCGTCCTCGTCCTCAGAGTCATCGTACATCTCCTTGAACAGGCTGTTAGTGGAGACGTGACGGCGGTGGTCAACCCTCACAGAGCCGTGCTCGGAGGGCCTCGATCCCCCACTGTTGATGCCGCTGCCACCACTGCTGCTGCTCAAGAGAGACAGCCAATCACATGTGTCAAAAAAGAATTTTTCAGCAGCAGTGTAGCACGCCAGTCACGCAAAAAGAGGAGCATCACTCTCGAGCACAACAACCGCACATAAGATGACGCAAGGATTAGCGAACGATTGCAAGCTCAAAACCAAACTGTAATGGAGGCAGAAATTGATTTGAGGAGTTATGCTGCCAACTCAAATCACTCCTCCAAGCTCATAAAATTCAGAAGGAGCAAATAAGGACGTGCTGCAGCAAAAAAAAATCTCAAAACAATTCAAACAGAAAACCAACAAACTGAAGACGTGTTAGATGCGGCAAACTACAACCAAAGATGTTGCTCATGGTTACGTTTAACCATGCAAACTGAGGGTAAGAGAAGCGCTCTAGTTTGCTCTCATCAGGCAGGCACATCAAAGTCACACTGTGGCTTCATGTTTTCTGACCTGAGGAAGGTCACGTTCTGTTGAGGGACAACACTGGGTGTCATAGTAACCTTAGGCCAGGGGCCCCCTCTACCCCCAGATGTCCGTCCCGCTGCCAGAGGGCTGACGGGCACGGCGAAGTTGGTGGGAGGAGCTGGGGAAGGGCTGTGGAAGCGTCTGCTGGCCAGGTCGTCCAGGACGAGGTCAGGGTCGGGTCGATCCGCGTCCGAGTCGCTTCCACTTTCATACTCGTAGACCCACTGAAGATGAGCCTCAGGCGCGTCACCCTGGGAGACTCGACCGTAGCCGTAGCAGTCAGATGACGGCCTTGTTTCACTGGGGTCGCCATTTCACGGCAACGCGAAATGAAACAACACCAGTACACACCACCAACGAGAATTCGCAGACAACACAACAGTACCACAAACACCGAGAGTGATGGAGGAGAAACAACGTCAACTTCAGGCACTTCAACCGCAAACAAACCAATGACTTTGGAATGAACAAAGCACTTCTAGATCACTTTGTCTACTGTTGATTTTTCAAGAAAGAAATAAAGTAAAAAGATTCCTTGATATCAAAAAACTGCACCTTTGAACAGGTTACAATGTTTACTGGTGTGTGTTTTCTGACTGTACCTGGTGAGTGGGCCTTCATCCTCTGTGTACGTTGGACCCGTCCAGCTGCGCCGATTGTCCTCATTGCGTTCAGCACGTTTCTTCCTCAGCGGAGCAGGAACGTAGCCTGAGGATTTGTCTTTAGTGGGCAGGAACTGGTTAAACGGGGCGCTGGCCTTTGGTGTGATGGATACAGACCGGCGGTAAAAGACACTGTCTTTGTTGTCAGTCATCCTGAAGACAGAGTCTGCCTCAGTGTCGCTGCAACAACCTGAAGCAGAGGGGGAGATGAGGGAAAACAAGCAGGTGTAAGTTAAATTAAATGAAGAGAACGAGTGATGAAATGAAAGAGAGGAGGAGACAGAGGTCTGATGAGGGTAGTGAAGTAGCAAACAGGACAAAAGGAGGTGAGAAAAGAACAAGGGGAGTGTGCTGCGTGTTCTGGCGTGACTCTGGAGGAGTAACAGAGGGGTGCAGGGTGGGGAAGAGAGGCCTCCTCATTCACAGGCCGGTGTGGATGGCTGAGGAATGTCTCACTGCCCTCTTTCCCCTGGGGGGGCGGTCCAGCACTCTGAGATCACTCAGCAGTTTTTTCCTCTCTCAAAGCATACTACACCCGTGTCATGAAACCAGATCACAGACAGGCCTTAGCATTGATATATAATATTTTTTCCTTGAGGACAAGGATGATTTTTCAGTGAAAATATTCACTTTCAAAAGCGTACCACTAGATGGCAACAGGCATTTGTTTTCACAGATGGGAGGCAACTCTGGCACCGATGCAGCTTAGACTACTTGTGAGCAAATATTTACAGTTCAAGACAAATGAGCTTGATTATAAATATTCATGCAAAGATGCAGTTTGTGAAAGTATGAACACTGCCAGGCCATAAGAGGGCATTTCAAATAGACCACAAAAAAAAGGAAAAAGACAAAAAGGAAAACATGCTCTGGCCTCCTAAATGTCTTCAAGTCAACTTTAGAGGAATAAAAATGAAAAAAAGAAGCTTATTAGTGTGTCTGTTTGGGTATAGATGTAAATAGCATAACGCCTCCTACCCTCGCTGCTGCCTTTAAGAGTGGTGTCAGATGAGATGCTGTGGGGTCGAGAGCCCAAAGAGTCCAAGCTGTCCAGGGAGTCGTCTCTCTTGTGTCCACTGCCGCCTCCTCCTCCTCCTCCTCCTCCTCTCAGATGATAGAGCTCCTCTCTCTCTGAGTACCAGCTGTCTCCAAAACCGCTGTCCCTGACACTGTTGCTGCCTTTCTGACTGGACGTTTCCTGCAGAGCCTGTCATGCACACAAACAGTCAAATAAAAAGGATGCCAATTACAACATTTAGCTCCACCGTGTGTGTGGTGCTCGAGAGATCTCCCAGGTGGAGTTTTAAATCGACACTGTCTGGTCTCTCATTGTTGCAGACATTGTTGCTACTGTAAACATACGCTCCTATACTGGCTATAGGAGGCTATGCATGCTGAAATTGAACTGAAACAACCTCCTTGTTATGCGTTCACTGACTCTCTCAGCAAAAACAAACAATGGCATGTTTCATGTACCCTTGATGACTGTAAATGTTTTTGCACATAAACATATACTGTACGTGAACTCTGGAGCCACTTTAACCAGCATGGCGGCAGACAAGCAAAGACCCGTCAGCCACTTTAAAAAGAAGATGATTTTCACATCTGTAATCCGCTGAATCCTTACAGACAACACAAATCCACAAACTAAACCCAGCCTAACCCTGTGCCACTGAACTCGGATTATTATAGCTAAATGTACAAGACTTACGGTAACCACCTGCTATTACCGAAAATCCCTGCAGTCAGTTGGATTAGAGAGGCCTTGAACAACAGCACCGACTATAAATCTATGTGAAAGCAAAGTGCCAAATTCAACACTAGAATGGGCAGTGGGAGGAAAAGGGCCTCTTCGAGAAAAGAAGCAGCTATTTCAACACGCAAACTATGTGAACTGTGTGCCGTGCCCGTAAACAAGATTAAAATAGCCGAGTCCAGGGATCAGGTCATTTATGACTTAACGTAGCTTTGGTTTTAGTGGTCAGCAATCCGAGGCCCTTTGGCCTTTAACAGCCATTCTTCTGCACACAGTCCACATACCAAGGCGGATACAAAACTCTGCTGGGCAGTGGCTGTAAAAAAGGGATTTCATTTATTCTATTCCTGGTTTCTTTTAGTTTCATGGCAGTTCAGGTAAGACATCTCAAAGCGGTAGATGAGATGTTTTACCTTGTACAGTGCGATGCCCAATAATCCTTCGAACGCCTTGAAATTCAGGTAAGGTCCATCATAGACACGATCACACTGAGCTCTTCTACCAAGCCAGTAAACGGTGATTAACACCTGCAGAGAAGAAAAAACAGATTAGTGCACAAATCATAATTGATTATATTCAGAAATTAATGATCATTGCTATACAGAACACATTAAATTACAGCTATGCCTTCACCCTCACTGATGAGTGCTCTGTGCAGTGCCAACCAGCTGATTGTTATAATAGCTGTGGCCCTACTCTGACACAAGGTGATATCACTCGCTGCCATGCTCTTGTTCCCGGGCTCATCCAGAAAAATCTGTTGCTGTTTGTGTGTGCATTAATAGGCCGGACAGGTAAATGTGCTGCACTAAAGCAAACAATCATTGCTGCATCAACAGTGCTGCACCCCTTATTATACATGATGCGGCTCAAACTGAGATGTCAGCTCTTTTGCTTTATGCCATCGAAATTTGAACTTTATTATTGTTGCAGTCAGAGTGCACAGTGGCCACATAGAGGAAAGTAATGATGGATGATAAACATGTTTGACATGATACACATTAGAGCTGTGATGAGAAATCCAGCACTTACATTTGTAAAACATTTAAAACCAAAACTGTAATACCTCAGACGGACATCCATTTCCCTAAGAAATAGCAATTAAAACACTTAGATCGCTGGCTTTTTATTACTTAATTGTTGCTTTCTAGATTATCTGGCAACCTTGAAATATTTCTAAAAATTGATCTGGGAATAAAAGTCAGGATAAACTACTCAATTTTTTGTTACATGTTTAGCGTCTTGTCTTTTGATGTCTTGGGGCCTTTTAAATGGTCTTATTTCAACATGTTATCACATCTTAGTCAGTACATATTTAAGTTTACTAGACACCAAATTTAAACAAAACTGTTGTAGAGGCGTTTTGGTGATGTAACGGTTTAACATGCTGGCATGGACTTGTAGCACGCTAAATAGCTAAATTTAAGGTAACCATCACATATTTAGTTGTTTTACCTCTAAATTTGACATATTGCAGCAAATGTCTAAACAATGCTATGAAATGTTGAAGTGATGGGCCTAGTAGACAGTTTAAAGAAAAGTATCAAATTCAGCAGCACTCTTACCCACAATGCAATGAATGGAAATTTGGGTTTTTTATGCTAGTAGCGGCTAATGTGTCGTCTAGTTGCATCAGGCAGGGATGAGAGGCAGGCGACAGAGGTTCGGTAACTCACTTCTTTCTGACTCTACACTTATGGACTTTATTTATTTATTTTTTGATTTGTAGAAGTGAGATGCAAACAATGCTGACTCAGGTGACATCACTTTAGTAAATTACCAGCGTGTGCACAGCGCCCCCTGAAGCCACAGAAGGGTTTAGACCAGAGATTCTCAAACTTTTTCATGTGAATAATCTCCCAGGTGGTGCACATTAGACACCAAAACCTACTTTGAGAACACTTTGTCCCGAGAGTTCCCCTCTGTCTATTATTTTATTTTTAGTTTTCAACATGAAGAAAAGTTTTCCTAGTAATATAACAAGAAAACATATCAATTACAGTCAATCAAAATGGCCAAACCTATTTATTTTCATGTAGTTCCAACTCCCAAAAATTTGATAAAAGCAAAATTATTTTCCTCCTCTTGCCGGGGATTCCCTACAACCGACTCAAGGAAACATGTTGGTCTCTGTATTCCACTTTGAAAAAACATTTCTTTAAACAGCTTTTTCCGCATAAGAAATAGTTCTGCCCAAGACTTGGACACAGACTTTAATGTTTAAGATTAGCAGAGTTTCCTTTTAAGGGATTCTACTTTAATTGCAAATGAGACAGGTTAACAAATCAAGCTGTCAAAAAACAAACAAACCCAGATATAACTCATATTTTTCCACTTACATTTTTCAGCCTCCTGCTGGTCTCTTGATGCCTGTGAGAGAAAGAACAAAAAACAGAGGTGTGTGTGTGAGAGAAAATGCCGGGTCTCTGTGTTGGGCAGTGAAAGAGCTGGAAAGTGAGAGCACAATCCAGACTACTGCCAGTCCCTCACTCACCCTCACACACAATATCACAAAGGCTGAGAGAAAAAACAAACACACATTTCAGAAAAGAATCATTGCAAGCAATAAAGTCAAGTATTATGTGTGTGAGTGTGTCTTTTTTTCCCCACTAATCACAAAATCAAGCAGCTGTAAAAACATTTTGTTGAAGTTTAGAGACACAAAAGGGGCTTTTGTTTCGGATTTTTTTTGAATAATGATAAAACTAATAACCGCTGATTCAACTTTTGAATACCAAAAAAGGCTCTACTGTTGGTGCCCCAAGCATGCTACCCAGACCATGCAAAATTTCAGTCATATTTCTGGGGTTTGACAGCTGACCTGGCAGTCAGTAAATCACTTTTCTAGGAAAATGTCAGTTCATTCTTGCTCCTGCGAAAGCACACAAGGCCCACGGTCACAGCCTGAAAGCCAGATATTTTTCAGGTTGTAGTGCCTATTTTTAGTATTTAATAGACTTTTTTATGACTACAGCATGTACAGTAATCATAATGGTGACAAAGGAAGATACACAGTCTGCTTCCCATCCTCTGTGCATGCTACACATTCCTGCTATCATGTGCTAGTACAAAAGTCACATAGGCTTTTTCACCCTGGATTCCCTCTTATAGATCCTTGGCAGTATGCAATATAAGCGATGCTCCTGCTGAGAATGTGATGCATGAATGGTGCTGACACCTTTAATGACTTCCTGTCAATCAAACATGCTGTGGGTTTTTTTATAGATTTGGGGGGGCTGGGGTGCAAAGTGAGAAGCTGTAATTACGCACATTATTACATTTTTTTGACCTTGTACTGAAGTAGAATTTTAAAGTACATAAGTGAGGTACAAATATACATGTATATATAATTAAAGTACATACTGGAACAACCCTTGAATCAAGTTGTGCATCAAATAGTTAAACAATGAGCTGAAACTCACTGTAAAGCCAAAGGAGCTGCACGTTCAGGTGATAATTGATCCCTATGAGTGACCCATTTCACATTCACAGTGAAATTACATGAAACTTTTTCATGTAATGGAGTATATATGCTAAGCTGTACTGATACTTTTACTTAAGTAAAGAATCCAAGTACTCTCTCTACCACTTGCAGCATATATCTGGATGGAAAGCAGCCCAGTTTTCTCACCAGTATGCGTCATATCACACCAGAAGTTTCCAACATTCTAGTTTGCCAATGGTGAGATGGACATTTACCAGTTTGGCATTTTGCAGATTTATAGACCCAATAAAAGAGGCGGGTGAAAGAATGCCTTCTCTTGTGTGGCTTGGAGCACAGGCACAAAGTCAGAGATTATAGCAGTTGTTGCCAGGTCCAGCCAAAAAAAAAAAAAAAGAAGCTAAATACCAAAACTGCGACCACATGGCTTCTTGTAATGCTCATTTATGGCAAGTGGTGATAACTGAACAGAGGAAAAAAAAAATATATGGGCTATTTTCAGGCTTCTGCAGCCTCAGGACTTTGCAGTAGTCTGCGAGAATCAGCTGAGTGTTCATATGACTGAGCACAATCATCGACAGAACGTCACACACAAGGTCTTCAAAGAGGGTACGAGCTGGAAATAACTTTTGTGAAGCAGCATTATGCCGGGTTTAGTGGTACTTGAAGTGCCAAGAGGAGAAGGAAGCCATTTGTGTGTGTGTGTCCTGCACATATGCAAGCAATGAAGTCAGTCCTGTGAATAATAGTGTCGGGAGTCACAGATCATAGATCAAACACAAATCAATACTATCAACCATGCTGCCCATGAAAACGATGTAATCAGCAATTCTGCAAT